>CM028138.1:28150000-28697500 GCA_016271365.2 Neoceratodus forsteri
AAAATAAAACTATTCTCGGTTGAATCGAACCGAGAAACACTGTTTAAACCGAGAAATGAACCGAGCAGTAGGAGAAATCTCCGGAGCGACTGTTCACTGAGGCGGAGTAAAGAATCTGACAGTTCAGGTTTGAAATTACACAGATAAAGCTGCTTCTTAGAGCTCGTGCTCAAAGTTCTATTTTGGAATGGTATTAACCATTTCACCTCCGGAGCAGTTCTAGTGCTGGATCAAACTGCTACTGTCATAATATAACAAGACTTCATGTTGTTTGAATCAAACCTGTGATCCTTGGTATGCTCTATGTAGTAGCTAAGGGCTCTTTTAACATCCAAACTGTGTAGCCTCCTCTCCTCTGATGAAGAATGATCAGTGAAGTAAACAGGGAGAGACATAGACTGATTCAGGTGGAAATCTGAAACCACCTTAGGCAAAAACTTCCTGTTAGTTCTTAGGACCACTTTATCTCTATGGAAAGAGATGAAATCAGGCTCCACTGACAGGGCTTGCAATTCACTGATATGTCTGGCAGAGGTAATGGCTACCAAAACACAGTTTTCCAAGTCAAGTCAAGTACTGAAGCTCTGCAGAGGACAAAGGCTCAAAGGGTGGTTGCATAAGCTGAGCAATGCAAACATTATGGTCCCAAGCAAGAGCAGGGTCCTTAAAGGGGGGATTGGTGTGCAGCAATCCCTTGAAGAACTTACAAAACACAGGATGGGCTGACAAAGGAGAGGGATTGCCTACTGACAAGAAGGCAGAAACAGCTGCCAAATGCACTTTAAGTGTAGCTGGCCTAAGGCCTAGGCCATTAAGATGGACCATATAGTCCAGAACTGTAGGCAACCCAGCAGATTCTGGAGAAATATTCTTATTAGAGCACCAAACAGTGAACCTTTTCCATTTGGAGTTGTAAGTCTTTCTGGTGGAAGGCTTTTGAGAACCCTTAAGGATATCAAGAACCCCTTGAGAAAGCTGCAGATCAGCAAACTCTAACTCTTCAAGAGCCATGCCTTGAGATTGAGAGACTTGAGGTTCGGGTACCAAATCCTCCCCGAGAGGAGGTCAACAGGTTGTAATTCCTGGGAAGAGACTGGGGAAGGTGGACTGCTAAGGACAGCAACAGGAGGTACCAGGGCTGTCTGGCCCAGTCTGGAGCAATCAGAATCACTTTGCATGGTTGTGACCTTATCTTGACTAACATCTTGAACGGGGGGACATAGAAATAGAAATTACGACCTACCGTAATTATGATCTTTCTGTATCTTCATCATTCATCACAGATGGGTACTGGCTGGAGATCAGGACCCAGCAGGGGAGCATTTTTTAAAAGGATAGGCGGACGACGCAGCATCTGCCGCCACCCCTTGAGGCCGATTTACTCACGTGGCCGAGGATTAGTTTGTTGTGTCGACTCCACCTGCCTACCAGTTCTGAGTCACCGGAGAGGTAAGAGGAAGGGATGGAGGGTGGGACAAGAGAGTCCAAGGGACAGAAAAGGAAGAGAAACTGAACTAAAAGAAATAATGACTGAGAGGACAGCATAGAAGAAGTAAACTAAGGGGATTGGGTAGGGGCTCCAATCTCTGGAAAAGGAAGAAGGGGGAGGGGAGAGAGAGAGAATTTAGGAGAGAGTGAGAGGTAACAAGAATCCAGGACCCTTGTCCGTCACCAGACTGTATAGGAACTGCAAGGAGTGGCAAAGCTCACCTACTAGAATTCAAGGCACAGAATAACTGGCAAACCCCAAAAGCAGAGTCGGCTATTCTGGAGAAGGACAGGGTACAGGGACTCAGTACTCTCTCTGTAAAGATATTTGGTGAAAAAAAGGGTTGTCTTTTTTTCTTTAAATAGGATAACAGAAGGAGGGCAACCACCAGTTCTCACCCCGTAGGGGTGAGGATAAATAGTAGAGAGGAAGTGCCACTCGAACTGTACCCCTTGGGGAAGAAAATTACCCCCCTGTGTGTCCCAACTTTACCCCTCTCAAAAAGAGGGCTAGGCACAGAAGGAGGAGGATCCAGAGACTGGAGCCCCAGGGGGATGGCAGGTGGATTGTGATGAATGGTGAAGATACACAGAAAGATCATAATACGTAGGTACGTATTTCTATATCTTATCTGTGTCAATCTTCACCGCTCATCACAGATGGGTGAGTACCAAGCCCCTAAAGGGGTTGATTAATTGCACCCTAAGGGACAGTGTCCTTAGCCTCAGTGGTGACACACTAAGGGAACCTTTGGGCCTGAGGAGGCCCTGAGAGTGGGGAGAGTAAGACAGGATCTCCGGAGGGGAAGGAATTTGCCCGACAAACGCTATCTCTCCCATGGGAAAAGAGATAGGTTCCCTGGTGAGCGGAGCAAATCACCCTATGCCGGGCCAAGGATGACAACCGGGAAAGGCGAAGCCACGCCGATCTCTTGGTGCAGATCGTTGTCCCTACGACCCTGGTAGCTACCTCACTGGCGTCGTAAGATGCCCTTGCTTGGTGCCTTGCTAGCTCCAGGCCATGTGCAGAGAGAGTGATGGCTTGCCTGATTTGCTCAGAGTCAGGCAAAGCAGCTAGGATCTGACCCAGCACTGACCACAAGAACCTGTTGTAGGCTGCATAGTGGGCCTGATGAGCTGAGATGGAGAGAAGCAACTGTGCCGAGTAGAAAGTCCTCCTCCCCCAGAAATCAAAATCCGAAGAGTCCTGATCTGGGGCCAGTCACGGAGGCGCAAAGCCCATCAGGAGTGTCCAGGTGGCCAACCGACTGTGGATGAGGCATAGAACCTGGAGACTCTGGGGAGCGTAATACCTCTGGCTGAGGTCCCTAGGGGCAGGAACTCCGGAGAAGGGCCTCTGCCAGAAACGCATGGACGCCTCCCGAAAGGGAGCAGGCCAGGGCGGCACCACAAGGGTGGCCTCACCGAAATCGCCTAGAAAGGCGTGCGCTGTATGCTCAGGATTGCTCATGGAGAGGGGGGAGAGGTGAAGGTCCTCCAGCATCCTCACGAGGAAACGCTGATACTTGGAGAAATCAGCGGCAGGAAAGATATGGACAGATGGTTCCTCTCCCCCTGAAGAGGGGGATGAGGAGCTGGAGGTCACCATGCACTCTGAGAGTGGCTGCTCGGGGGGAGGTTGAAAAACCTGGCTGTCCATGGCCCTAACGTAGGCAGGGAACCGAGCAGCCACTGCTCTGAACTGTTCCCAGGTGAGAGGACTGCTAGGACCAAGAATACCTGGGAACACTGGAGAAGGCAGCATAGGGGAAGGGCAGAGCCAAGAGAGGAAGTCGGCTGACCTCTGCCAGGGCTAGGGAGCGGACCAAGGACCCTCACGGAGGGTGTCCTGGAAGACTCCGCAGCTGACAGCTGTACAACAACATCGGTACTGCCTAGGCTGCGCCCAGAAGAATCCCTCAAGTGAGGCGACCGGGGCCATATAGATCCAGAAGGACGGTCCCCTGCCTCCAATGAATGGGACCCCCTCAAGGAACCAGAAGAAAAAATTACTCACCTTAGTAATGTTGTTTCTTCTAATGGAGTCTTGCTATATTATGACATTAGCAGTTAGGTCCTCCTCTAGAACTGCCCCGGAGATGAAAGAGTTAACTCCATGCAGGATGGAGTTCTGAGCGCGAGTTCTGCTTTCAAAGCTCTATCTGGGCAGTTTCAAACAGAAACTGTCAGATCTTTACGGAGCAAAAACTCACTAAGGGTCTGTGTGAAAACTGTAACTTACACTAGCCTACTGGCTACCTAATAATAACAACAACAACACTGCTGGACCCCCCCCCAAAGACTCAAGTCAGGGGGCCAGACAAAAATACCACTTAACAATAGTAACAGCACTCCCCCAAAACCCCAAAAGGGGAAGAAACAACCTCACATACAACAATGCTCAGCACTAAGTTGCCCACCCCTACCCAAGTAGAAGTTCTGAGAGGGGCAGGTTGGGGGTGGTCATATATGTAAGACTCCATTAGAAGAAACAATTACTAAGGTGAGTAATTTTTCTTCAAACAACATGAAGTCTTGCTATATTATGACATTAGCAGACTACACAGCAGTACCTCCATGGAGGAGGGACAGAACCTACTTAGGGAATAGGCTCTGAAGCACAGCTGTGCCAAACTGAGCATCTCTCCTGGCCTGGATATCCAGGGAGTAATGCTTGGTGAAGGTGTTACCATTTTCCAGGTTGCAGCTTGACAGATTTCCAAAATAGGAATGTCTCTAGCAGCCAGCTAGAGACGCAGCTTACCTCTGGTAGAATGGGCCCTCAATCCAGAGAGGGGATCTCTACCAGCTTCTGGTAACAAATTGGATACAAGAGACAATCCACCTGGCAATTGTCCTCTTAGTGGCAGGTTTCCTTGCCAACCTCACCATAGGTGAGAAAAAGTTGATGGATTCAACCTGTGACCTTTGGTACGTTCCAAATAGTAACCTCAATGCCCTCTAACATCCAAACTGTGCAATCTTCTCTCACCGAGGAAGAATGTTCAGTGAAAAATACTGGAAGGGAGATGGATTGGTTAAGATGAAACTGAAACCACTTTAGGTAAAACTTCCTGTTAGTCCTGAGGACTACCTTGTCCCTGTGAAAAGAAATAAAATCATTTCTACTGAAAGGGCTTGTAACTCACTTAGTCGTTCTAGCAGAAGTGATGCCACTAGGAATACAGTTTTCCAGTTAGAAACTTAAGCTCTGCAGAAGACAGGGTTCAAAGGGGTTGCATTAACTGAGCAATGCAAACATTGGGGTCCCAGGCGGGGCTGGGTCACGAAAGGTGGATGGTATGGAGTAACCCCTTAAAAAACTTGGAAAATACAGGGTGAGCGGAAAGGGAGGAAGGCTCTGCTGAAATAAAAGCAGAGACAGCTGCCAAATGAACTCTTAAGGTAGCTGGCCTGAGGCCCAGAGAATTAAGGTGGACCATGTAGTCCAACAAAATGGGCAAATCAGCAGATTCTGGGGAAATATGCTTCCCAGAATACCAAATGGAAAACCTTTTCCACTTGGAATTATAAGTGGCTGTAGTGGAAGGCTTCCTAGAAGCCTTTTAGGATGTCAAGGACACCTTGAGAAGGTGCAAATCAGCAATTCTAACTCCCAAGAGCCAGGCCTTGAGGTTGAGGGATTTGAGGTTCGATACCAGACTCTCCCTGGGCACAGGTCAGCAGGTTGTGAATCCTGGAAGACACAGGGAAGGTGGACTGCCAGTTGATAGAAGGAGTGGGTACCAGGGTTGCCTGGCCTAATCTGGTGCAATCAGAATCACCTTGCAAGGCTGGGATCTGATTTTACTAACACCTTGAATAGGAGAGGAAGGGGGAAGCATAAAGAAACTTCCTTTCCCAATCCAAAAGAAGGACGTCCAGGGGACTGAGCCCACCACTGGGGCCTGCAACAGAACAGTGGAAGTTGGTGGTTGTCTGGGGCTGCGAAGAGATCTATCTGAGGGGTGCCCCATCTGGCAAAAACTGTCCCCAGCACTTGAGGATTCAGGGCCCATTCGTGGTGGCCCTGAGAAATCCTGCTGAGGGCATCCACTAGGACATTGTCTTTCCCTGGAAGGTGAACTGCTACAAGAGAAGTGTTCAGGGAGTAGGCCAGAGACCACAACTTCATTGCCTCGGTGCACAAGGCCGACGACCGAGTGCCCCCTTGCTTGTTGGTGTACCACATTGTTGTGGTATTGTCTGTTCTGACCTGGACCACTTTGTTCTGGACAGATGCAGAAAAAGCTTGAAGAGCTAAAAAGACAGCTCTGAGTTCCAGCAAATTGATGTGCAGCAGGGATTCTTGGGGGGACCACACTCTCTGGGTGGAGAGGTCGCCCAAGTGTGCTCCCCACCCCAGGAGGGAGGCATCCGTAGTGAAGGTGAGGGAGTGAGAAAGGGGAATGAAGGGGACCCACAGTCTTAAATTGCTCTGATCCTGCCACCACTGGAGGGCTAGGATCAGGGTTCGGGTCACTGGAATCAATTTGGTAAGGGGGTCCCTCCTTTGAGACCAATAGGCTCTCAAGTGAAACTGAATGTCCCTCATCTGGAATCTTGCTCCTTGCACCATGGCTGTGGAGGCAGCCATGTGCCCCAGGAGCTGCAAAAAGTGTCTTGCTGGTCGAGAGACCTGCAGAGTGAAGGAGGAGGCCAGGGCAATCAATTTCTCTACCCTTTCCAAGGGGAGGAAGGCCCTGGCCAGCTTTGTGTCCAATTCTGCACCTATGAAAGTGAGTACCTGAACTGGTTCCAGAACTGACTTTGGTAGATTTAGCAGGAAGCCCAGGGAGGTGAGAAGCTGCTGGGTGACTTGCAAGTGGGATTTTACCTGTTCTGGAGACCGTCCTACAATGAGCCAGTCATCCAGGTAAGGAAAAACAGCAATCCCTTGCCTCCTTAAGTGAGCCGCTACCACGGCCAGACATTTTGTGGATACCCTTGGGGCAGAGGTAAGGCCGAAGGGCATTGCTCTGAACTGGTAGTGACCTGAGGGCAGATTCGAACCTGAGGTACTTTGGTGAGAACTCCTGATGAGACATGAAAATAGGCGTCCCTTGAGGGTCCAGGAAGCTGGCAGTCCCCTGGCCTCAGGGAGGGTAAAATCATTGCCAGAGTTAGCATTTTGAACTTTGGTTTCAAAAGGTGTTTGTTCAAATATCTTGGATCTAAGATGGGCCGCCATTCTCCTGTCTTTTTTGGGGTAAGGAAGTATCTGGAGTACAGACCTTTGCCCTGGTGTAAGGGAGGAACCCTTTCTACTGTTCTGAAGGTTAACAGGGTAGAGAGCTCTGCTTCCAGAGCAAGGGTCTCTAGGGGGCTTGCAGGTGGAAAATGCCTTGCTCTCATCTTTGGGAATTTTTTGAAGCTGAGAACCAGGCCCTGGCTTACTACTTCCAGAACCCATTTGTCCGAGGTTAGAGACACCCAGTTCTGACTGAAGTAAGCCAACCTGCCCCCTACTGGTACAGGAGAATCGACCCTGGGCACCCCATCAGGGTGCCTGTTTGGCAGTTGCTTTAGGCTGAGGGGTGGGGACAGGCTTACCCGCACCCCGTCTGCCTCTGCCTCTGAAAAAGCCCCTCTGAGCAAAAGCAGAGGAGGCCTGGGTTTGATAAAAAGGCCTGTGGAAAGGCCTACCCCTACCTCTGGGTGTGTGCCTCTGGGGAGTGGCTTGCCGCTCCTTGGCTTAGGCACTTTTGTAGGTAGTTCTGTATTCATCCATCTTTTTCATATAGTTCTCTGTCTGCTCCCCGAACAGAGAATTCCCCACCACAGGAAAATCCATAGCCTTAGTCTGGGTGTCCTGTGACAGACTAGTACACCTGAGCCATGCCAACCTATGAAAAGCTACAGAAGTGGCCATGACCCTAGAGGAAACATCATTAACATCCACAGCAGCATGAAACTGAACTTTAGAGGCTTCAATGCCATCAGCAGCCACCTGTTCTAATTCACTAGCCAGCTGGCCATGGGCCTGCTTGGCTAACTGCATAACTGTATCCCATCTAGATTTCTGATATCTAGCCACATAAGCCATATAATTTGCCTGCCTGAGTCCCAGAGAGGCTGCCATATACTGCTTTTTGCCATGGCATCAATCTTCCTGAGTCCTTGTCAGGAGGATGTGAGCCAGGGAATATTAGCCTTGTTACAGGCTGCAGCCTGCACTACTCCTACATGACTACACTGCTGGAGAAAGGAAGTCTGTATCAGACCTGATAGGGAGTATACCTCCTGTCCATCTTTTTATCGACAGGAGGCACAGAATTAGGATTTTCAAGATTTTTATTGTTTGCTTCCTAAATGACTTATGCAAAGGAATAGACAATCTCTAGACTCTGGTATATCCATCATTTCAACATAATCAGGCTCCTCTTGCTCATCCACAGCCTCTTCTAAAGGAAGCTGGAGGGTTTCAGCAACTTTCTTATAAACATGAAATGAGATGGGGACTCAGACAGCATAGGGGGAGATTCTAAAGGTCTGTCTGGAGAGATGTCCGGTTCAATGGGCACATCCAGACCCTCCCAGCCACATACATACTGTTCATAATCCTCCTCCCCCTCCTGTGGTTCATAAAATTCCTCAACATCATACTCCTGAACCACTGGGACCGGACGAACCAACCTTTTGCCAGATAGTGGTGGTTCGGACGGGCCCTGAGACAGTGACTGGACAATTTGTATGGCTTTTGCTATCTCTGCAGCAGTTGGAGAAGAAATTTTGGACTCCAGACCTGCTGACTTTCTGGATTTTTTCACTGGAGCTGGTTCCTCAGAACCAGCTTTTCTTTTGCCCGAGGAAGTCTCGCCCTGGTCAGAGGGCAATCCCTTTGGTTCAGTTGGCACCGAACCGGGCTGGCCATCCGGGTCAGCGGACTTTTTGGCCTCTCGTTCCCTGAGCCTGCCCAATCTTTTTTCCAGGGTGGCTGCAGGGAATTTCTTACAAACCTGGCAGTCTGACTGGAGGTGGTCAAACCTCAGACAATACATTACGTGGTGTGTGGGTCAGCCTTGCGCAAGGCTTCCCACAAACATCAGTGTTGAAACCCAGTGGGCCGTTTTTCTTTTGGTTTCTCAGACATAATGTCAGCCTAACCAAAAACTGCCCTTGAACGGCAGTGCCAGGCAAGACACCCTTATCGGTTCCTAACGTCGTCACGGTATTTGAAAACCGTAAGAAATTCGCTTTTTGTGAACCGATAAGAACCGGAACCGCACTCTAAATAATGATTTTGAGTGTTTAAAATGTATTTAAAATAAACCGATCGGTTCGAAACTCGAACCGATAACCACAATTCCACACAGACAAAACCTTCTACTTACGGTTTACCCAGATAGAGCTTGAGCCGGACTGATTTGGTAAAATAAACACTGTTCTCTCTGTTAATTTAATAGAGAAATAACTAAAACGAACCAGAAATGAACCGAGCTGAAGGAGGAATCTCCGGAGCGAGTGTTCAGTGAGGCGGAGTAAAGAATCTGACAGTTTCTGTTTGAAACTGCCCAGATAGAGCTTTGAAAGCAGAGCTCGAGCTCAGAACTCCATCCTGCATGGAGTTAACTCTTTCATCTCCGGGGCTGTTCTAGAGGAGGACCTAACTGCTAATGTCATAATATAGCAAGACTTCATGTTGTTTGAATTAGGAGTTTTTAAAATTTTTATTGTTTGCTTCCTAAAAGACTTAATGCAAAGGAATAGACAATCTCCTAGACTCTGGGATATCCATCATTTCTACAAAATCAGGCTCCTCTTGCTCATCCACAGCTTCTTCCAAGGGAAGCTGGAGGGTTTCAGCAACTTTGTAAAACATAAAATGAGATGAGGACTCAGATAGCATAGGGGAGATTGTAAAGGTCTCTGTCTAAGAAATAATCGGTTCAATGGTAGCACCCAGACCTTCCCAGCCACATTCATACTGTTCATAATCATCCTCCTCCTCTGGTTCATAAACTCCTCAACATCATAATCCTGAACCACTGGAACCGGACGAACCGACCTTTTGCCAGATAGTGGCGGTTCGGACGGACCCTGAGACAGTGACTGGACAATTTGTATGACTTTTGCTATCTCTGCAGCAGTTGGAGAAGGGGTTTTGTACTCCAAACCTGCTGACTTTCTTGTTTTCTTCACTGGAAGTGGTCCCTCAGAACCAGCTTTTCTTTTGCCCGAGGAAGTCTCGCCCTGGTCAGAGGGCACTCCCTCCGGTTCGGTTGGCACCGAACCGGGCTGGCCATCCGGGTCAGCGGACTTTTTGGCCTCTCGTTCCCTGAGCCTGCCCAATCTCTTTTCCAGGATGGCTGCAGGGAAATTCTTACATATCTGGCAGTCTGACTGGAGGTGGTCAAACCCCAGACAATAAACACATGTGGTGTGTGGGTCAGCCTTGGCAAAGACTTCCCCACAGACATCACAGTGTTGAAACCCAGTGGGCCCGGTTTTTCTTTTGGGTTTCTCAGACATAATGCCAGCCTAACCAGAAAAACTTGCCCTTTAAACGGCAGTGCCAGGCAAGACACCCTTATCGGTTCCTAATTGTGTCACGGGTATTGGAAAAAAACGTAATAAAATCCATTTTTTTTAGAACCGATAAGAACCGGGAACCGCACTCTAAAATGTATAAACTTTGAATTTAATAAGTTTTAAACCCGCTGATCGGTTCAAAACCGAACCGATAAACTTACAAGTTCCACACAGACAAAACTTTTAAAATTACTTATGATACCACAGACAGAGCTTGAACCTGAACGGTTTTATGGTTAAAATAAAACTATTCTCAGTTGAATCGGACCGAGAAAACACTGTTTAAACCGAGAAATGAACCGAGCAGTAGGAGAAATCTCCGGAGCGACTGTCCACTGAGGCGGAGTAAAGAATCTGACAGTTCAGGTTTGAAATTACACACACAGAGCTGCTTCTTAGAGCTCGTGCTCAAAGTTCCATTTTGGAATGGAATTAACTATTTCACCTCCAGAGCAGTTCTAGTGGTGGGACAAACTGCTACTGTCATAATATAGCAAGACTTCATGTTGTTTGAAGGGGAAGGGCCGAAATCTGCACTTTGGCTTCGTCCAGGGCCTGGGTGGGTCCCAGAGAAAGGTCGACGCACCGACCCCACACCCCTCGACCCTCGGAGTCCGAGAGAGTCCTAGTCCTTGAAAGGGCCAGCCTAGGAAGCTGGCAGCTCTGGGCTGCCCCGGAAGGGGAGACCCAGGGAGCAGCACCCTCCCCTCCTGTGGGCTTCCCAATAGGCCCCAAAGTTGGGCGATCGAGACACACCACCGCAGGGGGTACCACCACCGAGGGGTCAAGGAACCCCCCAAGGCCAGGTTGCATGGCAATGGTGGCACGCACCACAGCCTGCTGGTCAGTATCATTGACCCTAACCTCGGAGGGAACCAGATGCACTTCAGAACAGGGCTGACTGAGACCCATCATGGAGACCACCGGCTCGTCCTCCTCTGCAGACAACCCCGAAGGGTGTGACTGCCCGCTCAACTCTGAGCCCGACTCTGATGAGGTAGAGTCTGAGGCCCTAAGCCAGACAGTAGGAGGGCGAGGGAGGGCAACCTTACCAAAGGGCCCAGAAGTGCAAGCAGTGGCCAAGGTGGCACCTGCACCCTCCACAGCCCTGCAAGCGGTGCTGGCAGAAGGCGGCAGGGCAGCATGGGCCAAAGGTCCCAAACTAGGGCCATCTGCGGCACCATCAAGCCCAATGGCACCAGGGGCAGTACCAGTAACAGAGACGGCGCCGACAGAGACCCCAGCCACAGCCTTGCCGCCGACGCCAGGCCCTTCGGCGCCGTGAGCGGCACCGAGGACTGAAGTGGTGCCGACGACCCCGAGGGCAGACTCGGCACCGAACACGGCACTGCCAGACCCCTCGGCACCGCAAGCGGCACCAAGAGCACCAACGACGCCGAGGAAGGCACCGACGGATGGCTCCGAAGGCCCCACGATGCTGTGCTCAACCTCGGCGCCGAGGACGGTGCCAAGGCGAGACATGGTGAAAGGTGACGCCGATTCCAGGGTCACAGCGCTATGAACGGCGCTGACAGGGCCCACGGCGCTGAAAGACGAGTCGGTGCCAACAGGACCCATGGCTCCACAAATGGCGCCGACGGCCCCGATGGCACCGAGCGACGGCGTCAAGGATGGCGTCGACCTGGGCCTTCCGGACCGCGGGAGCGACACAGGGGGAGCCTTCACCGAAGGGGTGATTGGGTATGACGACGCCCCGCCCACTCGGGAGGAAGCAGGACAGGCCTCCTGCGCCTGAAGGAGCCCTCGCCAAGCATAGGCTACTGAAGGCTGAGGCTCCCTCCTCCTCGGTCCATATAGAACCGAGGGACCCGGAGGAAAGGCCGAGACCGCAGCTGGCCCGGACGAAGTGTGAGACTCCACCCTGAAAGTCGGTGGAGCTCACCCTACTTTAAACGCACGCTGTTCGAGGACACGGCCGTCCATGGAGAAGCAGGCATCGCACTAATTCATGTCGTGAAGTGGGCCAAGACACGAGAGACACCGGTCATGCTGGTTGGTAACGGAGTACTTGCGGCCACACGGGCACCGACGCATGGGGAGCTGCCCTGCCTTAGACGACTTCTTGCCCTCCGACCGCGACATGACCTACAGAAAAAAAACACCAAAACAGACTCGACGTCGCTAAACTGTAAAGTAAATGGAAAGATCTTACCAGCGACGTCGAGTAGGGCAGACTAGAAATAGAAGGAACCGACGGACTGTCGACGACAAAAGGCTAAGGCCTAAAACTTTGAAAATTTCTTCACAGGCTTCCCATGAGGTGAACTCGACGGCGGGAAATGAAGAACTGGTAGGCAGGCGGAGCCAACACAACAAGTTAATCCCGGCCCATTAGTCGTCGACCTCGAGGGTGGCGCCGATGCTGCGTCGGCTCCGCCTATCCTTTAAAAAAAAAAAAAAAGGCTCCCACGGGGTCCTGATCCGGCCAGTACCCATCTGCGATGAATGGTGAAGACTGACACAGATAAGATATTTCCCTTCCCAATTCAGAATCAGAGCATCCAGGAGGACTGAGCCCAAGATTGGGGGTCTGCAACAAAAGAGAGGAAGTTGGTGATTGTCTGGGGCTGCAAAAAGATCTATCTGTGGAGTGCCCCATCTCAAGAAAATCAATTTCAAAACTAGGGGATCTAGGGTCTATTCGTGATGGCCCTGGGATATCCTGCTGAGAGCATCTGCTAGGACATTGTCCTTCCCTGGGAGGTGAACTGCTATCAGAGAGGTTTGCAGGGAATAGGCCAGGGACCACAACTTCATTGCTTCTGTTCTGGACTACCTTGTTCTGTACAGATATGGAAAAGGCTTGCAGTGCCAGAAACACCGCTCTGAGTTCCAAGAGATTGATGTAAAGCAGAGATTCTTGAGGTGACCACAGCCCTTGGGTGGTAAGATCCCCCGGGTGGGCTCCCCAGCCCAACAAGGAGGCATCTGTGGTGAGTATCACTGAATGAGACTGAGTGACAAAAGGAACTCCTCATCTCAAATTGTCCTGATCCTGCCACCATTGCAAAGCCTGGATCAGGGTTCGAGTCACTGGGACCAATTTGGTAAGGGAATCCTTTCTTTGGGACCAGAAGGCTCTTAAGTGGAACTGAATGTCCCTCGTCAGAAATCTTACTCCCTGGACCACAGCTGTAGAGGCTGCCATGTGACCCAGAAGCTGCAGGAAATGCCTTGCTGGTCAAGACACCTGAAGGGTGAATGAAGAGGCCGGTTCCATAAGGGTCCTTGCCCTGTCCAGGGGAAGGAAGGCTCTTGCCCTTATTGTATCCAGCTCCGCCCCTATGAAGATGAGGAGCTGTACTGGCTCGAGAACTGACTTTGGAAGGTTGAGAAGGAATCCTAAGGAAGTGAGCACTTGCTGAGTTTTTTGCAGATGTGACTTGACTTGGTCTGGAGACTGACTCACTATGAGCCAGTCGTCCAAGTATGGAAAGATGGAAATCTTTTTTCTCTTTAGGAAAGCAACCACTACTGCCAGGCACTTTGCGAACACCCTTGGGGCTGATGTTAGGCCAAAGGGCATTGCTCTGAATTGATAGTGGCCTGAGGGCAAGTCGAACCTGAGGTACTTTCTGTGGGAGCACCTGATGGGAATGTGAAAATAGGCGTCTTTGAGGTCCAGGGAGGCTAGCCAGTCTCCCTGCCTTAGAGAGGGCAGAATTATTCCCAGAACCACCATTTTGAACTTTGGTTTTAAAAGGTGCTTGTTCAGATATCTTAGGTCCAGGATGGGCCGCCATTCTCCTGTCTTTTGGGGGATTAGGAAGTACCTGGAGTACAATCCTTTGCCCTTGTGTAGGGTAGGAACCCTCTCTATGGGTCTGAGAGCCAGGAGGGAAGAAACCTCTGCCTCTAGGGCAAGGGTCTCTGACAGATTTGCAGGTGGAAAGGATCTGGTTCTCATCTTGGGAAATTTTTTGAAGCTGAGAACCAGTCCCTGGCTTACTACTTCCAGGACCCACTTGTCTGATGTCAGAGACTTCCAGTCCTAGACAAAGTAAGCCAGCCTGCCCCCTACAGGTATTGGAGAATCGGCCCAGGCAGACCCATCAGGGTGTCTGCTTGGCAGGGGCTTTAGGCTGAAGGGTGGGAAGCAGGCCTGCTCATTCCCCATCTGCCTCTCCCTCTGAAGAACCCCCTCTGAGCATAAGAAGAAAAGGAGGCCTGGGCTTGGTAAAAAGGCCTTTGAAAAGGTCTGCCCTTGCCCCTGGACTGCTGCCTCTGAGGTGTGGCTTGCCTTTCTTTGGCCTGAGCACTCCTGTAGGTGGTCCTGTACTTGTCCATCTTTTTCATGTAGTTCTCTGTCTGCTCCCCAAACAGAGAATTACCAATAACAGGGAAATCCATGGCCTTAGCTAGGCTAGTACATCTGAGCCAAGCCATCCTCTGAAGGGCCACAGATGTAGCTATGACTCTAGATGAAACATCACTGGAGTCCACAGCAGCGTGGAATTGCACCTGGGATGCCTTAATCCCATCTGCAGCCACCTGCTCCAGCTCCTCTTGGCAAGCTGGTCAGGGGCCTGTTTAGCCAGAGCCAGCACGGTGTCCCATCTGGACTTCTGGTATCTAGCTGTGTAGGCCATATAGTTAGCCTGCCTGAATCCCAAGGATGCTGCCACGTACTGCTTCTTTGCCATGGCATCAATCCTCCTGGAGTCCTTATCTGGGGGGCCTGATGCCAAGGGAATATTTGCCTTATCACAGGCAGCAGCCTGCACTACCCCAACATGGCTGCATTGCTGAGAAAGGAACTCTGTGTCCGAGCCTGAAAGGGTGTACCTATTGTCCATTCATCTGTCCACAGGAGGTATGGAGTTAGGAGTCTTAAGAATTTTGTCTGTTTCCCAAAAGATTTATGGAAGGGAATAGACAGTCTCCTGGACTCTAGGATGTCCATTATTTCGACAAAATCAGGCTCCTCCTGATCCTCTACTGCTTCTTCCATTGGAAGCTGGAGGGTTTCAGCCACTTTTTTGTAAAACGTTAAGTGGGAAGGGGACTCAGAAAGCCTAGGAGGAGAAACACCTGAAGGTCTATCTGGGGAGATGTCCGGGTCAATAGGCACATCCAGACTTTCATAATCATTGTCATCATCCTCATACTCTCCCTCCTCCTGTGGTTCATAAAATTCTTCTGAAGTGTAATCTGGAACCGGGGGAACCGACCGAACCGAGCCCCTGCCAGATGGTGGCGGTTCGGCCAGAACCGAAGTTAGCGACTGAACTATCCTTATCGCTTTGGCTATCTCATCAGTGGTCAGAGAAAGAACTTGTGGATCCAAACTGGACGATTTATCTTTTCTCTTCCTTTTAACCAGAACCGACTCCTCAGAATCGGCTCTCCTCTTGCCCGAAGAAGTATCGCCCTGGTCAGAGGCACTTCTTCTGGTTCGGTCGGAACTGAACCGGGCTGGCCATCCGGGTCAGCGGACTTCTCGGCCTCCCTTTCCCTCAGTCTACCTACTCTCATATCCAGGGTAGCTTTGGGAAAATTCTTAAAAATTTGGCAGTCTGAATCAAGGTGGTCAAACCCCAGACAATAAACACAGGTGGTGTGGGGATCAGCCTTAGCAAAGGCTTCCCCACACACACTACAGTGTTGAAACCCAATGGCCCCATTTTTTTTCTTGGGTTTCTCAGACATGGCCAATCCTATCCAAAACTTACCCTTTTTTCCGCAATCTGCCAGACAAGACTCCCCTATCGGTTCCTGACCGTGTTACGGGTCTTGGAAAAAAACGTAATAAAATCTGTTTTTTTTAGAACCGATACGGACCCGTTACCACACTCTTAAGTAAAATCACAAACTTTTTTACACTAAACTGATCAGTTCAGCCGAACCGATCCGAAATTTACAAGTTCCACACAGAAACTAAATGTAAAACCTATCTAGTACTCACGGTACCACAAACAGAGACTTAAACTGACAGACTCGGTAGCAGAAATTCGGTAGAAACCGAGCGAAAAAACGACACTTTAACCGACTTTTTTGAACCGAGCAAAGGAGAAATCTCTGGAGTGACTGTTCAGTGAGGCGGAGTAAAGAATCTGACGGTTCGAGTTTAAACAACAGCAGACAGGGGCTTCAACCGAGCTTGCAGTGAACGTTCCATGCTGGCCATGGAAAGTTTAACTCTTTGTTCTCCCGGGCAGTTGAAAGGCAGGACCTAACTGCAATAGTCAGAATACAGCAAGACTTCATGTTGTTTGAAAAGCGGTTACAAAAAAACGATTTTTAAAACTAAATTTAGACAAAAAAATTGGGTGTTTTTAGTCAGAAATAGGCTTAAAACTAACCTGGTTCACTCCCGGTTATACCGAACCGAGAGGAACCGGCAAAAAAACTAAATAATCACTAAAAGTAAGTATAAATACTGCAAAACAATAAGTATAAGGCAGCAAATGAATATAAAGATATATATTGTTGTTAGTTTCTTCACGTCAAAACAGTTGATTGAAGAGTGACACTCCGAGCGACCAGACTGTTCAGACAGAGAGTGAAATCTGAGGAGTTTAGAACACTGGCAGTTAGTATAGGGCAGCATTTGAAAAGTTGTCAGGTTCAAAGAATTCCATCATTTGCATGTGTTCTATTCTCTCCGGGCAGTCCTACCTAAAGGGCTTACTGCAGAAAGTTATGAATACCTGAGTATTACTGAGGTCAGAAAGCTCTGTTTATATTTTTAAAAGGTAACACATCTCACCAGTTCTCTCTGACTATACTGGTGTGATGAACCAGATTTATTCACTGGAGAAGCTACTACCCCCCCCACACCAAAATCGTGGATAGTTGCTTATTAAGATGGGTAAGATGGGTCACGTACATGATGTCTGTCTCCAACAAGTCTGTCCCATGATGTCTGCATTGTGTTCATCCTGTTCTCTTTACAGGGCTGGACTTCCATGGACACAGGACACATGGATTGGCTTCCCTTGGAGTCCACCAACAGCACCTTTCAGACCTCTTAATTTCTTGGTCTACTCCCTTCAGGGAGTGCAGATCCCTATTATATTCATGAACTCAGAATATTGGGCTCTATGCACGAACCTGAGGATTGATTATGTGCCATGTACCTGAGGTGTGTAGAAAACTCTACATCAGAATGTCATGCAGCAAGGGTCCAGTGGACCCCTAGTGGTATTCACAGCAGAGGTACGAGCCCCTTGTGTACATGCTGCCCTGATCGATTCCACAGCTATGCACCACAGATGGTCTTGGGGGCGTGCCCGTACTTCATGCCATTCACAAAAGCATGGAGTACCAGTTATGGGGGGCACACAGCATGGCATCAGGGACCCGGCTGTACCTTGTACACTCTCCCTCAAAAGACACCTACCAGCAGTGATGGGACGGGACCTACCCCCACCCTGCTGCCCTAGCCCACCAGGCTGATAGGGAAGGCTGAGGGCAGCCATTCGGGCACTGTCCCATACAACAAAAAGGGCCCCGCACCCTCCCAGAATCCCTCGCTCACGCGCAACAGGGGATCCACTTTGAGACCCAGGACGGTCATCTGACTGAGTGCCCGCCAATGTCCCTTGATCTACCGCCACGCAACTACATATTGGGGGGGCAGGGCCTTGGACAGACAGCTGCACCTGTCCATGGGTGCAGAGCTGCAGGGCCCGGGTATGCCCGACAGTGCATAGAACCCATTATGTGTGTTGCACATTTTGTGTTGTTCAAGGCACTTATTAAATAATAAAAAGTTAAAATGTTGATTTATTATTTATTTATTTCAAAAGTTGTAACAGGAAAAAAAATGCAGAGATGGTATCAGTTCTTTCCCAGATGCATCCCGGGTGGAGGGGTAGGAGGGAGTGCAGTTCATAAAATACTATACATTGCAATCAACATAAATAAAGTATAACAGTACCTGTAAGCATTATCTGACATAATATATCAGTATTACAGTTACAACATGTAAACAACAATTCACAGAATCAGCACTACGTCAATATGCTGTAATACATAGAAGATGAGTTGCAGTCTAGGTGGCAGTCACAGCGCCTGGACTGCAGTGCTCCCCTTAACACAGTATATAAACACATAAACATTATAACATTATACAAACAAAAAAAGAAAGCAGGGTTTGGGTTCTCCTTAAAAAGCCAGCACTGCCGTCTGGACTCTAGCTGTGCTTCCTGTAGTCCCTGTTTCTATCGCTCCCTTATTTTCCATTTTTAAAGCAACAGTGCAATGAAACTGGGCAAACAATTTGACTCAACGTTCTTTCCACCAATGTCCCGATTTATTTGGTGGTAACATTTTCTAGTCCCACCAAAATCTGAGTATGGTATTTTATAAATGTTTTAATGACGTTTTTTTTTCTCAATAAAAAAAGATGGCAGCCACGTGTGGTTTAGAAATAATACTGTAGGTACCACATGGACTAGGACGGAGGATCGAGGAAAAAAAACTCAGTGCTCAGCATTAGAGGCACCTAGAAAAGTAAAATCGACAGGTATGATAATATTTGTATTAGCTGAAACTAACTTTTTTGGAAAAAATATTTTTTTTATTGCACTGCTGCTTTAAGGAAATGTGTTTCGAATTGGATCCTGGCCCCGTGGACTTCATCTGCTCCTGGTGCATGTTTTTTCACGTTATAATATTCTTATTGTGGGCTCCAGATTGTTTTCATGGCAACCAGCTGTGATTTACAAACTGAGGGTTGTGCCATTGAGTGTAGAGGGGTTGCAGGAACAGATGCCGTCGTAGGTACAAGGATTCCTAGATTCAAGCAGATTTCCTAAGTAATAAAGAAATGGAAAAGATACATACAGGCAACATGGTCTATGCACTGAAAGGCAGATTGTCTATATGCCACAGATCTGAGGCACATAGGCTGGCCTAAGTTAGAATGCCAGACAATGGGGATCCAGTGGACCTGTGGTAGCATTCACGGAAGGGATATGCACCCCTTCTGCATTGGATCCCCCAACTGATTACACAGCTATACACGTGGATGGTCCAGGGCCTTGTCTGAGAAGTGCCCACACTCTGCACTATTCACGAAGGTGCAGTGTGCTGGGAAAGGAGGGTGCAGGAGACAGCTGCAGGGACCCTGCCATATCCACTGGATGCCCTCCCAAACACACACCCCACTATGTTGCCCAAGTCCTCCGGGAAGACAGAGAGGGTTGGGGGTAGCCATTCGGGTACTAGCCCATCTTTTTTAAAATTGTATGTTCCACACCTTCCCAGAACCCCCTGCTCCATGCAGAGCAGGGGAGCCACGAGAGGACCAAGGCAGGTATGTGAATGGATGCCTGCCTGTGTCCTCCATACACCCTGCACAGCTGTGCCGAGGGGCAGGGCCGTGGACAGCCACATGGCGGTGGCCAGTGTTTGTGCATTTCGGTCACCGCTCCCCAGGCTGCCGAGTGTGTGTACCCGGCCCATCAATAGTGTATAGCCCACAGTAACCGAAATGTGAGCAGAACTGTGCACAAATATCATGCTTTGTGACATTCTTCAGGGATTTCACGCTCTCTAAAGCAGCAGTGCATGTTACAGTGAAAATGTATCTGTACTGTTTCATTCTAGAGGAGTCTTTTTTCTCTGATCTTGTAAAAATGTACCTTTTCCCCATTTTGAATCTGCTTTAGTATCTCTTACATTTAAAATATATTAAGGAGCACACCTTTAAATATGGCCATTCCCTGGTTTTCATAAGTATTCTCTTTTTTTCAGATATGGAATCTTTTATCCTTTCTCCCTCTTTTAGTCCCTCTTCTGCTCAGACCTGTCCTGCCCCATCACACATCTTTTCCAGGACTTACCAGCTCAGTGATCCCCATGGACCCCCCCATGGCAGGGCCAGGAGGGGGTGGGCCAGCAGCTGCTCTGAGTGGCTTTTGCCATTGGAGTAACATCAGCCGGATGAAGGTTGTAATCCCTCTCAGGACCTGAAGAAACTTGGTGCATGCTTTTATGACATCCAGCTTATTACTGCAATGTTCTATACCTCTGGGTAAATGGCAGCTCGCTACATTGCCTGCAGCAAGTGTAGAATGCGGGGTCAGTTACTGACAGGCCTACCTTGGTAACGTCATGTGACCCCAGTGCAGCTCAAGCTAAACTAGCTGCTGGTGAGGTGACATATAACCTTCAAGGTTTGGTTTGCTTACCAATGAAACCCTACATAGCATGGGCCTGGGTACCTCACTGAACTTCTGTCTCCCTCCTGCCCCTGCCCCCCTCTCCACCCTGCTGATGTGGGCCAATTGAAAATACCAAGGGCTCATTTGAAATCTTTAGGTGACTAGGCATTTGTGGTGGTGGCAGTGGTGGAGCTAGGGGGGCTGGGGGGACGGTCGCCCTCCTGGCTGCCCCAGTGTGAGTAGTGGCACCCCCCCACCATCTTTATTCACGGTTCAGTGCCCATTGTGGAATCCGTGCTTAACTGAATGGCCCCCCCTGGTTCCCAACTGCTCCCAAACCTGGGTCCGCCACTGGGTGGTGGCCCTGGTACTTTAGAATGCACTCCTGAGAGTTCTGAGAGAGGCCCCGTTGGTGGAGGTCTTTAAAAGGGGCTTTTGGCACTATCTGTTTTAAGAAGCCTTTGAAAATACTTAAAGGATGTCCTGCTGAGTTTCTGGATTACTGCTATTTGCTGCCGGTTGTTTTATGTTGTATTTTACGATGACGTTGCTGGCTGTCACTTTTGAATTGATTTATCGTGCAGCACCCTGAGTCTCTGGGGAAGGGTGTCCTATGAAATAAGTCTACTACCAGTACTACTTATTTACCATGCAGGTAGAGGCTTGCATTCCAGGCGTACAAAATGCAAAAAGGTGCAAAACAGCTAAAGGAAAGTGGTCACTGCGGCTACTTTGCACCAGGGATTACAGACTACATATGGGTCCCTCTGGTTTTGGCCTTTGTGTTTTATTGCAGCTATGAAATTGTTTCATGTTTATGCAAATTATGAAATGGGTATATACAATCCAAAACCTGATAGGCTGATGAGCCAGGAAGCTAGTGCCTAATATGCAGCTGCCATCTAGTGGCCAAGCAGCAAAATTACAATGGCTCACTAAGAATATTTTTTTTCTTTTACTCTTTTTTCTTGATTTTTACTTAAAACCATTTCAAAAAATATTTCTTTACTAATCCTAATGAACCTATTTCATAACCACAATAAGGCACTCCAGGGTGTGCTTTATGCTGCTATGACGGCACTTCTTGGGCGGTAAAAGCATTCAGCCTTTGGCCTTGCGCTTCAGCATACCCAAAGAGTGCCATTATCCCTGCACAACACACACCCTGTCATGCCTTACTGAATCTGAATGTGTTATGGTCTGATAGCTTGAAAACTAATTTATTCCCTCACAATTTGGGCTACAACATTTTTTTTTCTTGCTCTTTTTCTCACCCCCGGTCTGCGTTCATTCAGGAGGGCTCCCCAGTCCAGTCTCTCTGACACCCACCGGAACTTACCACCAGCCGTCTCCCCCTAGGGCTTCCCCCCCCAGTGAGGTCAGTGGGTGGGTACCCAGGGCCCCACTGAGGACTGGATCCAGTTCGGGCTGGCGAGCCCAGCTATTCGGGAGCAGGACCTGTGGGTACCCTCCATCATCTAGCACGTTTTCCTGTGTTCTAGTCCCTGCAAGGTGTGGCATGCAGTGACGTCCAGGCATGCGCGATGTGCGCTGACATCTGCCCAATCTTATGATCTACTTGCTTGAGCTGCCTTTTCCCCAGCTTCTACCAGGAGACAGGCAAGTGGTGGGCTGTACCCCACCCTCTCCCTGCAGTTCATTGCATGCTCGATCCCCTTCTCCCTGGGTAACCCCCGACACCCTGAGATCGCTCCTGACCCTTGGTCACTGGCGTGGTGGCAGATAAGAAAAAAATACTCACCTTAGTAATGTTGTTTCTTCTAATGTAGTCTTGCTATATTATGACAATTGCAGTTTGTCCCACCATTAGAACTGCCCCGTAGGTGAAATAGTTAAATTCCATGCCAGGCATGGAACTTGGAGCACGAGCTCGGTTAGAGAGACTCTGTCTGTGTTATTTCAAACTGAAACTGTCAGATCTTTACGAGCAAAAACTCACTAAGGTTCTGTGTGGAAGCTGTAACCTACACTAGCCAAATGGCTACCTAAATATTAACATCTATTAACACATATCCCTGGTCCCAACACAAAGACTCAAGTCAGGGGCCAGAGCATAAGATAAGATAAGAAAAGATAAAACAAAACACAACACCCCAAAAACCCCCAAGAAGAAGGGGGTGGAAAAACATAAAATGGGCATAACACGTGCCCACACTGCAATGCCCACCCCATACTCAAGTAGAAGTTCTGAGAGGGGCAGGCTGGGGGGTGGTCATAATATAGCAAGACTCCATTAGAATAAACAACATTACTAAGGTGAGTAATTTTTTCTTCAAACAACATGAAGTCTTGCTATATTATGACAATTGCAGACTACACAGCAGTACCTCCATGGAGGAGTGACAGAACCTACTTAGGGAATAGGCTCTGAAGCACGGCTGTGCCAAACCGAGCATCCCTCCTGGCCTGGACATCCAGGGAGTAATGCTTGGTGAAAGTGTGTACTGTTTTCCAGGTAACTGCTTGACATATCTCTAGGATAGGGATGTCTCTGGCAGCAGCTAGAGACGCAGCTGTACCTCTAGTAGAGAGTGAGCCCTCAGACCTGAAGGGGGAACTTTCCCCAGTTTTTGATAACAAAACTGGATACAAGAGACAATCCACCTGGCAATGGATCTTTTAGTGGCAGGTTTCCCTTTTACGACCTCACCATAAGTGAGAAAAAGTTGGAGGGATTCGAACCTGTGACCCTTGATACGCTCTATATAGTAACTTAGGGCCCTCTTAACATCTAAACTGTGCAATCTCCTCTCACCAGAGGAGGAATGGTCAGTGAAAAAACACTGGAAGGGAGATAGATTGATTAAGATGGAAATCTGAAACCACCTTTGGCAAAAACTTCCTGTTAGTCCTGAGGACTACCTTATCCCTGTGGAAAGAAATAAAGTCAGTCTCTACTGACAAAGCTTGTAACTCACTTATGCACCTAGCAGAAGTGATAGCTACTAGGAAAACAGTTTTCCAAGTTAAATACTTAAGCTCTGCAGAGGACAGAGGTTCAAAGGGAGGTTGCATCAACTGAGCAATGCAAACATTAAGATCCTAGGCAGGGGCTGGGTCCCTAAAAGGTGGATTAGTATGAAGTAATCCCTCGAAAAACTTGGAAAATACAGGGCGAGTGGAAAGAGAGGAGGGCCTTCCTGCTGATAAAAGCAGAGACAGCTGCCAAATGTGCTTTCAGAGTAGCTGGTCTCAAGCCCAAAGAATTAAGATGGACCATATAGTCCAAAACAATGGGCAAATATGAAAATTACGTACCTACCGTAATTCTTGATCTTCTTGGACGAGTCTCCACCACTCATTCACACTAGTGGGATTAGCGCTGGAGGCACTAGGACCCATCGGGAGCAAACTTTTTGCTGGAGGGTCGGCGCGAGAGATGGCGCCGCGAGACACGGCACCGCAAGCAGCGGCTCGAGCGGTAATGACTATCTCGGCACCGACCCTCCAACTGCCTCAGTACCTTTTTTACCAAGGAGGTGCAGCGCAACTA
This sequence comes from Neoceratodus forsteri, assembly GCA_016271365.2. Classification (NCBI taxonomy): domain Eukaryota; kingdom Metazoa; phylum Chordata; order Ceratodontiformes; family Ceratodontidae; genus Neoceratodus; species Neoceratodus forsteri. The sequence goes on from CM028138.1 coordinate 28,173,668, forward strand.
ACGTAAAGAGTAAACCTAACATTAAAACACGGACATAAGATAGTCCGTACCACCCGTGTAAGAAGGGTCAGCAAAGAAGTCCTCACGGCCTAAAGATTTGAGGGAGTGAAGACCAACACAGCAGTGAGCTCGGGGGATGGAGGTACGTGTGAATGAGTGGTGGAGACTCGTCCAAGAAGATCAAGAATTACGTAGGTATGTATTTTCATATCTTCCTGGACATAAGTCTCCACCACTCATTCACTAGTGGAGAGTACATGTTGATAATCCCTGCAAGGGCGGCAGGAGAGCCAGAGCTCACACGCCTAAGATAGAAGCCCATTAAGGATAGTTCTGCCGAACGCGGAATGTTGCCTGGCATGAACATCCAGTGCATAGTGCTTAAACAAGGTATGCACTGAGCTCCAGGGTGGCGCGCTACAGATATCTGCAATTGGAACATTGGCACTTCCGCTTAGGATGTCAGCGACCGCCTCTAGTAGAGTGAGCGTACACTCACCTTCTAATTTAACTTGAGCCATGGAATAGCAATGTCGAAGGCATGCCACTAACCGTGATGAGATGCATCTGATAGCGACAGGTTGACCCAGCCGGGTGTCGAAAGAAACAAAGAGTTGCTGAGTCTTGTAACATCCTTGGTTCTATCTAAATAGAACCGCAAGGCTCTCTTAACATCCAAGGAATGAAGAGCCTGCTCCTTCATTTTGGAAATTAGCGAAGTAACGGAAGTACCAGAGGTTGGTTTAGATGGAATTCTGACACAACCTTGGGAAGAAATTTAGGATGAGTACGGAGAACTACCTTGTCTTTATGGAATACAGTATACGGAGGGTCCGTAGAATCAGGGCATGTATCTCAGAGACCCCTGGCTGAGGTAATGGTCACCAGGAAGGCAGTCTTCCAGGTAAGAAATTTCAGCCACAGGTAGCTAGGGGTTCGAAGGCTTCGAGTGAGCATGTCCAGCACCAGGTTAATGTCCCAGGCTGCAACTGGACGCTTAACAGGGGGTCTGGTATGAAGAACCCCTTAAGAAATCTCTTCACCATAGGTAACTGAGCCAGAGTCAAGGACGAAACCGGCTCATGGAATGCTGAGATGGCACTAAGGTGAACTTTAACTGTGGAGTACTGAAGACCTGAGTTAGATAGGTCCAAAAGATACTCCAGAACCTTGTCAGGAGGACAGGAAAAGGGATTCCAAGAGGACTTTGCACACCAGAGAGAAAAACGTTTCCATTTGGAAGCGTACGTTTTCCGGGTGGCTGGCTTCCGAGCAGCCAGAAGGATGTCCGAGACTCTACGAGAGACGTTGAACCGATTCACTTCTATCTCTTCAGGAGCCAAGCGTGAAGGTGAAGTGATTTCAGGTTGGGATGGACCAACGAACCCTGGGTCAAAAGATTGATTTGCAAGGGAAGTGGTCTCGAGAGGCTGCCAACATACTGTTGAGTAGAGGAAACCATAGTTGCCGAGGCCAGGAGGGAGCAATGAGAATCATCTTGGTCCCTGAGACTCGAACTTGAGGAGTACTCTGGATTAGAGAAAGCGTGGAAAGGCGAAAGAAAGCGCTTTGTCCACCGAGACCTGAACGATCCTGACAGAAAATGCCAGGCCCTGGATTTCTGGAGCAGAAGAGACAGTTTTATGCTGAGTGGGGATGCAAAAAGGTCCAGGTCTGGAGTTCCCCACTCTTTGAACAGGGACCGAGCTATGGCTGGGTCGAGAGACCACTCGTGAGGGTCTGCCTCCGTTCTGCTGAGGTGATCTGCTAGGTCGTTTTGTATACCTGGCAGATAAACCGCTTGAATCAGAGACTTGTGCTCCAAGCACCACTCCCACACCCTCATTGCTTCCCTGCAAAGGGGATAAGAATGAGCACCGCCTTGCTTGTTGATGTAATACATCACAGCTTTGTTGTCCGTTTGAAGGAGAATGTTCTTGTGACAAAGGACATCCTTCAGAGCTCAGATTGCATAGAGGACTGCTCTCATCTCCAGGACATTTATGTGGAGATGAGTTTCGAACTGAGTCCATACACCTTGAGTGTGGAGGGAGAGAGCAGTGCCCCCATCCCATTAGCGATGCGTCTGTGGTGATGGAGATCTGATGATCTGGAAGAGCAAAGGGGAATCCTTCCAGGAGATTGCTCTCTTGAGACCACCAGGTGAGAGACCTTCGAAGGGGCTGCGTCACCCTCATGGGATAAGACTGGGGGTGAGAGGTCGGAGACCACTGAGTGGAGAGCATCCATTGGGTGGTTCTCATGTGCAACCGGGCCAGGGGTACAGTGAACACCGAGGACGCCATGAGACCCAACATGCGTTGCATCGAGAGAGCTGTAACCGATTGGTTCTCCCCGATGTAATGGGCCATCCAAGGATGTCAAGTCTTCTGTCCTCTGGAAGGAAAGCTTCATGGAAGAGGTGTCTAGAAGCGCCCCTAAGAAAGGAGCTCTGGGAGGGCTGCAGTTGAATTTTTTCAAATTCAGCAGAACTCCCATGGACGTGAGAAGACGAGAAGTCGCTTGAACGGCTTCCAAAGTCCCTTGGCTGGAAGGGCTTGCAAGAAGCCAATCGTCCAGAGGAAACACTCGGAGTCCGCTTTTTCTGAGATGCTGCGAGAACTGCACAACACTTTGTAAAACTCGCGGCGCCGAGGATAGCCCAAAGGGCAGGACTCTGAACTGATAATGCTGACCCAAAGCTACAAACCTGAGGAACTTGTGGTGGGTCGGGTGGATGGGGATATGCTGGTAAGCATCCTGCATATCCAGAGAGGCCAGCCAGTCGTGCTGATGCAGCAAGGGTAACATGGTACCTAGGGAAATCATTTTGAATTTCTCCCTGGGGAGGAATTTGTTCAACTTTCTGAGGTCTAGGATGGGGCGCATCCCCCCAGATTTCTTTGGAACCAGAAAGTAATGGGAGTAGAACCCTGTGTTCCGCGAGATGCGGGCACCAGTTCTATTGCCCTGTTGTTCAGAAGGCCCTCGATCTCGGCGGTGAGGAGGTCTGACTGAGAGGTCGGCAACCTGGGTTGTCGTTTGGGAGGACAATTCGGGGTTTCCAAGAAATTGAGAGAATAACCTCGCGAATTATCCAAGGACCCATTTGTCCAAGTTATGGACTCACTGGTTGTAGAAGTACATCAGACGACCTCCCACTGGAGGAGAAAGTTCCACCTCGGCAGTGTGGATGGAACTTGGGCCAACAACTCATATAGGTGGCGCTGGGGGCTTTAGGCCCCGCGCTTCTGCTGCATCTTTTTGAGGTTGGGCAGGTTGGCTTTATGGAAGCTCCCTGCCTCTGCCTCGAAGGACTGACGACTATGAAACTGACGCTCTGTTCACATGCCCGCGAGAGGGGCAGGCGGAGGTCTGGCCAATTTAATGGCCGATCTAGTCTTCTGAGTGGCCTCTAAGGCTTGCTCCACCTGAGGGCCAAAAAGATAGGAGCCATCAGCAGCGCCATTACCTGCTGCTGAGCATCATTCGTGAAGCCAGAAGTACGCAGCCAGGAATGGCGCCGAGTACAAACGCCGCGGCTGCTGTTTAGCAGTGTCGAAAAGCTATCTGTTTATGCTTTGACTTGTTGGTTATTGGACTCAATACCTCTAATAATGGTCAGAAGAAGCTCTGACTTGAAGTCCGAATCTGGAAGAGTTTCAACCATTCTTTTCATAGAGTGCCACAGGATATACTCATACTGAGAAAAATAGCCTTGATAACTGGCAAACGCATACTTAGAGTGGAGGCAACAAAGACTCTCTTACCTAATGTGTCAGTCTACGAGACTTTTGTTAATAGGTCGAGCTGTAGTAGTTTGGAGGAAGAACCACCTGTCATTCTCTCTGCCAGACTACAATAGATCCGCAGGGTTTGGGATGCCAAAATAGGACGATCCTTGGGAGCTGAATACTTTTATCAATGGATTTAGCCACTGAGGGAATAAGAGCAGGATTATTCCATACCATTTGAGACAGCGCCTCGAAGGAAGGCTGGATCGGAGTCAAACTGTGAGGGATCTCCAAGCATGAAGGTACTGGAGTCTTAATATCTTCCCAGGATCGATGTCTGTAGTCTGGAGAGAAAGAGTGGATCTCAGGTTCTTCAACAGAGACTTAAAGGACAGGTCCTCGACCACAGGCTCTGTAGCAAAGAAAGATCCTGTTTCTCCACTTCATCACCCAACCGAAGGTCTGGGTCAGGCTCAACATCATCTCCTGATGGTCCAGAAAGGACTGTTTGGACAGGAAAGGAGTGAAAATTAGGAGAGGAGGAAATAGCAGAAAACAAGGAGAGTCCTCGAGGCCCCGCGCCGAGATGGCAAACGGGGTCAAGACGGCACTAAGGGAGATGCAGCGCCGAAGAGGCAGGCGGCTCCGCAAGCGGCACCGCAAGAGCCCCCGGCAGCACCGCGGATGGCGCCGCAAACAGCACCGCGGACGGTGCCGCCAAAGCCGACGGCGCCGCGAACGGCACCGCCCGACCAAGCGGCGGTGCCGCGAGACCACGCGGCACCGCGGATGGCACCGCAAAACCCAGCGGCACCAAAAACGGCGCCGAGAAGCCAACAGACCCCGCGGAAGGTGTCGGAAAAGCCCCAGGAACCTGGAAAGCAAGAGAAGGAAAAAAAACAGGAGATAAGGGCATCGGTGTAGCCCCTCGCGCCGCAGCCATGTGAGGGGGAAACACCTACACGGGAGTCGCTGGCACCGAAGAAGGTGCCGCAACCAGAAGGTCCAACCACCCTACCTGATCGCCGGAGGGGCCCGAGGGCTCCGGAGGCAACCGAGCCAGGCAGAAGAACCAACCTCCGAGCCCATCGCCCATAAGAGCGCCCACTGATGAAACTGCTCATCTGGAGCCCTACCCATAGGCGGGAGGGGCCCGTCGAGGACGACGATTACCGGAAGTTGGCAACTCAAGAAGGAGATCGTAACCAGCAATCTATAACGACCGCCGATGCGCAGACATACCAGAGGGCTTAATTTCTCGAGTGATGCCTTTCTTTTTGACCTGTGGGTCAAGAAGAGCTCGAGGTCAATGGTGCCGAATGCGATCGCTTATTTTATGCCGTAGGGGACCGCCATCCCCGGCATCGGACTGACCATTGTCGGAACCCCGCTGAGGAGAAGAGGCTGACCGACCCAGCCCGCTGACTGAACAGCTTACATTTAAGTCTCCTACCGTTACCTGACCTGTTTTATGGTCGATCATTCAGTAGGCCGAGACTTCTTCAAGTAAGTTAAATTTAAAATATTAGAAAATTTACTAAAATAGAATAAAATTAAGCGATACTACTATCGATAATGTTATAAAACAAACTGAAAACTATGCGCTAGTTTGAAGTTTGACTCGACAGGCGCAGCGACGCCAGAATTCGAAGCGACTGACGGCGGGAAAAAGGAACTGAGGCGGTTGGAGGGTCGGCGCCGAGATAGTCATTACCGCCGAGCCGCTCGTGGCGCCGTGGTCTCGCGCGCCTGCCTTCTCGCCGACCTTCCAGCAAAAAGTTTGCTCCCGATGGGTCCTAGTGCCTCCGGCGCTAATCCCACTAGTGTGAATGAGTGGTGGAGACTTATGTCCAGGAAGATCAGCAGATTCCGGGGAAATATGCTTCCCAGAACACCAAATGGAAAACCTTTTCCACTTAGAGTTATAAGTAGCCCTAGTGGAAGGCTTCCTAGAAGCCTTTAGGATTTCAAGAACACCTTGAGAAAGGTGTAGGTCAGCAAATTCTAACTCCTCAAGAGCCAAGCCTTGAGGTTGAGAGATTTGAGATTCGGATACCAGACTCTCCCCTGGGCACAGGTTAACAGGTTGTGATTCCTGGGGAGACACAGGACTGCTAAGGACAGAAGGAGTGGGTACCAGGGCTGCCTGGCCCAATCTGGGGCAATCAGAATCATCCTGCAAGGCTGGGATCTGATTTTGACTAGCACCTTGAATAGGAGAGGGAAGGGGGAAAGGCGTAAAGAAACTTCCCTTCCCAATCTAGGAGAAAGGCATCCAGGGGGACTGAGCCCAACACTGGGGTCTGCAACAAAACAGTGAAGTTGGTGATTGTCTGGGGCAGTGAAAAGATCTATCTGAGGAGTGCCCCATCTGGCAAAAATGAAAATTACGCACTCTACCGTAATTTTGATCTTCTGTATCTTCACCATTCATTACTTCCTGGGTGTAAGCTGGAGGCGCACCCGCCACGGAGCTTTTTTTTTTTTTTTTAAACTTTTACAATGGCACCGCCGAGTGACGTTACGCGCGAGGGGCGGCCACAGTAGCGCATCACCCTCCTCCAACTCAGTTCTGTGAGCCGGAGAGGCAAAGGAAAGCAGAGAATAAAGATAGCGAGGCAAGATAGCCAAGGGATAGCAAAGCAAGGAAGAATGAACTGAAAAGGAATAAGCCGATGGAGGAAGGACAGAGGAGATAAGAGTATCCCTAACCTAGGACTGCAGGCCTCCTTACCTGGGCGACTCTAGGAGGAGAGAGAAGGAGGGAAATGAGAAAGAAGAAGAAGAAGAAGAAGAAGAGAGAGATGGGATGTTGAGGGGACCAGAATGCCCAAGGAGCCTAGTTAGCTTATGGCTGAAGGCTCGACTTAACAGGGAAGCAAGAATCCCCGGAGATAGAGCTGAAGAGAAGGTTCACCAAACCCACTAGACAGACTCAGGAGGGCATAGTCCTCATCCTCAACATGCCATTGTTTTGATAACCACTTCGGGCTCCTGGCCGTGGAAGGCCTTTAACTGGAGGACACCCGAGGAGGGAGAATAAAACCCCCGGCAGTATGAGAGCACTGCTCAGGGGTTTGGAAATGGAAACTGTAAGCCTTTCAGGAGTTCATAAGTACAGAAGTGGGACTCAGTCGGACTCGCCAAGGCAGGCCAGAGACTTAGGCTGGCTGGGATTGGTTATGGTCAGCACTGCTTGTCTGTAAAACTGTCCGAGACACTAGAAAGGAAAACACCAATTATCAAAATCTGGTGAGAAGGGCAGTCTGCCCTCTCATCTTACTTCTTGTTTGTTTTTCTCTTTCTTTTTTTTTTTTTTACAGATAATCACTTGCAGGCTAGGAGCGTGACCTGAATACCAAGAATGCCTATGGCAGTCGCAATAGAGTTCCCCAGCTTTTTGCTTTTTTTTTTTTTACAAAAACAGACGTCTGCCTCCTCTGCAAGGCAAGAATTAGGAAGGGAGGGGTTTTGATTCTAGGGCTTAACAGTTGAGCACGGGATTGCAGGATCAAACTGAATAGCCTGAGCCAGGCTAAAACCCCAGAGGTATCTCGCCCGAGGGATGGCAAGAGATAGTTGTGCAGTTTGATCGCCAAGCAAATCCACTAGATGGCCCAAGAATCTTAGAGTAAATAATTTTTCTGGAGAATAAGAACCCCCCCAAGAAATAGATTTTTTTTTTTTTGGAAAATTGAGCAATTCTTCCCATTTTTTATAATTTTTTTTTTTATATATTGCAGAGAGAGGAAGGAGACGGGAGGTGGAGAAGCCACAGGAAGAGGCCACTGAGGGATGGAGGAGGGGGGTAATGAATGATGAAGATACAAGAGAAGATCAAGAATTACGTAGGAACGTAATTTTCATATCTTCCCTTGTCAATCTTCACCATTCATTACTTCCTGGGTAGTATTGCTCCTCTTCCCCAGGAAGGGGAAGAGGCCATACCCTGAGGAACAAGACCCCAGCCTTCTGTTAGTGAGAAACAGAAGGAGAAGACCCTGGCTCATTCAGAAAGCCTAAGTGGAAGAGCTAGGAGGTGCCTCGAGGACGAGGAGACGGAGGGAGCCCTGCAAAATCTCCCAGCTCTAGAGGAGAAAAGACGAGTCCCCGGAAGGCGGAGCTTAATCACCTCACGCCGGGCCAGGTGACAACCTGAAAGATGCAGCCATGCCGTCCGCCTGATGCAGATCACTGTCCCCGCAAGCCTGGAAGCCACCTCATTAGGCTGAAGATGCCCTTGCTTGGTGTCTTGCCAGCTCCAGGCTCTACCGCGAGAGGGCCATGGCTTGTCTGGTTTGCTCCATGTCAGGCATTGATGCCAACAGCTGGGACATCATCGACCACAAATGCCGGTGTTGTAGGCAGCGTGGTGAGCCTGATGAGATGCAATACTGGCACTCGTGATGAGAAGAAGAGAGAAATACTCTTCGCCTCAACGGTCGAACTGGAGAGAGTCCGATCCGTTGGCGGTCGTATGCCAGGCAGCGGCGCTCAGAAGGAGTGTTCAGGTAAACCAAACCGGAGGGCGGGTTGGGAAGAGAACCTAGAGACTCTGAGGGGGCACAATACCTACGCTGACAGTCAGCCGGGGCTGGAGAAGAAGCGGCTGGGGACTGCCAGGACCGGATAGACGCCTCCTGGAAAGGGATAGGCCAGGAAGGTACCACCAAATGCTGGGCACTGAATTCACCAAGGAATTCTCACGTCTCCCGTTCGGTATTGTCTCTCCGAACATAGGAAATCCGAAGATCCCTCACCATCCTCGAGAGGAAACGCTGATATTCAGTGAAATCAGCATCGGAGGAAAGATGAGCAGGGGGTTCCTCTCCCTCAGAGGAGGGAGACGAGGATGATGGGGAGCTGGAATGTTCAGAGGATTCCTGCGGCGGTGGGGAGAGTCGAAAGACCCGCTCATGCATGTATCTAACGTATGAGGGGAAGGCCACCGCAGAACCCTTGAACTGCTCCCAGGATAACGGACCCGTAGGACCGACATGGCCTGGGAGCGGGTGGAGAAGGCAGAGAGATGGAGAGGGGCACCTCCGAGGAGGCAAACTGTTTCATGAGGGTCTGGAATCTGGGAAAGGAGCCTGGTAGGAGGGATCCTGATATCAGACCAGGCCGCAGAACGGAACTCTGGGGAAGCGGAGCCTGGAAGAGCCCTGGGGGAGAACCTCCCCTGTGACGACGCTGGGACTGCATGGATCCAGAAGGGCAGTCCGCACAAACGCCGCCGGAGGACACCCTAGAACCCTGGAGGGAGGGGCGAGGTTCCACACTATGGCTCCTGGCCACCCCCCCCTGAGGTGACCAAAGAAGACCGAGTGGCAGACCCCCTGCCCCTCAACCCCTCAGACTCGAGAGGGCCTCCTCCCTCACACAGCATCCCCTGTCCCTAGAGGGGGGAGCAGCACCGGGGGGTAGCTGTCACTGCCCTCCAGGGAGGGGAGCCTCCCCCTCCGTCACCCCCACGCCTGCCCCCCGAGGCTCCTGGCCACCCCCAGCCGGGGAACCCTCAGGAGACGACGGAAGGGGGGACAGAGGGAGGGGCCCACTGCACCACCTGGTACCTGTAGCCACAGGGGACCCAGACCCCGAAGAGTGGGGGTGCCAGGATGGGTCCACGTCCGAGTCATCGCCCTCCGAGGAGGACGAGACCAGCTGGACCTCGATGCTGGCCACCCCAGGGGTCCCTGAGGCTGCGGAGCCGCAACGCCCCAGTACCAAGGCGGACGCTCGCCGCCCCCACACCGTAGCAGCCAGGCCCACCCGAACTCCTCGGCGATGCGCCGGCAGGCCCGCACCGCCAGGGAGGAAGGACAGGTGTCCACGCCGTCACGCCAGTTGGAGGCGAGGGCGGCATCACCGACGGCACCGCCAGGTCCATCAGCACCGCGAATGGCGCCGATGCCTGTGCGGCACCGCCAACGGCATCGCTTCGATCATCGCGCGAACGGCGCCGATCCAAATGGCACCGGAACGGCGCCAGATCGATCACCGCACCACGAACGTGCCGGATCCAAACAGCGCCCAAAAAGGCATCGCCGAGGGTCCACCCAGCCAGGCCCAAAAGCCAAGGGCCTCGACATCGGGGAGCCTGCACCTCTGAAGAGGTGACTGCCGAGGCGGTGTCGGCGCTATGCCCCAGAAGGACTACGACGCTCCCCAACACCGCGGAAGGGGCCTCCTCGGCAAGAAAAGACGGAGACCCCTCCTCCCCTCACCAGAGTAGGCCTGGGAGGGGACCCGGGAGGGCCTAACGACCTTGCCCGAGAATCCCGAGACGCACGCCGCTCCTCGGAAGTCGGCGGAGCCTTGCCGAGCTTAAACGCTGGATTTCGGGAGGGACGACAGTCCATCGAGAAACAGGCGCCGACGAATCCATATCATGGTTGGGTCCCAGGCAACGGCAGCAAACGCCATGCCGGTCCGAGACGGAGAAATGCCGCAACAGGAGCACCGACGATAGGGCGTGGGGTCTGCCTGGAAAAGCGCTTAGCCCTAAACCGACATAACGCTAAAAATAACAAGGCTAAAACACAGCAAGAAACACACCCGGCGCAGATAGAAAAAGGAATAGTCTTACCGGATCGAGGCCGAGTGTGAAGAAAAACAGGAGTCGGCAAACACGCACTAAAATGACTGCTACTCGCACAGGTGCTGCCTCGATGGCGGAGAAACAGAACTGAGTTGAGGAGGAGTCGGTCGCTATTAACGCCGCCTCGCATGACGATGACGCCACTCGAGGGCGGTGCCGCTAGCCAAAGTTTTTAAAAAAAAAAGCCCTGTGACAGGTGCGTGCCTCCGGCTTACACCCAGGAAGTAATGAATGGTGAAGAGTGACAAGGGAAGATCTATCCCCAGTACTTGGGGATCCAGAGACCATTCGTGATGGCCCTGGGAAATCCTGCTGAGAGCATCTGCCAGGACATTGTCCTTTCCTGGGAGATGAACTGCCGTGAGGGAAGTGTTCAGGGAATAAGCCAGAGACCACAACTTCATTGCCTTGGTGCACAGGGCCGAAGACCGAGTGCCCCCTTGTTTGTTGATGTACCACATTGTGGTGGTGTTGTCTGTTCTGACTTGTGCCACTTTGTTCTGAACAGATGCAGAAAACACCTGAAGTGCTAGAAAAACAGCTCTGAGCTCTAGCAAGTTGATGTGGAGCAGAGATTGCTGAGGTGACCACACCCCTGGGTGGAGTGGTTGCCCATGAGCTCCCCCAACCCAGAAGGGACGATCTGTGTAAGGGTCAAGGAGTGAGATAGAGGGATGAAGGGAACCCTGGTCTCAAATTGCTCTGATCCTGCCACCACTGAAGGGCCTGGATCAGGGTTCGATCACTGGGATCAACTTGAAAGGATCTTTCCTTGAGACCAAAAAGGCTCTCAAGTGAAACTGAATGTCCTCCTCTGGAACCTTGCTCCTTGCACTACAGCTGTGGAAGCAGCCATGTGTCCTAGGGAGCTGTAAGAGGTGTCTTGCTGGTCGAGAGACCCAGAGTGAAGGAGGAGGCCAGGGCCACTAGGTTCCTTGCCCTTTCTAGGGGCAGGAAGGCTCTGGCCTGCTTTGTGTCCACCCTGCACCTATAAAGGTGAGTACCTGGACAGGTTCCAGAACTGACTTTGGAAGGTTTAGAAGAAAACCCAGAGAGGTGAGCAGCTGCTGGGTAACCTGCAGGTGTGATTTGACCTGGTCTGGAGACTGACCTACAATGAGCCAGTCATCTAGGTAGGGAAAGATGGCAATCTTTTGCCTTCTTAAATGAGCAACTGCTACTGCTAGACATTTTGTGAATACCCTTGGTGCAGAGGTAAGGCCGAAAGGCATTGCTCTGAACTGGTAATGGCCTGAGGGCAGTTCGAATCTGAGGTACTTTCTGTGGGAGCTTCTGATGAGAACATGGAAATAGGCATTCTTGAGGTCCAGGGAAGCTAGCCAGTCCCCTGGCCCTAGGGAAGGTAAAATCATTGCCAGAGTGACCATTTTGAATTTTGGTTTCAAAAGGTGCTTGTTTAGATATCTTAGGTCCAAGATGGGCCGCCATTCTCCTGTCTTTTTTGGGGTAAGGAAGCAACTGGAGTACAGACCCTTACCCTGGTGTAGGGGAGAGACCCTCTCTACAGCTCTGAGAGCCAGGAGGATTGAGACTTCTGTTTCCAAGGCAAAGGTCTCTAGAGGACTTGCAGGTGGAAAAGATCTGATTCTCATCTTTGGAAATTTTTTGAAGCTGAGAACCAGACCCAGGCTTACTACTTCCAGGACCCACTTGTCTGAAGTTAGAGACTCCCAGTTCTGAACGAAGTAAGCCAACCTGCCCCCTACAGGCGAAGGAGAATCGGCCCTGGGCGCCCCATCAGGGTGCCTGTTTGGCAGGTGCTTTAGGCTGAGGGGTGGGAGCAGGCCTGCTTGCACCCCATCTGCCTCTGCCCCTGAAGAAGCCCCTCTGAGCATAAGCAGAGGAGGCCTGGGTTTGGTTAAAAGGCCTGTGAAAAGGCCTACCCCTACCCCGGGGTCTGCCTCTGAGGAGTGGCTTGTCACTCCTTGGCCTGAGCACTTATAGGTAGTCCTATATTCATCCATTTTCTTCATATAATTCTCTGTCTGCTCCCCAAACAGAGAATTTCCTACCACAGGAAAATCCATGGCCTTAGTCTGGGTATCCTGTGACAAGCTAGTACACCTGAGCCAGGCTAACCTACGAAAAGCCACAGATGTAGCCATGACTCTAGAGGATACATCATTAACATCCACAGCAGCATGAAACTGCACCTTGGATGCCTCAATACCATCAGCAGCCACCTGTTCCAGCTCCTTAGCCAGCTGGCCAGAGGCCTGTTTGCCAAAGCCATGACAGTGTCCCATCTAGATTTTTGGTATCTTGCCACATAAGCCATGTAGTTTGCTTGCCTGAGTCCCAAGGACACTGCCATGTATTGTTTTTTAGCCGTGGCATCAATCTTCCTGGAGTCCTTGTCAGGAGGATGTGAGGCCAAGGGAATATTAGCTTTATCACAGGCTGCAGCCTGAACTACTCCAACATGACTGCATTGCTGAGAAAGGAATTCTGTATCAGGACCTGACAAAGTGTACCTCCTGTTCATCTTCTTGTCCACAGGAGGCACAGAATTAGGCGCTTTTAAGATTTTTATTGTTTGCTTCCTAAATGACTTATGTAAGGGGATAGACAATCTCCTAGACTCTGGAATATCCATCATTTCCACAAAATCAGGTTCCTCTTGCTCATCCACAGCTTCCTCCAATGGGAGTTGGAGGGTTTCAGCCACTTTTTTATAAAACATAAAGTGAGAAGGGGACTCAGAAAGTGTAGGAGGGGATTCTAAGAGTCTGTCTGGGGAGATGTCCGGTTCAATCGGCACCCCCAGGCTCCCAAAGTCACATTCATACTGTTCATAATCATCCTCCCCCTTCTCTGGTTCATAAAACTCTTCTAAATCATATTCTTGAACCGGTGGAACTGGCCGAACCGACCTTTTACCAGACAGTGGCGGTTCGGACGGAACTGGAGAAAGTGACTGGACAATTTGTATAGCTCTTGTTATCTCGGCAGCAGTTGGAGAAGAAATGTTGGACTCCACACCTGCTGATTTTCTTGTTTTCTTTGCTGGGACTGGCTCCTCCGAGTCAGCTTTACGTTTGCCCGAGGAAGTTTCGCCCTGGTCAGAGGGCACTTCCTCCGGTTCGGGTGGCACCGAACCGGGCTGCCATCCGGTCCAGCGGACTTTTGTCCTCTGCCCTGAGCCTGCCAACTCTCTTATCCAGGGTGGCTGCAGGGAAATTCTTACAAATCTGGCAGTCTGAACTGAGGTGGTCAAACCTCAGACAATATATATGATGTGTGTGGGTCAGCCTGGCAAAGGCTTCCCACAAACATCACAGTGTTGAAACCCAGTGCCCAGTTTTCTTTGGGTTTCTCAGACATAATGCCAGCCTAACCAAAACTTGCCCTTTAAATGGCAGTGCCAGGCAAGACACCCTATTGGTTCCCAACCGTGTATATGGTCGGGAAAAACGTAATGAAATACGCGTTTTTAGAACTGATAAGAACCGAATCGCACTCTAAAACCCTTTAAACACTTGAATTTCAAAGTTTTGAAACAACCTGATCGGTTCAAACCGAACCGATAAACATTTACAAGTTCCACACAGAATAAACCTGTATATTACTTACGATACCACAGACAGAGCTTGAACCGATCGGTTTTGCGGTTAAAATAACACTCTCGGTTGAAATGAACTGAGAAAACACTGTTTAAACCGAGAAATGAACCGAGCAGTAGGAGAAGTCTCCGGAGCGACTCTTCAGTGAGGCGGAGTAAAGAATCTGACAGTTTCAGTTTGAAATAACACAGACAGGGTCTCTCTAACCGAGCTCGTGCTCCAAGTTCCATGCTTGGCATGGAATTTAACTATTTCACCTCCGGGGCAGTTCTAATGGTGGGACAAACTGCAATTGTCATAATGTAGCAAGACTTCATGTTGTTAGAAGGCTTGGTGCCTCTGACCTCCGCACCACTGGGCTGACCCAAAAAAATTAGTTTAATAATGCTTAACTGGTTCTAACCCCAGTAATACTCAGGTCTTCATAACTTGCTGTAGTAAGCCTGAAGGGTTGGACTGCCCGGAGAGAATGGAACGTATGCAAATGATGGAATCATCAGCATGTGGTAACTTTTCAAATGCCGCCCTATACTAACTGCCAATGTTCTAAACCACCTCAGAGTTTACTCTCCGCCTGAACAGTCTGGTCGCTCGGAGTGTCCCTCTTCATCATCTGTTAGAAGTGAAGAAACTTATAAAAAACATATAAGTATTCCCTTATTTTTTTTCAGTTTCTGCCTTATATTGATTGTTTCATTTAGCTAAACTTGTTTTTGTAGTAATTTAATGATTTTTGCCGGTTCCTCTTGGTTCGGGATAACTGGGAGGGAACTGGATTAGTTTTTGTAGCCTAGGAGTTCTTTAGTGCAAAACCTGCTTTATTTTTGTTTTAAAATATTGTTTAAAAGTGTTTTTTTGTAACCAAAGTTATCGGTTACTAAACCGCTAGTACCGGTTCCAGAATTTTTATCGGTTCGGTTCCTCTGGTTCCCTTTCGGTTCCGGAACCAAACAGAACTGCATTATTGTTGTTACATTTTTTTGCCTTTTGCAGTTCTCTTTTTATCGGTTTAAATGGCACAAAAACTGAAGAAAAAGACCAGCGAGCCCAGTTTTAAGAACTGTACACAAAGTGGGGACGTTTTTGCGAAGGCAGATATACACACTGCGTGTGTCGCTTGTCTGGGTTATGAGCATCTTAAAGAGGATAGTCAAATCTGCCTGACTTTCCCCAAAAAACAATTGAAAAATGCCTGGGACGCCTAAAGAAAAAGCTCTCCAAGGGTCTCTCTGGCTCTGACCAGCTGATACCCTCTGTTACTGTGGCTGAACCCACACCTGTTGTTACTTCCGCCCGTGATACGGGTGATAAAATTACTAAGAGGTCTTCTGAACCGGCTAGCTCCCTGGTTCCCTCTAAGAAAGCACACAAGCTAAAGCATACTGAACCCCCAAATGTTAACCAGGGGACTTCTGTATCTGCTAGTGTCATGCCAACTCCTCTGGAAATCGCTCAAGCTTTTAAAGTTATTTAGGCTTTGCAGGGTTTGGTGCCCTCTGCACAGCAACCACCTGTCACAGCAGGTCAGCCTGGCATTGTTCCCCATATTGAAGAGGAGGAGTGCAGTGATTATGAGGAGGATGAAGGGGAATCCATCTTGCCCGAGGTCTTCCCCCAAGCAGGACTTTACCCCCCCTCCAGGATATCTGAAGATTTTTCTTCTCGCCTTATCTTTGTGAGAAATATGGCAGATGCCCTTGACATCTCCACAAGGGAAGAAGTGGAGGAGGAGGAGGAAGTAGAACATCTGGAGATGATGGGTTTAATTCCCACCAAAGCCCCACAGTCAAAACATTTTTTAAGAAAGATGCTCTAAAGTTGTTGCAGACCCTAAATTCTGTTCCCCCCTCTGAATAAGGGGCTGGACAAGAAATATCAGTTGGAGAGGGAAAGGGCAGAGTTCCTCTTTTCCCATCTGGATCACCAAGGGGTCATCCAACAGGCAGCCTGTGATGAGGCTAGAGTCCCTCTGGCATCCCACCCACCAGATAAGGACTCTAGGAAAATAGATAGCATGGCTAGGAAAGGATACCTCTCAGCCTCCCTAGCCATGCAGCAGGCTAACTTCCAGGCCTATGCTGCCCAGTACCAAAAGTCCCTGTGGCAGTCAGTACTGACCATTTCACAGAAAGCTCCCTCACCCCTGTCTGATGACCTAGCAGAAACAGCTAGGCTTAGGTGGAGGCAGCTAAGTACCAGTTCCAGATGGCTGCTGATACCAACGATACTGCAGCCAGATGGATGGCAAATCCGGTACCCAGGGGAGATTTGCTTGGCTGAGGGCCACAAATCTCACTGCTAATACACAGTCTAAGGCCCTGGATTTTCCTTTAGAGGGAAATGCTCTTTTCGGGGAATCCACTGTGGCATACATGAAGAAGGCGGATGAGTACAAGGTCACCTGTAGGAGCAACTCTAGTAGAGAGAGAGAGTTTCTCCATCCACCAGGCATTATGGAAGAGGAGACTTTAGGGGTAGGGGTCAAAGGGGGTCTAGGCGTGGAGCTCAAGCACAACCTCCACCCCAAGCTAAGCAGACTCCCTGAAGAACAGGCCACCTCCTCACTCCCTGTCGGGGGCAGACTTTCCCACTTCCTCCAAGCTTGGTTGGCCATCACCACAGACAAGTGGGTCCTGGAGGTAGTCGGTCAGGGTCTGTCTCTGGGTTTCAAATCCCTTCCTCTTTCAACAGCCAAGGGTTTCAGTGCACCTTTCCTGGCAGAAAAGATTCTGCTGGAGGCAGAGGTCCAGAAACTGCTACTTTTAAAAGCAGTGGAACCTGTCCCAAGGCCATTGAGAGGAAGGGGCCTTTACTCCGGGTACTTCTTCACCACAAAGAAAAGTGGGGAGTGGCAGCCTATATTGGATCTCAGAGCCCTACACAGGCATCTAAGAAAGCCAAAGTTCAAAATGGTAACTTTAGCATTGATTCTGCCAACAATCCAAAGAGGGGAGTGGTTGGCATCACTAGACTTGAAAGACGCCTATTTCCACATTCCCATAAAGCAATCTCACAGGGAATACATAGACAGTGTTGGCAGATAAGGGCCTATGGCCCACCCGGTCTGCCATTTTTGAGCTTATAAGTTTACTTTATGTTTTCCTAGAAGTCTGTTGCCCCTTAACCCTGACCTCCAGAATTCCTTTATGTCTATCCCATGCTTCTTAAATCCCGTGATTGTTTCAGCCCCCCCCACTTCCTCTGGCAGGGTGTTCCACTTGTCCACCACCCGTTCTGTGAAGAAATTCTCCCTCACGTATCCTCTGAATCATCCTCCCTCCCAACTTCATCCCATGCCCTCTAGTCCTGGAACATCTTTTTTGCTTACAGATAGTGTATTTCTGCACCCTGTTCCTCCCTGTAAGATACTTGCATGTCTCTATCATATCCCCACTCTCCCTCCTCTCCTCCAGGGAGTACATATTCAATTCCTTCAACCTGTCCTCATAGGACTTGTGATGCAGTCCCTTCTTTTTCACGGAGAGAGTGGTGGACGCATTGAACCACCTTCCTGGAGAGGTTGTGGGGTCTAAAACAGTGGGGGAATTCAAACATGCATGGGACAGACATAGGGCAATTATAGTGGGGGTTGCAGGAAGTAGGCTGTTGGTTAACTAGAATCTGCAGCTTATCCAATAGGTAGGGAAATGGGTAGACTGGGTGGGCCAAGTGGGCCTTATCTGCCATCAAAGTCTATGTTTCTATGTTGCCCTCCTCTGAACCTTCTCTACCCTGTCTATGTCCTTATATAAGTAAGGTCTCCAGAACTGTACACCGTACTCCAGGTGGGGCCTCACTAGTGTCTTGTATAGCGGAATTATGACCTCCCTTTTCCTGCTGGTGATGCCCCTGCCTATGCATCCCAGCATCCTATTTGCTTTACCTGCTGCCTTGTCACACTGTTTCCCTGCCTTGAGGTCATCAGAGATGACAGCCCCAAGATCCCTTTCCTGCTTGGTGCATGCTATATCCTCACCCCCCAACTGATATATTGTGCCAGGGTTTTTGTGCCCCATATGCATTATCTTGCACTTCTTTGCATTGAATTTCAACTGCCAAACCCCTGACCATTCTTCAAGTTTCTGCAGGTCCCTTCTCATTCTATATACACCCTCTGGTGTGTCTTCTCTGTTACAGAGCTTTGTGTCATCATCAAACACATACCTCAAATCAAACTCCCTTCAGGTCATTACCAATTTTCAACCCTGCCTTTTGGCCTTTATTTGGCCCCAAGGGTGTTTACAAAGTGCCTAGCACTAGTGGTAGCACACCTTCCAAGGCAAGGTGTGACCGTTTTTCTGTATTTGGACGACTGACTGTTGGTGGGCAGATCACCACAACAGGTTATTCAGTACTTAAACCTTACTCAAGGCCTATTGGAATCCTTAGGATTCATTATCAGTCTTGAAAAGTCAGTCCTCACTCCTGCACAAAGGTTGCAGTTCAGAGGGGCAGAGATAGACACCCTGCAGGGCAGGGCCTATCTTCCTCTGGACAGGGTCAAGAATCTTCAAAAGGTAGCAAATTCCTTCACCTTGAACACAAGCAAGCCTGCAAGACAGTTCTTGTGACTTCTGGGACATACGGCTGCATCCACAGCCACAGTGCTGGGTTCAAGGTTTCAAATGAGGTACATCCAGTTCCACCTCAGGGCTCATTGGAGTCAAAGGAAAGATCCTCTGTCAAAACCCATTCCGGTCACAAGAATCCTGCTGCAGGCCTTGCAGTGGTGGAAAGAAGTTCCCAATCTAAGGGAAGGTGTTCCCTTTCAGAAAGACAACTCCTCAGTTGTTCTCATAACAGATGCATCCCTTTTGGGCTGTGGTGCCCACTTGGGAGATCATGCAGGTACAGGGCACCTGGTCAGCTTCAGAGTCCCTCCAGCACATAAACTGTTGGAACTCAGTGCTGTTTTTCTGGCTCTGAAAACTTTTTCAGGACTGGTACAGTCAAAGGTGGTACAAGTCAGAACAGACAATACCACCACAATGTATTACATCAACAAACAGGGAGGCACCAGGTCAGGACCCCTTTGCACAGAGGCCATGAAAATTTGGACCCTGGCATATTCCCTGGGAGTCTCCTTGCAGGCAATACATCTACCAGGAAAGGACAATACCCTGGCAGATGCTTTAAGTCGAATCAACCAGGCCCATCACGAATGGACTCTGAACAAACACGTGGTGGACATAATTTTCTGAAGGTGGAGCACTCCAGAGGTGGACTTCTTCGCATCCCACTAGAACCACCACTTGCCTCAATATTGCTGCAGGCCACCAGATCAGGGCACTTTGCCACTGGATGCCCTGACTCTAGATTGGTCAGGGAGGTTCATCTACACTTTCCCTCCTTTTCCCCTGGTCTTCAGAGTGTTGCTCAAGCTCAGGTCCCATTCAGAGTCCCTGATCTTAATAGCCCCGGACTGGCCCAGGCAGCCATAGTACTCTCTAATGCTCTCAATATCTGTGGCCAAACTGATAAGACTCCCTCTGAAGCACAGTCTATTGACCTTCAACCAGGGGACCCTGTTATACCCCAGCCTCAAGTCCCTCAATCTCAAAGCTTGGTTCTTGAGGAGTTAGAGTATGCTAACGTGCAACTCTCTGAATTGGTAAATCGGTACTCTATATTCTGACGGGCTATAGGAAACCTTCTACTAAGAAAACTTATTCCTCTAAGTGGAAAAGGTTTTCCATCTGGTGTTCGACTAAGGATTTGGTTCCGTTACAGACTGGGGTCACAGCGGTTTTGAATTTAACTTTATTTACATTCTCTCTGGGTCTAACCAAATTCACTAAGGTACACCTTTGCAGCATTGTTCGCTTACATTTCTGCTGGTGCTAAGGTATCACTAGCTTCAGACCCCATTTTAAAAGGTTCTTCAAGGGTTTGGCCCATTTGTACCCTCCCCACAGGGTACCGGTTCCAGCATGGGACCTTAATGTTTGTATAGCCAAGCTCATGGGGCACCCCTTTGAGCCTATGGCTACAGCTCAACTTAAATATGTCACTTGGAAAACAGTTTTCCTAGTGGCAATTACTTCTGCAAGAAGAATAAGTGAACTACAAGCTCTCTCTGTGGGGCAGGACTATATCTCTTTTCACAAAGATAAGGTAGTTTTGAGAACAAATAGAAAATTCCTACCAAAGGTAGTCTCTGATTTTCATATCAACCAACCCATTACCCTACCTGTCTTTTTCACTGAGCATTCTACTTCTGGTGAAAGAAGACTTCATAATTTGGATGTGAAGAGAGATCTTAGTTACTATATTACAGCCACTAAGGACCATTGGCAGGACAGAAAGAAAAAATTACTCACCTTAGTAATGTTGTTTCTTCTAATGGAGTCTTGCTATATTATGACAAATGCAGTATAACCCCAGGTTAGAACTGCTCCGGAGGTGAAAGAGTTAACTTCCATGCAGAGCATGGAATCTTGAGCGCGAGCTCGGATGAACACTCTGTCTGTTGAAGCTCAAACTTAAACTGTCAGATCTTTACGAGCAAAAACTCACTAAGGTTCTGTGTGGAAGCCGTAAACCTACACTAGCCGATGGCTACTAACTACAAAAACACCTTTTTGATCTTGATCCCAAAACAAAGATTCAAGTCGTGGGATTCAAGAAGAAACTTAAGCATAACACCTAAGCACCCAAGGAGGGTGAAATAAAGTGGGCATCAAAGAAGTGCCAACATTGCATTGCTCACCCACCTCCCAAAAACAGAGGTTCTGAGAGGGGCAGGCTGGGGGGAGGTCATAATATAGCAAGACTCCATTAGAAGTAACAGCATTACTAAGGTGAGTAATTTTTTCTTCAAACAACATGAAGTCTTTCTATATTATGACATATGCAGACTACACAGCAGTACCTCCATGGAGGAGGGACAGAACCTACTTGGGAAATAGGCTCTGAAGAACAGCTGTGACAAATCAAGCATCACTCCTAGCCTGGATGTCCAAGGAGTAATGCTGAGTAAAAGTGTGAACTATTTTCCAGGTAGCTGCTTGACACATCTCTAGGATAGGAATGTCCCTGTCAGCAGCCAGAGACGCAGCTGTACCTCTGGTAGAGTGAGCCCTCAGGCCTGAGGGAGGAACCTTACCCAGTTTTTCGTAACAGAATTGGATACAAGAGACAATCCACCTGGCAATGGATCTTTTAGTGGCAGGTTTCCCTTTACCAACCTCACCATAAGTGAGGAATGATTGGAGGGATTTGAACCAGTGACCCTTGGTACGTTCTATATAGTAATTAAGGGCTCTTTTGACATCTAAACTGTGCAATCTCCTCTCACCAGAGGAGGAATGGTCAGTGAAGTACACAGGAAGAGACATGGATTGATTAAGGTGAAAGTCTGAAACCACCTTAGGTAAAAACTTCGTTAGTCCTGAGGACTACCTTATCTCTATGAAAGGAGATAAAATCAGGCTCCACTGACAAGGCTTGTAGCTCACTTATGCATCTGGCAGAGGTGATGGCTACCAGAAACACAGTTTTCCAAGTCAAGTACTTCAGCTCTGCTAAAGACAATGGCTCAAAAGGGGGTTGCATAAGCTGAGCGATGCAAATATTAAGATCCCAAGCAGGGGCAGGATCCCTGAACGGGGGATTGGTGTGAAACAACCCTTTACAAAACTTGGAGAACACAGGATGAGCTGATAAAGAAGAGGGCTTACCTACTGACAAGAAAACAGACACAGCTGCCAAGTGCACCTTTAGGGTAGCTGGCCTCAGCCCCAAGGAATTCAAATGCACCAAATAATCCAGGATCGTGGGCACACCAGCAGATTCTGGGGAAATATGTTTACCAGCACACCATATGGAAAATCTCTTCCATTTTGAATTATAGGTAGCCTGGTGGAAGGCTTCCTAGAGGCCTTCAAGATATCCAATACACCTTGAGAAAGGTGTAGTCAGCAAACTCTAACTCTTCAAGAGCCAAGCCTTGAGATTGAGAGATTTGAGGTTCAGATACCAAACTCTCCCCTGGGCACAGGTTAACAGGTTGTGATTCCTGGGAAGGCATAGGGGAAGGTGGACTCCTAAGGACATGAGGAGTGGGTACCACGGCTGCCTGGCCCAATCTGGAGTGATCAGGATCATCTTGCAGGATTGAGATCTGATTCTGACTAGCACTTTGAAAAGAAGGGGGAAGGGAGGAAAAGCATAGAGAAACTTCACTTCCCAACTGAGAAGGAAGGCATCCAGAGGGACTGAGCCCAACACTGGGGGCCTGCAAGAAAAAAGGGGAAGTTGGTGATTGTCTGGGGCTGCAAAGAGATCTATTTGCGGAGTGCCCCATCTGGCAAATATTACCTCCAGTACTAGGGGATCCAGTGCCCATTCGTGATGGCCCTGGGAAATCCTGTTGAGAGCATCCGCTAGGACATTGTCCTTGCCTGGGAGGTGAACTGCCGTAAGGGAGGCGTTCAGAGAATATGCCAGAGACCACAACTTCATTGCTTCGGTGCACAAGGCCGTAGAGCGAGTGCCCCCCTGCTTGTTGATGCACCACATTGTAGTGGTATTGTCTGTTCTGACCTGAACTACCTTGTTCTGGACAGCTGTGGAGAAAACCTGAAGTGCTAGAAAAACTGCTCTGAGCTCCAGCAAATTGATGTGGAGCAGAGATTCCTGAAGGGACCACAGCCCTTGGGTGGAAAAGTCACCCATGTGAGCCCCCCACCCCAAGAGGGATGCATCTGTAGTAAGGGTCAAGGAATGAGACTGGGGAGTGAAGGGAACCCCCTGTCTCAGATTGTTCTGATCCTGCCACCACTGGAGGGCCTGGATCAGGGTTTGAGTCACTGGAATCAATTTGGTTAGGGGATCCGTCCTTTGAGACCAAAAAGCTCTCAAATGGAACTGAATGTCCCTCATCTGAAATCTCACTCCCTGCACTACTGCTGTAGAAGCAGCCATGTGCCCAAGGAGCTGTAGAAAATGCCTTGCTGGTCGAGAGACCTGCAGGGTGAAAGAGGAGGCCAGAGACACCAGGGTCCTTGCTCTCGCCAGAGGAAGGAAGGCTCTGGCTTCTTTTGTGTTCAGTTCTGCGCCTATAAAGGTGAGAAGCAGGACAGGCTCCAGAACTGACTTTGGAAGATTGAGAAGGAAACCTAGAGATGTAAGCATGTGCTGGGTTACTTGTAAATGAAGTTTGACCTGTTCTGGAGACTGGCCTACAATGAGCCAGTCGTCCAGATAAGGAAAGATGGCAATCTTTTGCCTTCTTAAATGAGCAACTGCTACTGCCAGGCATTTTGTGAACACCCTTGGAGCCGAGGAGAGGCCGAAGGGCATTGTTTTGAACTGGTAATGGCCTGAGGGCAGTTCAATCTAAGGTACTTTGATGGGAGCTTCTGATGAGAACATGGAAGTAGGCATCCTCGAGGTCCAGGGAGGCTAACCAGTCCCTGGCCTTAGAGAGGGTAAAATATCACCAGAGTCACCATTTTGAACTTTGGTTTTAAAAGGTGCTTGTTTAGATACCTGAGATCCAGAATGGGCCGCAATTCTCCTGTCTTTTTTGGGGTAAGGAAGTACCTAGAGTACAACCCTTTGCCCTGGTGTATGGGTAGAACCCTTTCCACGGCTCTGATTGCCAGGAGGGCAGAAACTTCTGCTTCCAGGGCAAGTGCCTCTGATGGGTTTGCAGGTAGAAAAGATCTGGCTCTCATCTTCGGAAATTTTTTGAAGCTGAGAACCAGTCCCTGGCTTACTACTTCCAGGACCCACTTGTCTGATGTTAAAGACTTCCAGTCCTGGACAAAGTAAGCCAGCCTGCCCCCTACTGGTAGTGGAGAATCGGCCCTGGCTACCCCAACAGGGAGCCTGTTTTGCAGGGGCTTTGGGTTGAGGGTTAGAAGCAGGCTTACTAGAGCCCCTTCTGCCCCCTCCTCTAAAGAACCCCCTCTGGGCATAGGCAGAAGAGGGGGCCTGGGCTTGGTTAAATGGCCTATGAAAAGGCCTGCCCCTGCCCCTGACATGCTGCCTTTGAGGAGCGACTTTCCTTTCTTTGGCCTGTGCACTCCTATAGGTGGTCCTATACTCATCCATTTTCTTCATATAATTCTCTGTCTGCTCCACAAACAGAGAATTTCCCACAACAGGAAAATCCATAGCCTTAGACTGGGTATCCTGTGACAGGGCAGTACATCTGAACCAGGCCATTCTGCGAAGAGACACAGATGTAGCCATAACTCTAGATGAAACATCATTAGAGTCTACAGCAGCATGAAACTGTACCTTGGATGCCTCAATACCGTCCGCAGCCACCTGCTCCAGCTCCCTGGCAAGCTGTTCAGGGGCCTGTTTTGCTAGGGCCAGGACAGTAACCCACCTGGATTTCTGGTACCTAGCTGCGTAAGCCATATAATTTGCCTGTCTGAGTCCCAAAGATGCTGCCATGTACTGCTTTTTTGCCATGGCATCCATCCTCCTGGAATCCTTTTCAGGAGGGTGAGAGGCTAGAGGAATATTAGCCTTGTCACAGGCTGCAGCCTGCACTACCCCCACATGGCTGCACTGCTGAGATAGGAACTCCGTATCAGAGCCTGATAAAGCATACCTCTTGTCCATCCTTTTATCCACAGGGAGGATAGAATGAGGTGTTTTCAGAATTTTTAGTGTCTGTTTCCTAAAAGATTTATGCATGGGAATAGACAGTCTCCTAGACTCTGGAATATCCATCATTTCCACAGAATCAGGCTCTTCTTGATCATCAACAGCTTCCTCAACAGGGAGTTGCAGAGTGTCAGCAACTTTCTTGTAAAACAAAAAATGAGAAGGGGACTCAGATAGCCTGGGAAGGGAAACCTCTGAAGGTCTGTCTGGAGAGATGTCCGGCTCAATGGGCACATCCAGACTGTCAAAATCACACTCACTCTCCTCGTACCCCTCCTCCCCTTCCCCTGGTTCATAAAAATCCTCAAAATCATAATCTTGAACTGAGGGAACTGACCGAACTGGGCACTTGCCCAATGGTGCCGGTTCGGACGGAACTGGGGAAAGAGACTGGACAATTTGGATAGCTTTGGCTATTTCCTCAGCGGTTGGAGAAAGAACTTTTGGCCCCAAACTAGCTGACCTTCTAGTCCTTTTAGTTGGAACCGGCTCCTCAGAGCTGGCTCTTCGTTTGCACGAGGAAGCATTGCCCTGGTCAGAGGGCGCTCCCTCAGGTTCGGTTGGAACCGAACTGGGCTGGCCATCTGGGTCAGCGGACTTTTTGGCCTCCCTTTCCCTGAGCCTACCAACTCTTTTTTTCCACAGAGGCAGCAGGAAAATTCTTACAAATCTGGCAGTCTGCACTGAGGTGGTCAAACCCCAGACAATATACACAAATGGTGTGTGGGTCAGCCTTGGCAAAGGCTTCCCCACAGAGGCCACAGTGCTGAAACCCAATGGGCACAGAAGAAAAAATAATAAATAAGCCTATCTATTACTTACAGTACCACAGACAGAGCTTGAACCGACGATTGCGGTTACATTTCGGTAAAATAAACCGAGAGTTACACTTTAAAACTGACAAACAAACCGAGCAGCAGGAGGAATCTCCGGAGCGACTGTTCAGTGAGGCGGAGTAAAGAATCTGACAGTTTAAGTTTGAGCTTCAACAGACAGAGTGTTCATCCGAGCTCGTGCTCAAGATTCCATGCTCTGCATGGAAGTTAACTCTTTCACCTCCGGAGCAGTTCTAACCTAGGGTTATACTGCATATGTCATAATATAGCAAGACTTCATGTTATTTGAAACAGCTGTTTCTGACCTTTGGGGATGTGGGAAAAGGTAATCCAGCTTCTAAAAGATCTATTTCTCGTTGGATAGTCCAGTGTATTCAATTCTGACACACAAAAGCTGGTAGGGAGCCCCCAACAGGGTTGAGGGCACATTCCACCAGGGGGACAGCTGCTATGCTCACAGATACAAGGGATGTTCCTCTAGTGCAGTAGTTCTTAGACTTTGTCACAGTGAGCCTCCCCAAATCCGTGGAAAAGATTTTGAGCCTCCCCCAAAAACTGAAATAATCGTGGGCCTCCCCAAAGAAAAATAACATACTGGACTTTGCGCAGTACACCATGAATAAATTGAAACCCCTTTGAGTACTTGGCTCACTTTCAGTTCTTTGTCTTACACTGACATGGAACCTTTGAAAAAGAGCTCCTGTGCTCAAAGGTGTTATCTGAATAATAAATAAATAAAATAAACAAATATTATTGTTCAGCTTATTGTGCCCCCCCACCCTCCAGCCAGCCTACTTGCTCCACTATTTTCATTCTTGAACCATTGTTACCCCTTGTTGCAGTAACTTCATGAGTCAGACTACTTTCTCTGTTTCCTCTCTACATGAAATAACCTTCCTACATACTTTGTCTCTCCCCATCCTTCCCTGCTCCTAAACAACTTCTCTGGGATTACTTTGCTCCTTCCTGCTATTGCTCTTGGCACTTCTATGCTCAACCCTTGTATTTGGGCTGTTCTGCCATCAGTCTACAAACTGATCAATTACCACAACTCATTATTAATTTATTTATTGTTCATATTTGTTTGCACTATTGTTCATTGTGTATTTCTTGATTGTTTTGTAGTTACCTTTTGAAATATATTCACTCTCTACCCTTCCCCGGCTACACCTGAAATGATCCTTGGCTCATTCACCCTCCCTCATCACCTATTAGTAAATAAATACATAAAATTCACCTACTATTATCCTCTTTCAGTTTGCTTCATCTATTCACACAAAACACATAAAACTTAAAATTTAAATACAGTACTTTTTCAGACTTGCTTGAGCCTCCCCTGGAACAGGTTGGGGCCTCCCCAGGGAGGCTGGCCTCACCATTTGAGAACCCCTGCTCTAGTGGATATCTGTAAAGCAGCTACCTGGAAAACAGTACACACCTTTACAAAGCATTACAGTCTAGACATCCAGTCTAGAAGTGATGCTAGGTTTGGCACAGCAGTCCTGCAGAGTCTATTTCCCAAGTAAATGTTCTGTGCCCACCTCCAGTGGTACTGTTTTGCAGTCTGCAGAAAGTTATGAATACCTGAGTATTACTGGGGTTAGAAGAAAAAAAATACTCACCTTAGTAATTCTGTTTCTCCCCAGTGACACTCAGGTATTCATAACTTCCCACCCTACCTCCCCTTCCAGAACTTAAGCCTCTGCACTTCTGCATGCTACGCTACCACAAAAGTGTGCACCACAATGTGTATATATGTTGCCACATAGTGGTACAAGTTGGTAAACATGGCTCATGGTCTTTTTTCTTTGCATGTTTTGCTGACATGCTGACATTTCATTAATGTTTCTGTGTTTTCTCCAGTTGGAGTTTCTCTCTTATGACCAAATTGGGGTCGTTTTGAATTATTTCCTCTTTTCAAATACTTTTCGTTTTTGACTGGGTTGCTTGTCTTTTCAGGCTCCTAGAAAATCTGAGGAGGTTTAGAACATTGGCAGTTAGTATAGGGCAGCATTTTAAAAGTTATCACATGCCGATGATTCCATCATTTGCATACGTTCTATTCTCTCCAGGCAGTCCAACCCTTCAGGCTTACTGCAGAAAGTTATGAATACCTGAGTATCACTCAAAAGTACCATTACACATTATAAAATAGGGAGCCCAATAGGACTGTAATGCCATCCCCAGATTCTGATGACATCACAAATCATGTGAACAAAGCTCGACTGTCTGCTGCATATGGGTTCACCTTAGTCGCAGGAAATGGGATGCTAAAGAGGGGGCAGGGTTTTCAAAGAGGGAGGGCACTGATGCGACTGCAATTTTTGCGTCTTTGAAGGTCCTTCCAATTACTACAAAATTCAAGTGTGCTATTTTCAGACACTCCAGTTTTTACAGCGTTCCAGTTCCACGATGTATGAAAGATTAGGTTTCAAAAAAAGTAAGCATGCATCATTCTGTGCAACAAGTACCACCATTTCTTTCATACTTTTGTGAAATTTTAGCCAAAGGTTTCACTACCTTTTTAGGCGATTTAATGACATCAAAGCATTTGATACAGTTACGTGAAATTGCTTTACAATCCTTCTTGGCGGATTTCTTTGAAAATCCCTCCCTGGATATGTAGAGCAAATTCAGCTGAGAATACTGGTGAAAACTTGGAGATAGTAAGATTTACAGGCATGTTCCTTTAATTCTTTTAACCCCTTCTCACCAGAATTATATAGAAGTAAATTGAAAAAGACGTTCATGTATCTCTCAGGTGTGAAGGGATTAAATCTAGAATAATGTTAAAGTAGGCTCAAAATGGGGATGCAGGGTGAGTTACAAGACAAGAGAAAGTAGGCAATCTAAAATGGAACAAAATATACTGGTGCAAAATGTTCACCATAAGACACATTGCTACTTTAAAACAACTTATAACATGGACAAGGGCATTGTAACCACCTGACTGGCTTAGAGACAAGTACAGGAGTGCAATTATCTGGTCATAACTACACTCCTGTACTTGTTTAGCCTGTGTACCAGGTCAGACTACGATACAAGTATACCTCAACAGGACATATGTTTTAGGTGCTATTAATATTTCATACATAAAACCATATTTTCCTGTTAAAAAAAAGCATAACTGTTTTGAAACATTTTTAAGAAGAACCCATGCAGTAAGTGCACTAAGACACTTCTAGGATGCGTAATTATGGTCAGTAAGAAAATAAATGTACAGTATTATTGATGTTTCTTCTAAGGGGTTTACCACTGATTCATACAATCCTGCAATCATCTCAGCCCTGAGTTGTTGCCCTGGAGATGGAACGTTATGCAAATTCAAACTCTGCATGGTGGTCACGCTTCTCCAACATTCTATAATGTCAGATTTATAGCTGATGACCAGTAAAACAATTGTGTTCTTACCCAATGAATATTAATTAAAATGCAGAAGTAAATGATATATTGAATTTGTGAAAAACTGCGAAGTTCACAATAGGAAAAATTCATAGGTTTTCTAGGATATTTCAAGTTTAGTAACATTTTGCCATAGTGACTTGTTTTCCTTTAAATGTCAAAACGTAACCTACTTCTTACCTCCATAATCTAATCCAGTGCTTTTCCACAATGGTCCATATTTGTACTTTGAACTGCCTCTGCCAGTAAGCTGTTCCACTCAGCGACCACCCTCTGATTAAACCAATGTCCTCTTAAAATTTTCTTATAGTTATCTCCGTTTAGCCTTAAATCATGGCCTCTTATTTCCCTGTGATTGCTCCTTGCCACCAGTCCCAAGCATTCCCATAATTCCTTTATACGTTCAATCATTTCTGTTTCTGTTAGTTCCAACGTTATGTATTAACTCTCCATTGACAATGTGGAGCGATACAGACACTGAAATGCTCTGTCAGTAAATAAACAAACAAAAAACGCTTTTTTTTTAAAAAACTTTTGATTCATCCTGAAGAACCCTTTTCACTGTTTCTAAAAGAGGAGGTATGAAAGGACTAGTACGAATCACTGGTAAACCCCTTAGAGGAAACATCATTACTAAGGGGAGTCATTTTTTTTCTTCTAACAACTGGAGTTTACTAGTAAAATTCTGCAGACTTTAAGCAGTACCTTTGGAGTCGGGGTCTATAACCTATTTATGGAAGAAAGTTCTGAAGCACTGGGTCATCCCACCTACCGCTTCAGCACAGTATGGACTTTCACAACTAGTCACTAAGCAAGCAATAATTCCCAACAGGGTGGGCGGTATTGGGCAATACCAGACCAGCCAGGGGCGTAATGAGGCCCGACGCTGCAGGCGGAGGGCCTTATAGCCCTTGGCCGGTCCGGTATTGCCCATACCGCCCACCCTGGAGGGCATTATTGCGCTTAGAAAATGAGCTTTCATTTTTTTTATTTATAAAAATTAGTTTCTAGGGAAAAAAACAGGTAAAAAAGTAATTAACATATGAGAAACAGGAGCTTCTGTTAAATAGTCCCTTTAGGAGATGCCACTAGAGGGTGCTGCTGCCTATGATAAAGCACAATACCGCCCACCCTGGAGGGTAATATTGTGCTTAGAAAATGGGCACAGTAAAACAAAATAAGTTTAATAAAATGTTAATACAAAATTAGTTTAAAATAAGTTTTGAAATAAAATTGTCCCTCCGCTTGTATTAAAAATGTGTGTTGTTGTTTTTTTTCTAGGGACTTTTGTCCTTCTAGAGCCCTGTAGCTGTGGCTTTTGATCCTGGTTGTCATAGTTACTGCCCCCAGGTCTTTTTACGAACAACAGGGGTTAGTATTTGATTTTTAACTTTACATGAAGCTTCTTCCTTACTTTAATTTACAAGAAGAAATATTCAATACCGCTAAGTGTGTGGCTCACACACATAGGTACGACAGAAATGCTCCTGTTTTCCATGACTGCGGCACCTGATCGCCGAGAAAGTAGAAGAAAAAATTAAATGCTTAAACTTCAAAAGAGGTACATTTGCATTACTGCCTTATAAATAACAAGGGCAAAGTGATCGCTGGTAGCGGACGGGGTGGACAGTGTAACTGGTGGGTGCTTGGAGAGAACCTGCCCTGGGGATTCAGGAAGCAACACTTTTATTTCTTTCCCGCTATATAGTCTCGCTGCCTGTTTTGAGGACCGGGACTAAGTTCTTACCTTTTTTTCCTATGGGTTTCTGGTCGTTGCTGCCTGTTCTGAGCCCGAAGACCGTGACTGTGAAGACAAGAGTAGCGTTGAAGCCTGAAATCACAAGCGTGACGTTAATCAGCTGGGACAATGGATAGTACTGTGGCTGCTGTTAGAAGCAGTTTAGGCAAACATGAACGGTTTCACTTGTGAGATTTTACAACAGCAAAAAAGATTGTTCTTTTGTTTATAGGGTTACTGCCGACATGGGGGCAACTGCCAGCTGGGTAGCAGGAGTTGAGCGGGGGCGCTAACTGAAAATCTTTGACTCAGTGCTGAAAGAAAAAATGTGTCCAGAACCGTGTTTCTTTTTCATGTATTTATTTTTGGGGATTTTGCTGAGGAGAGATCAGGAGAATGACTGTAGGATTAGAGTTGTGTCTCAGCTCTCGCTAAGGGAGACAAAAAAAATGGCA
Organism: Neoceratodus forsteri; assembly: GCA_016271365.2. Classification (NCBI taxonomy): domain Eukaryota; kingdom Metazoa; phylum Chordata; order Ceratodontiformes; family Ceratodontidae; genus Neoceratodus; species Neoceratodus forsteri. Next base: position 28,204,644 of record CM028138.1, read on the forward strand.
GTTTTTTTTACTTGAACATTCCACTAGCACTTTGATACTGGTAATTGGGTCAGGTGAGACTGGCACTTTTAATACCCGGGCTCTGTTATCTAATAGATGCCCACCTTGCCAGGGCTATCAGCCAATCAGAGCCTGGGATTTTATTAGACCATTTTCTAAAACCCTGTACACACTTGCCGTCTGTTTTTAAAAACATTTTTAACAATGGTTTTAAACTCACCACAGAGGTCCATCCACACACTGCTTGGATTTCTTCATAACAGTGTTTAAACATGGTCATGCTGCTTGCAGCTGCATCCACACCATAGCCTTGTAACGGTTTAACACAACATGGTCTTCAGCACAGATCAGTACTGTTTAAGGAGGAACATGGATCAATCCCCCATCCACACTACTAGGTAAACCACGCTAGGTTTGAAACAATGTTTAAAACCGTGGTTAAGACTAGGTCCCTTGCAGTGTTTAAACACGTTTTTTAAACATGGTTTCATAGTGTGGACATGAACCATGTTTGAGTTTGTTAAAACATTTTAATGAACTTAAAATGTTTTAACAAGTCTAGTGTGTGTCAAAACATTTTAATGGACTTAAAATGTTTTAACAAGTCCAGTGTGTACAGGGCCTAAAATGATGCTACACCTCTGCATTGACAAGCATGGGTAACAACGACAAAAGTTTGTTAAAGCATATTGGAAAAAAACTTAACATCCAACAGCTTCGTGAAACTAAACTCTGGTGTGGTGTGCTCTTATTTTATGGTACTTGGTAGGCAGGATCTAGAATCTATTTTTGGAAGGAGGTTCTGAAGTACACAGGTCTCAAACCTGGCAGCCCTTCTGGACTGGCTGTCCAGTTAGTGATGGACTGTGAAGGTGTATTCTGTGGGTAGCTTCTTTACAGAATTCGAGGAGGGATACACCCCTCACTGCTGCCACAGTACCAGATGTAACACACTGAAATGTGTCCTCAATCTTTAGGTGGTCCCTTTTCAGCTTTGTTAAAATGATGAAAATCAACCAAAAACTGCACTAAACTAATGAAGAGTATCAAGAAACAAAACAAAATGTTTGCAACTGTAAATGAATTTTAAAACAGCAGGGCATGAACAGTTGGAAAAACTGTGGCCTATACCTTCTTATTTCATTTTAGATTGACCCGTACCTCTTTAGTTGTACCTTTCTTTCCCCATTATGAATTCTCTTTAAAGCTTTTTTTACAATTGAAATGAAAACAAAATGCTAATTTTAATATGGCCCAGTCCAAGTCTTTATCGGTATTCTTTGCTTTGTTTTGAACACCTGTTGCTGAAGATGTTTGCTCTTGTGGCTAAAATGAATTAGCATGCAGGAGACACTGCTGCTTAAGTTTACCGGACAACGGATGTACAAAACGGCTGCGAATACTGATGAAAACCTGGTTTTAGCTGTATTAAAAGGAGTGCTCCTTTAATTATTTCAAATATTATAAAAAGTGCTAAAGCAGACACAAAATAGGACAAGAAGGGTATCATACAAGACAGAAGGGAAGTGGCAGTCTAAAATGGAATAAAATAAATATAGGTACAAAATGTCACCCCTGTCGCTTTACTGTTAAACATAGCCTCTGAGACTGGCACGGGATCGTGGGGCATCTGCCCTCGATAACATAGAAATACATCTACTGATAGAATGCTAAGGGAACAAGGACCACAGTGCAGAGTTTGAATCTGCAAAACATTCCAAATTCAATCTCCAGGGCAACATCTCAAGGCTGAGATGATTGCAGAATTGTGTGACTTCACTAGTGAACTGCTGTTGTTAGAACTGTGTTTTTCTCTTGTACATTTAAAGGCATTTGGCTCAATTGCCTCATGCTGAACAACACACTCATGGCATGCAATTATTGACCCAAAATTACACATCCTGGCATATTTTACAGTAGCTGCATGGATACTAAGGTGCCCAGGACTGGCATGTTTGAAGCACCATGAATATGTTTGTGGTTCTTTTTTGGTTCAGTCAATAAGACCTTTCAGTATGGTGATGAGGAACAGCATGAGATGGAGAAGAAGGCCCGTAGCAGGATGACCACTGGCATGGTTACAAAGATTCCCAGAGCAGCAGTGAATACGCGTACTTCCTGCAGTATTCAGACTGGGAATCATGATCTTACAGAACTTCTCCGAAGCGCACCCTCTGATCACTGTCCGGGTCCCACCTGTACAGAAAGACAGTGAATAACACAAATAATACACTCGCATGCACATACGAAAAGAAAAAGTTGCTTACCATAGTAACCTTGTTTCTCCCAGGGGATACTCCAATATTCATAACTCTTCTGCAGTATGCCCCTAAGCCAGATCTGCCCGGAGATAGAATGCTATGCTAATGATGGAATCATTGGCATGTGCCACTGTTCAAATGCTGCCACTACTCAACTGCCTACATTTTAACCTTCAGATTTCGTGGACGTCTATAAAGACAGGGCCCAAAAGATTTAAAATCAGTAAAATTTAGTAATTCTAGGACTCCCACAACTAGCCTTTAACCGAAGGAGGAATATATCAAGATATATTCACAAACAATGCATTCTCCAATGTCAGAATCAGCGGAAAGGTGAAAAACCACTGAAACTGGTTTCAATAAAAAGCGGAATGTGGCATACATACCCTTAAGGTACAGCATGGAAAGCAGAAGCCACTGGTTCTAGAAGGGGAGGCAGGGTTGAAGAGTTATGAACATTGGAGTATCCCCTGGGAGAAACAAGGTTACTATGGTAAGTACTTTTTCTTCTCACCCCAGGAATACTCCAATATTCCTAACTCTTCTGCAGACTAAAAAGCAATACCTTTGGAGGCAGGAACAGAACCTATTTTGGAAACAAGCTCTGCAGGACAGCTGTACCAAGTGGGCATCAGCCCTAGCCTGCATATCCAGGCTGTAATGTTTGGTAAATGTGTGAACTGTCCTCCAGGTAGCTGCTTTACAGGTATCTAGAAAGGGACATCCCTGACAGCTGCCAGAGTGTCAGCTGCCCCCCCCCGTGGAGTGGGCTCTGAGCCCTGCCTAGGCCTCTCTGTCCACTGTGACATGACAAAACTGAATACACTGGACCATCCAGTGAGAAGTGGACCTTTAGATGCTGGATTAACTCTTCCCATATCCTCATAAATGAGGAAAACTGTGTCTTGTCCTGCCTGTGGAGCTTAGTAGCTGTCATGCAGTAGCTGAAAGCCCCCTTGCATCAAGGCTATGCGGCACACGTTCACCAGAATAAGTATGCTCAGTAAAAAACACTGACTGAGTGATACATAGTTTGGTTTAGATGAAAGTCTGAAACCACTCTGGGAAGGAATTCCCTATCAGTTTTAAGAAAAAATTACTCACCTTAGTAATGTTGTTTCTTCTAATGGAGTCTTGCTATATTATAGACATCAACAGTTTGATCCAGCTCTAGAACTGCCCCGGAGTGAAATGGTTAAAACCATTCCAAAATAGAATTTTGGCACGAGAGCAGCTCTATCTGTGTCATTTCAAACTTGAACTGTCAGATCTTTACGAGCCAAACTCACTAAGGTCTGTGTGGAAGCTGTAACCTACATTAGCCAAATGGCTACCTAAATAATAACAACCATTGATGGTCCCAACACCCAAGACTCAAGTCAGGGACCAGAAATACTAACACCATTCTAATAATATGAAAATGGAACATAAGTATAATAAAACACACACAGCGTACACAACACACCCCAAAGTCCCAAAGGGACAAAATGCTAACAGGGCATAAGTAGTGCCCACACTAAGTTGCCCGCACCCCACCAAGTAGAGGTTCTGAGAGGGCAGGTTGGGGAGGTTCATAATATAGCAAGACTCCATTAGAAGAAACAACATTACTAAGGTGAGTAATTTTTCTTCAAACAACATGAAGTCTTGCTATATTATAGACATTAGCAGAATACACAGCAGTACCTCCATGGAGGAGGGACAGAACCTACTTAGGGAATAGGCTCTGAAGAACAGCTGTGCCAAACCGAGCATCTCTCCTGACCTGGACATCCAGGGAGTAATGCTTGGTAAAGGTGTGTATCGTCTTCCAAGTAGCAGCCTGGCAAATCTCTAATAAAGGGATATCTCTGGCAGCAGCTAGAGACGCAGCTGTACCCCTGGTAGAATGAGCCCTCAAACCCGGGGGTTCTGCCCACTTTCTGATAACAAAATTGGATACAAGAGACAATCCACCTGGCTATTGATCTCTTAGTGGCAGGTTTGCCTTTCCCAGCTTCACCATAGGTAAGGAAAAGTTGGAGGATTCGAACCAGGACCTTTGTTACGCCTATATAATAACTAAGAGCTCTTTAACATCCAGGCTGTGCAACTTCCTCTCACCAAGAGGAGTGATCAGTGAAAAATACTGGAAAGGAGATAGATTGATTAAGATGGAAATCTGAAACCACCTTAGGCAAAACTTCCTATTAGTCCTAAGGACTACCTTATCCCTGTGGAAGAAATAAAGTCAGTCTCCACTGACAAGGCTTGCAATTCACTTATGCGTCTGGCAGAAGTGATAGCCACTAGAAAAACAGTTTTCCAAGTTAGAACTTAAGTTCTGCAGAAGACAGAGGTTCAAAGGGGTTGCATTAACTGGGCAATGCAAACATTAAGGTCCCAAGTAGGGCCGGTTCCCAAAGGGAGAATTAGTATGGAGTAATCCTTAAAAAACTTGGAAACACAGGATGAGAGGAAAGAGGGATGACTTTCCTGCTGACACAAAAGCAGACACAGCTGCCAAATGAACTCTCAAGGTAGCTGGTCTGAGACCCAAGGAATTAAAATGTACCACGTAATCTAACAAAATGGGCAATTCAGCAGATTCTGGGGAAATATTTTCCTAGCACACCAAATGGAAAACCTTTTCATTTAGAACTATAAGTAGCTCTAGTGGAAGGCTTCTGGAAGCCTTTAGATCTCAAGAACACCCTGAGAGAGTGTAAATCAGCAACTCTAACCCTCAAGAGCCAGGCCTTGAGGTTGAGGGATTTGAGGTCCGGATACCAAACCCTTCCCTGGGCACAAGTCAACAGATTGTGATTCCTGGGAGGCACAGGGAAGATGGACTGTCAGAGACAGAAGGAGTGGGTACCAGGGCTGCCTGGCCCAATCCGGGGCAATCAGAATCACCCTGCAAGGCTGAGATCTGATTTTGACTAGTACTTTGAACAGGAGAGGAAAGGGGGGAAAGCATAGAGGAACTTCCCCTCCCAATCCAGAAGAAGGGCATCCAGGGGAACTGAGCCCAGCACTGGAGGCCTGCAACAGAACAGAGGAAGTTTGTGATTGTCTGGGGCTGCAAAAAATCTATCTGAGGGATGCCCCACCTGGCAAAAACTATCCCCAGCACTTGAGGATCCAGGGACCATTCGTGATGGCCCTGGGAAATCCTGCTGAGGGCATCCGCTAGGACATTGTCCTTCCCTGGAAGATGAACTGCTATGAGGAAGTGTTCAGGAATAGGCCAGAGACCACAACTTCATTGCCTCGTGCACAAGGTCAAGACCAGTGCCCCCTTGTTTGTTGATGTACCACATTGTTGTGGTGTTGTCTGTTCTGACTTGTATCACCTTGTCGTGGACAGATGCAGAAAAAGCTTGAAGAGCTAAAAAGACAGCTCTGAGTTCCAGCAAATTGATGTGGAGCAGAGATTCCTGGGGGGACCAGACTCCCTGAGTGGAAAGGTCGCCCATGTGGGCTCCCCAACCCAGAAGGGAAGCATCTGTAGTGAGAGTCAAGTCGTGAGAAGGGGAAATGAAGGGGACCCCCGCTCTTAAATTGCTCTGATTCTGCCACCACTGGAGAGCTAGGATCAAGGTATGAGTCACTGGGACCAACTTGGAAAGGGGGTCTCTTCTCTGAGACCAAAACGTTCTCAAGTGAAACTGAATGTCTCTCATCTGAAATCTGGCTCCCTGCACAACAGCTGTGGATGCAGCCATGTGCCCCAGGAGCTGCAGAAAGTGTCTTGCTGGTCGAGAGACCTGCAGAGTGAGGAGGAGGCCAGAGCCACTAAATTCCTTACCCTTTCTGGGGAAGAAAGGCTCTGGCTAGCTTTGTGTCCAATTCTGCCCCTATAAAGGTGAGTACCTGGACTGGTTAAAGAACCGACTTTGGTAGGTTTAGCAGAAAACCCAGGGAGGTGAGAAGTTGCTGGGTGACCTGCAGGTGAGATTTTACCTGTTCTGGGGACTGGCCTACAATGAGCCAGTCGTCTAGATAGGGAAAAACAGCAATCCTCTGCCTCCTTAAGTGGGCCACTGCCACTGCTAGACACTTTGTGAATACCCTTGGAGCAGAGGTAAGGCCGAAGGGCATTGCTCTGAACTGATAATGATCTGAGGGCAGTTTGAATCTGAGGTAATTTCGATGGGATCTTCTGATTAGGACATGGAAATAGGCATCCTTGAGGTCCAGGGAGGCTAGCCAGTCCCCTGGCCTTAGGGAAGGTAAAATCATTGCCAGAGTTACCATTTTGAACTTTGGTTTCAAAAGATGCTTGTTCAGATATCTGAGATCTAAAATGGGCCGCCATTCTCCTGTCTTTTTGGGGTAAGGAAGTATCTGGATACAGACCCCTGCCCTGATGCAGGGAGGAACCCTTCTACTGCTCTGAGAGCTAACAGGGATGAGACCTCTGTTTCCAGAGCGAGGGTCTCTGAAGCACTTGCAGGTAGAAAAGTCTGCTTCTCAACTTGGGAAACTTTTGAAGCTGAGAACCAGACCCTGGCTTACTACTTCCAGAACCCACTTGTCTGAGGTTAAAGAAGCCCAATTCTGACTGAAGTAAGCCAGCCTGCCCCCACTGGTACAGGAGAATCGGCCCTGGGCACCCCATCAGGGTGCCTGTTTACTAGGAGCTTTAGGCTGGGGGTGGGAGCAGGTCTGCCCACCCCTCGTCTGCCTGCCTCTGAAGAAGCCCCTCTGAGCATAGGCAGAGGAGGCCTGAGTCTGGTAGAAAGGCCTGTGAAAAGGCCTACCCCCACCCTGGGGGGATGCCTTTGAGGAGTGGCTTGCCGCCTTTAGCCTGGGCACTTTTGTAAGTAGTCCTATATTCATCCATATTCTTCATGTAATTCTCTGTCTGCTCTCCAAACAGAGAATTTCCCACCACAGGAAAATCCATAGCCTTAGTCTGGGTATCCTGTGACAAACTAGTGCACCTGAGCCAGGCCAACCTACGAAAAGCTACAGATGTGGCCATGACCCTAGAGGAAACATCATTAACTTCCACAGCAGCATGAAACTGAACCTTAGAGGCTTCAATGCCATCAGCAGCCACCTGTTCTAGTTCACTAGCCAGCTGGCCATGGGCCTGCTTGGCCAATTGCATAACAGTATCCCATCTAGATTTCTGATACCTAGCTACATAAGCCATATAATTTGCTTGCCTGAGTCCCAGAGAGGCTGCCATATACTGTTTTTTTTGCCATGGCATCAATCTTTCTGGAATCCTTGTCAGGAGCATGTGAAGCCAAGGGAATATTAGCTTTAACACAGGCAGCAGCCTGAACTACCCCAACATGACTGCATTGCTGAGAAGAAAAAATTACTCACCTTAGTAATGTTGTTTCTTCTAATGGAGTCTTGCTATATTATAGACATTAGCAGTTTGATCCAGCTCTAGAACTGCCCCGGAGTGAAATGGTTAAAACCATTCCAAAATAGAATTTTGCACGAGAGCAGCTCTATCTGTGTCATTTCAAACTTGAACTGTCAGATCGCTACGAGCCAAACTCACTAAGGTCTGTTGGAAGCGTAACCTACACTAGCCAAATGGCTACCTAAATAATAACAACCATTGATGGTCCCAACACCCAAGACTCAAGTCAGGGGACCAGAAATACTAACACCATTCTAATAATATGAAAATGGAACATAAGTATAATAAAACACACACACGCATACATATACACACCCCCAAAGTCCCAAAGGGGACAAAATGCTAACAGGGCATAAGTAGTGCCCACACTAAGTTGCCCACACCCACCAAGTAGAGGTTCTGAGAGGGGCAGGTTGGGGGGGAGGTCTATAATATAGCAAGACTCCATTAGAAGAAACAACATTACTAAGGTGAGTAATTTTTTCTTCAAACAACATGAAGTCTTGCTATGTTATAGACATTAGCAGAATACACAGCAGTACCTCCATGGAGGAGGGACAGAACCTACTTAGGGAATAGACTCTGAAGAACAGCTGTGCCAAACCGAGCATCTCCTGGCCTGGACATCCAGGGAGTAATGCTTGTAAAGGTGTGTACCGTTTTCAAGTAGCAGCCTGGCAAATCTCTAATAAAGGGATATCTCTGGCAGCAGCTAGAGACGAGCTGTACCCCCTAGAATGAGCCCTCAAACCTGGGGCTCTGCCCACTTTCTGATAACAAAATTGATACAAGAGACAATCCACCTGGCTATTGATCTCTTAGTGGCAGGTTTGCCTTTCCCAACTTCACCATAGGTAAGGAAAAGTTGGAGGATTCAACCTCAGTGACCTTTGTTACGCCTATATAATAACTAAGAGCTCTCTTAACATCCAGGCTGTGCAACCTCCTCTCACCAAGAAGAAAGTGATCAGTGAAAATACTAGAAGGAGATAGATTGATTAAGATGGAAATCTGAAACCACCTTAGGCAAAACTTCCTATTAGTCCTAAGGACTACCTTATCCCTGTGGAAAGAAATAAAGTCAGTCTCCACTGACAAGGCACAATTCACTTATCGTCTGGCAGAAGTGATAGCCGATAGAAAACAGTTTTCAAGTTAGGAACTTAAGCTCTGCAGAAGACAGAGGTTCAAAAGGGGGTTGCATTGACTGGGCAATGCAAACATTAAGGTCCCAAGCAGGGGCCGGTTCCTGAAAGGGAGGATTAGTATGGAGTAATCCCTTAAAAAACTTGGAAAACACAGGATGAGAGGAAAGAGGGGATGACTTTTCTGCTGACACAAAAGCAGACACAGCTGCCAAATGAACTCTCAAGGTAGCTGGTCTGAGACCCAAGGAATTAAAATGTACCACGTAATCTAACAAAATGGGCAATTCAGCAGATTCTGGGGAAATATTTTTCCCAGCACACCAAATGGAAAACCTTTTCCATTTAGAATTATAAGTAGCCCTAGTGGAAGGCTTTCTGGAAGCCTTTAGGATCTCAAGAACACCCTGAGAGAGGTGTAAATCAGCAAACTCTTAACTCCTCAAGAGCCAGGCCTTGAGGTTGAGGGATTTGAGGTCCGGATACCAAACCCTTCCCTGGGCACAAGTCAACAGATTGTGATTCCTGGGAGGCACAGGGGAAGATGGACTGTCAGAGACAGAAGGAGTGGGTACCAGGGCTGCCTGGCCTAATCCGGGCAATCAGAATCACCCTGCAAGGCTGAGATCTGATTTTGACTAGTACTTGAACAGGAGAGGAAAAGGGGAAAGCATAGAGGAACTTCCTCCCAATCCAGAAGAAGGGCATCCAGGGGAACTGAGCCCAGCACTGGAGGCCTGCAACAGAACAGAGGAAGTTTGTGATTGTCTGGGGCTGCAAAAGATCTATCTGAGGGATGCCCCACCTGGCAAAAACTATCCCCAGCACTTGAGGATCCAGGGACCATTTGTGATGGCCCTGGGAAATCCTGCTGAGGGCATCCGCTAGGACATTGTCCTTCCCTGGAAGATGAACTGCGATGAGGAAGTGTTCAGGAATAGGCCAGAGACCACAACTTCATTGCCTCAGTGCACAAGGTCAAGACCGAGTGCCCCTTGTTTGTTGATGTACCACATTGTTGTGGTGTTGTCTGTTCTGACTTGTATCACCTTGTCGTGGACAGATGCAGAAAAGCTTGAAGAGCTAAAAGACAGCTCTGAGTTCCAGCAAATTGATGTGGAGCAGAGATTCCTGGGGACCAGACTCCTGAGTGGAAAGGTCGCCCATGTGGGCTCCCAACCCAGAAGGGAAGCATCTGTAGTGAGAGTCAAGTCATGAGGAGGGGAAATGAAGGGACCCCGCTCTAAATTGCTCTGATTCTGCCCCCACTGAGAGCTAGGATCAAGGTGAGTCACTGGGACCAACTTGGAAGGGGGTCTCTTCTCTGAGACCAAAAGGTTCTCAAGTGAAACTGAATGTCTCTCATCTGAAATCTGGCTCCTGCACAACAGCTGTGGATGCAGCCATGTGCCCCAGGAGCTGCAGAAAGTGTCTTGCTGGTCGAGAGACCTGCAGAGTGAAGGAGGAGGCCAGAGCCACTAAATTCCTTACCCTTTCTGGGGGAAGAAAGGCTCTGGCTAGCTTTGTGTCCAATTCTGCCCCTATAAAGGTGAGTACCTGGACTGGTTCCAGAACCGACTTTGGTAGGTTTAGCAGAAAACCCAGGGAGGTGAGAAGCTGCTGGGTGACCTGCAGGTGAGATTTTACCTGTTCTGGGGACTGGCCTACAATGAGCCAGTCGTCTAGATAGGGAAAAACAGCAATCCTCTGCCTCCTTAAGTGGGCCACTGCCACTGCTAGACACTTTGTGAATACCCTTGGAGCAGAGGTAAGGCCGAAGGGCAATGCTCTGAACTGATAATGATCTGAGGGCAGTTTGAATCTGAGGTACTTTCGATGGGATCTTCTGATTAGGACATGGAAATAGGCATCCTTGAGGTCCAGGGAGGCTAGCCAGTCCCCTGGCCTTAGGGAAGGTAAAATCATTGCCAGAGTTACCATTTTGAACTTTGGTTTCAAAAGATGCTTGTTCAGATATCTGAGATCTAAAATGGGCCGCCATTCTCCTGTCTTTTTGGGTAAGGAAGTATCTGAATACAGACCCCTGCCCTGATGCAGGGAGGAACCCTTTCTACTGCTCTGAGAGCTAACAGGATGAGACCTCTGTTTCCAGAGCGAGGGTCTCTGAAGCACTTGCAGGTAGAAAAATCTGCTTCTCAACTTGGGAAACTTTTGAAGCTGAGAACCAGACCCTGGCTTACTACTTCCAGAACCCACTTGTCTGAGGTTAAAGAAGCCCAATTCTGACTGAAGTAAGCCAGCCTGCCCCCACTGGTACAGGAGAATCGGCCCTGGGCACCCCATCAGGGTGCCTGTTTTGCAGGAGCTTTAGGCTGGGGGTGGAGCAGGTCTGCCACCCCTGTCTGCCCCTGCCTCTGAAGAAGCCCTCTGAGCATAGGCAGAGGAGGCCTGAGTCTGTAGAAAGGCTGTGAAAAGGCCTACCCCTACCCCTGGGGCATGCCTTTGAGGAGTGGCTTGCCGCCCTTAGCCTGGGCACTCTGTAAGTAGTCCCATATTCATCCATCTACTTCATGTAATTCTCTGTCTGCTCTCCAAACAGAGAATTTCCCACCACAGGAAAATCCATAGCCTTAGTCTGGGTATCCTGTGACAAACTAGTACACCTGAGCCAGGCCAACCTACGAAAAGCTACAGATGTGGCCATGACCCTAGAGGAAACATCATTAACATCCACAGCAGCATGAAACTGAACCTTAGAGGCTTCAATGCCATCAGCAGCCACCTGTTCTAGTTCACTAGCCAGCTGGCCAATGGGCCTGCTTGGCCAATTGCATAACAGTATCCCATCTAGATTTCAGATACCTAGCTACATAAGCCATATAATTTGCTTTGCCTGAGTCCCAGAGAGGCTGCCATATACTGTTTTTTGCCATGGCATCAATCTTCCTGAATCCTTGTCAGGAGGATGTGAAGCCAAGGAATATTAGCCTTATCACAGGCAGCAGCCTGAACTACCCCAACATGACTGCATTGCTGAAAAAGGAATTCTGTATCAGGACCTGACAATGTATACCTTCTGTCCATCTTTTATCTACAGGAGGCACAGAATTAGGAGCTTTTAAAATTTTAATTGTTTGTTTCCAAAAGACTTATGTAAAGGAATAGACAATCTCCTAGACTCTGGAATATCCATCATTTCTACAAAATCAGGCTCCTCTTGCTCATCCACAGCCTCTTCTAAACGAAGCTGGAGGGTTTCAGCAACTTTTTTATAAAACATAAAATGAGATGGCGACTCAGACAGCATAGAGGGAGATTCTAAAGGTCTGTCTGAGGAGATGTCCGGTTCAATGGGCACACCCAGACCTTCCCAGCCACATTCATACTGTTCATAATCCTCCACCCCCCCCTCCTCTGGTTCATAAAATTCCTCAATATCATAATCCTGAACCACTGGGACCGGACGAACCGACCTTTTACCAGATAGTGGTGGTTCGGACGGACCCTGAGACAGTGACTGGACAATTTGTATGGCTTTTGCTATCTCTGCAGCAGTTGGAGAAGGAATTTTGGACTCCAGACTTGCTGATTTTCTTGTTTTCTTTACTGGAATTGGTTCCTCAGAACCAGCTTTTCTTTTGCCCCAGGAAGTCTGGCCCTGGTCAGAGGGCACTCCCTCTGGTTCGGTTGGCACTGAACCGGGCTGGCCATCTGGGTCAGTGGACTTTTTGGCCTCTCGTTCCCTGAGCCTGCCCAATCTTTTTCCAGGGTGGCTGCAGGAAATTCTTACATACCTGGCAGTCTGACTGGAGGTGGTCAAACCCAGACAATAAAACATATGTGTGTGGGTCAGCCTTGGCAAAGACTTCCCACAAACATCACAGTGTTGAAACCCAGTGGGCCCGGTTTTTCTTTGGGTTTCTCAGACATAATGCCAGCCTAACCAAAACTTGCCCTTTAACGGTAAAGATAGGCAAGACACCTTTATCGGGTTCCTAACCGTGTCACGGGTATTGGAAAAACGTAATAAATCCGTTTTTTAGAACCGATAAGAACGGGAACCGCACTCTAAAATAGTAACTTTTAGTTTAAATGAGTTTTAATCTCACTGATCGGTTCAAACCGAACCGATAACTTACAAGTTCCACACAGACAAAACCTTCATTTACTTACGGTTACCACAGATAGAGCTTGAACCAAACAGTTTTATGTTAAAATAAAACTATTCTCGGTTAAATCCAACAGAGAAAACACTTTTAAACCGAGAAATGAACCGAGCAGAAGGAGAAATCTCGGAGCGACTGTTCACTGAGGCGGAGTAAAGAATCTGACAGTTCAAGTTTGAAATGACACAGATAGAGCTGCTCTCGTGCCAAAAGAAAAAATTACTCACCTTAGTAATTGCTTTTCTTCTCATGGAGTCTTGCTATATTAGGACTTATTGCAGTTAGCCACTGCACTTGAACTGCCCCGGAGAGGAAAGAGTTAACTCCAGAAAATCTGAGTTCTAAAGCGAGGGCGCTTATACCAAAGTTTCATCTGGGCAGTTTCAAATGAAACTGTCAGATCTTTACGAGCTAACACTAAGCAACAAGTCTGTGTGGAAAGCTCTACACTAGGCAAATGGCTACCTACTAGTAGTAATAACAACAATATAAACAACAATAGAACAACAATAACAATAATAAGAATGAATAATGGTATTATTAGTTTTCCGACAAGCACTATTAGGACCCCCCTTCCCCAAAGACTCAAGTCCAGGAAGGGCCAACAAATCACTCAACACAGAAAACCCTAGTTCCTAACCCTAAATAAAAGAGGGTGAAGGGAAGAACTACAATGGCATGACACAGTGCTTGCACTAATTTGTCACCCCCACCCCAGTAGAAGTTCTGAGAGGGGCAGGTTGGGGGGGTGGTCCTAATATAGCAAGACTCCATGAGAAGAAAAGCAATTACTAAGGTGAGTAATTTTTTCTTCAAACACCATGAAGTCTTGCTATATTAGGACTTATTGCAGATTACACAGCAGTACCTCCATGGAGGAGGGTCAGAACCTAGTTAGGAAATAGGCTCTGAAGCACAGCTGTACCAAAAATGAGCATCTCCCTGGACTGAAATCCAGGAATAATGCTTGGTAAAAGTGTGAACTGTCTTCCAAATAACAGCTCGACAGATTTCCAGAATGGGAATATCTCTAGCAGCCTAGAGATGCAGCTGTACACCTGGTGGAGTGAGCCTCAGTCCTGAGGGGGCCTCCTACCTAGTCTTTGATAACAAAATGGATACAAGAGACAATCCACCTTGCAATTGTCCTCTTAGTGGCAGGTTCCTTTGCCAACCTTGCCCTAGGTAAGGAAGAGTTGAGGATTCAAACCTGTGACCCTTGGTGCTAAATAGTAGCATAAGGCTGTTTTGACGTCAAGCTGTGCAGTCTCCTCTCACCGGAGGAAGAATGCTCAGTGAAAAATCCTGGGAGAGAGATGGATTGGTTCAGGTGGAAACCTGAAACCACTTAGGGACAAACCCTGTGTTAGTCCTAGGACTGTCTTATCCCTGTGGGGAGAGAAAATCTTCTTCCACTGCCAGGGCCTGTAGTTCACTTATGCGCCTGGCAGAAGTGAAACCACCAGAAAAAACATTTTCCAAGTGAGAAGCTTGAGCTCTGCTGGGACAGAGGTCCAAAGGGTTTGCATTAACTGAGCAATGCAAACTCGGCTCCATGCAGGAGCTGGTTCCCAAAAGGAGGGTTGGTGAAGCAACCCCTTAAAAACTTGGAAAACACAGGTTGAGAAGAAAGGAAGCAGGCTTTCTGCTTGCAGAAAAACAGAGACAGCTGCCAAAGGAACCCTTAAGGTAGCTGGCCTAAGACCTAAAGAATTTAAATGGACCAAAAGTCCAGAAAATGGGCAGATAAGCAGACTGTGGTATAATCTGCTTCTCAGCAACCAGACTGAAAACCTGTTCCACTTAGAATTGTAAGTGGCGCCAGTGAAAAGCTTCCTTGAAGCCTTTAAAATATCCGACACCTTAAAAAAGGTAAATCAGCAAATTCTAACTCTCAAGAGCTGCCTTGAGAAGGAGGAATTTGAGGTTCGGATACCACACTCTCCCTTGTGCAAAGGCCAGTAAGTCGTGGACTCTGGGCAAGCTCAGGGTAGGGTGGACTGTCAAGGACAGAGACAATGGGTACCAGGGCTGTCTGGCCCAGCTTGGAACAATCAGAATCGCTTTGCAGGGCTGAGATCTGATTTTTACTAGTACCCTGAAAGAAAGGGAAAAGGGAGGAAAGGTGAACAGAAACTTCCCTTTCCAATCCAAGTGAAAAGCGTCCAGGGGGGCTGATCCCAGCACTGGAGGCCTCAACAAAACAGAGAACGTTAGTGGTTATCTGGGGCTGCGAAAAGATCTATCTGAAAATGAGCCCCATCTGGCAAGGACCGAACCCAGCACCTGAGGATTCAGAGCCCAATCGTGATGGCCCTGAGAATCCTGTTGAGGGCATCTGCCAGGGCATTGTCCTTCCCTGGGAGGTGAACTGCTATCAGGAGATGTTCAGGAGTAAGCCAGAGACCACCACTTCATTGCTTCGGTGCACAAGGCTGATGACCGAGTGCCCCCTGCCTGTTGATGTACCACATTATTGTGGTGTTGTCTGTCCTGACTTGAACTACCTTGTTCTGGACAGAAGCTGAAAACTCCTAAGAGCTAGAAGACAGCTCTGATTTCCAAAAATTGATGTGGAGCAGAGATTCCTAGGAGACCACACTCCCCTAGTGGACAGGTCGCTTGCGAGCTCCTCACCCTAACACAGGAGCATCCGTGGTGAGGGAATGAAGAGGACCCCTAGTTTTAGATTGCTTTGATCCTGCCACAGTGTAAGGCCAGGATCAGGATTGGGTCACTAGAACCAATTTGGAAAGGAATCCTCCTTGGGACCAATAGGCCCTCAGATGGAACTGAATGTCCCTCATCTGGAATCTTGCTCCCTGCACTACACGCTGTAGCAAGCCATGTGCCCTAGTAGTTGTAGCAAATGCTTTGCTGGTCAAGAGACTCGCAGAGTAATGGACAATGCCAGGGCAAGAGACTGCCTACCCTTTTAGAGGGGAGAAATGCCCTGGCTAACTTTGTGTTCAACTCTGCACCTATGAAAGTTAGTACCTGAACTGGTTCGAGAACTGACTTTGATAAATTCAGCAGGAATCCCAGAAAGGTGAGAAGCTGCTGGGTGACTTGCAAGTGGGATTTTACTTGATCTGGAGACTGACCCACTAAGAGCCAGTCATCCAGGAAAGGAAACAAAGCAATCCTTGCCTTCTTAAAAGAGCCACTACCACAGCTAGAATTTCTGAATACCCTGGCGAGAGGTAAGGCCGAAGGGCATTGCCCTGAACTGGTAGTGGCCTGAGGGTAACCTGAGGTACTTTCGGTGAGAAGGCCTGATCAAGACATGAAAAAATAGGCATCCTTGAGGTCCAGGAAAGCTAGCCAGTCCCCTGGCCTCAGCCAGAGTTAATATTTTTAACTTTGTTTTCAAAAGATGCTTGTTCGAGTACCTTAAATCTGAGATGGGCCGCCAATCTCCTGCCTTCTATAGGTTAAGAAAGTATCATGAGCACAGCCCCTTGCCCCGGTGGCAAGGAGGGACCCTTTCTACTGCTTTGCAGTTCAGAGGAGAAGAAACCTCTGCTCCCAAAGCAAGGGATTCTCAAGGATTTGTAGGGACCTGTCTGGCTCTCATCTTTGGAAACTGTTTGAAGCTGAGAACCAGACCTATTACTTCCAGAACCCACTTGTCCGAGTTAGGGACACACAGTTCTGGCTGAAATAAAAAACAACCTGCCCACTGGTATAGGGAGATGGCCCTGGCACCCCATCAGGGTGCCTGCTTGGCAATAGTCTTAGGCTAAGGGAGGGTGACGGTTTACTTGTGCCCGCCTATCTCTGCCTCTGAAGAGACCCTCTGGCGAAGCAGAGGAGGCCTGAGCCTCTACCTGGGCACTTTGGTAGGTAATCATCCATGTTTTCATATAGTTTTCTGTTTGTTCCTCAAACAGAGAATTACCCACAACAAGAAACAAATCCATAGACTTTGACAGAGTATCTTGGGACAGATTAGTGCATCTGAGCCATGCCAACCCTCGGAAGCTACAGAAGTGGTCATGACCTAGAGAAAACAAGATTAACACCAACAGCAGTATGAACTTGAACTTAGAGGCTTCAGTGCCATTAGCAGCCACCTGTCCCAACTCGCAGCCAGCTGGCCATGGGCCTGCTTGGCTAACTGCAATATCGGCCCCACCTAGATTTCAAATCTAGCCACATAAGCCATTCAACTTGCCTGTCTGAGTCCCACAGAAGCTGCCATATACTGTTTCTTGCCATGGCATCAATCCTCCTGGAATCCTATTCAGGAGGATGTGAGGCCAGGGAACTAGCCTTGACACAGGCTGCAGCTTGTACCACACCTACATGACTACACTGCTCAGTGAGGAAGTCTGTAACAGAGCCTGACGAATACGCCTTCTGTCCATTTTTTATCTTACAGGAGGGACAGAAAGAGAGTCTTATAAAATCTTAGTTGTTTACTTCCTAAATGACTTATGCAAAGGAAAGACAACCTCCTAGCCCATCATTCCTACATAATCAGGCTCCCTTTACTCATCCATAGCCTCTAAAGGAAGCTGGGGGATTCTGCAAGCTTTTTGTAAAACATAAACTGAGAAAGGGACTCAGACAGAATAGGAGGAGATTCTAAAAGTCTGTCTGGAGAAATGTCCGATAAGTGGGCACGCCCAGACCCTACCAGCCACACATGTATTGATCAATTTTCTCCTCCCACTCCTGTGGTTCATAACAATTCCTTAACATCATAAACCTGAACCACTGGAACTGAACGAGCCACCTTTTACCAACTGTAGATGGTTCGACAGGACCTAGAAACAGTGACTGGACAATCTGTATGGCTTAACTACTTCTGCAGCAGTTGGAGAGACAATCTTGGACTCCAAACCTACTGATTTCTCTGTCATATTCTTATTTCTTTTTTTTTTAAACTGGTTCCTCTGAACCATCCTTTTGCCCGAGGAAGTCTAGCCCTGGTCAGAGGGCACTCCCTCTGGTCCAGTGGGTACTGGACTGGGCTGGCCATCCGGGTCAGCGGACTTTTTGGCCAATAGTTCCCTGAGCCGCCCTATCTCTTTTCAGGGTGGCTGCAGAGAAATTTTAAACACCTGGCAGTCTGACAGGAGGTGGTCAGCCCTCAGACAATAAACACAGTGGTGTGTGGGACAGCCTTGCAAAGGCTTCCCACAGCATCACAGTGTTGAAACCCAGTGGGCCCGGTTTTTCTTTTTGGTTTCCAGACATAATGCCAGCCCAATCACAAAACTTGCCTTTTTATGGCTGCAAGTAGGCAAGACACCCTTATCGTTCCTAACTGCTTCACGGGTATTTGAAAACCTATTTAAAATCAAGGTTTTTTAGAACCGATAAGAACCGGAACCGCACTCTAAAAGCCCAAAACTTTAAAACGTTAAAATAAGCAAACCGGTCGGTTCAAAACCGAACCGATAACTAAATTTCCACACAGACTTTACATTTTGTACTTACGGTTTACCAGATAGAGCTTTAACCGAAACGCGGTAAAATAATTACTTTTTGCCTGTTCAAATGAACCGAAAATACTCGCTTGACCGAGAAATGAACCGAGCTGAAGGAGCTGATCTCCGGAGCGACTGTTCAGTGAAGCGGAGTAAAGAATCTGACAGTTTCATTTGAAACCGCCTAGATAGAGCTTTTGTATACGCCCTTACTGCTTAGAACTCCAGATTCTGAGTTAACTCTTTCCTCTCCGGGGCAGTTCAGTGCAGTGGCTAACTGCAATAAGTCCTAATATAGCAAGACTTCATGGTGTTTGAATTCTATTTTGGAATGGTTTTAACCATTTCACTCCGGGGCAGTTCTAGAGCTGGATCAAACTGCTAATGTCTATAATATAGCAAGACTTCATGTTGTTTGAAAGGAATTCTGTATCAGGGCCTGACAATGTATACCTTCTATCCATCTTTTTATCTACAGGAGGCACAGAATTAGGAGCTTTTAAAATTTTAATTGTTTGTTTCCTAAAAGACTTATGTAAACGAATAGACAATCTCCTAGACTCTGGAATATCCATCATTTCTACAAAATCAGGCTCCTCTTGCTCTTCCACAGCCTCTTCTAAAGGAAGCTGGAGGTTTCAGCAACTTTTTATAAAACATAAATGAGATGGGGACTCAGACAGCATAGGGGAGATTCTAAAGGTCTGTCTGGGAGATGTCCGTTCAATGGTCACACCCAGACCTTCCCAGCCACATTCATACTGTTCATAATCCTCCTCCTCCTCTGGTTCATAAAATTCTCAATATCATAATCCTGAACCACTGGGACCAGACGAACCGACCTTTACCAGATAGTGGTGGTTCGGATGGACCCTGAGACAGTGACTGGACAATTTGTATGGCTTTTGCTATCTCTGCAGCAGTTGGAGAAGGAATTTTGGACTCCAGACCTGCTGATTTTCTTGTTTTCTTTACTGGAATTGGTTCCTCAGAACCAGCTTTTCTTTTGCCCCAGGAAGTCTGGCCCTGGTCAGAGGGCACTCCCTCTGGTTCGGTTGGCACTGAACCGGGCTGGCCATCCGGGTCAGCGGACTTTTTGGCCTCTCGTTCCCTGAGCCTGCCCAATCTTTTTTCCAGGGTGGCTGCAGGGAAATTCTTACATACCTGGCAGTCTGACTGGAGGTGGTCAAACCCCAGACAATAAACACATGTGGTGTGTGGGTCAGCCTTGGCAAAGACTTCCCCACAAACATCACAGTGTTGAAACCCAGTAGGCCCGGTTTTTCTTTTGGGTTTCTCAGACATAATGCCAGCCTAACCAAAAACTTGCCCTTTTAACGGCAGTGCCAGGCAAGACACCCTTATCGGTTCCTAACCGTGTCACGGGTATTGGAAAGAACCGTAATAAATCTTTTTTTTAGAACCGATAAGAACCGGGAACCGCACTCTAAAATAGTAACTTTTAGTTTTAAATGAGTTTTAAACCCACTGATCGGTTCAAAACCGAACCGATAACTTACAAGTTCCACACAAACAAAACCTTCATTTACTTACGGTTACCACAGATAGAGCTTGAACCGAACGGTTTTGCGGTTGAAATAAAACTATTCTCGGTTAAATCCAACCGAGAAAACACTTTTTAAACCGAGAAATGAACCGAGCAGAAGGAGAAATCTCCGGAGCGACTGTTCACTGAGGCGGAGTAAAGAATCTGACAGTTCAAGTTTGAAATGACACAGATAGAGCTGCTCTCGTGCCAAAATTCTATTTTGGAATGGTTTTAACCATTTCACTCCGGGGCAGTTCTAGAGCTGGATCAAACTGCTAATGTCTATAATATAGCAAGACTTCAGTTGTTTGAAGAACAATTTTAACCCTGTGAGAAGGGATGTAGTCCTGCTCAATGCAAAGAGCCTGAAGGTCACCGATTGGTCTGAGTGAGGTGATTGCCACTAAAAGTAGTATTTGCCATGTAACAGTTTAATGCTGCTGAAGACATGGGTTCAAAGGAATAACCCATGTGCTTGGCAAGACAAATGTACAGGCCCCATGCTGACACGGTTTCCCTGACCTGTATCCTTATAGATCAGGAATAGTTGTTATCTGCCCTGCTTGTGGGCTCTAGTGGCTGTCAAGTAATAGCTAGCAGTTCCTTTGACATCCAGGCTATGGAGTCTCCTTTCACCAGAACTAGAGTGTTCAGTGAAAAAGACAAATAAGGCAATACTTTGGTTCAAATGGGATTTAGGAACCACTCTAGTAATAAACCTCCTGTTTGTTCTCATGATCACTTTGTCTCTGTGGGATAAGATGTAGTCCTGTTTAGTGGGACAAGGAAAACTGTGCCAGGTGACACACCTCACATGAGCTGAATGCATAGGTTCAAAAAGGGGAACCCGTGAGCCTAGGTATGCACACATTTAGGTCCCATGCAGGCACTGGTTCCCTGTGAGGGGTGCAGGCAGACCAAGCCTTTAAAGAACCACTTTTTCTTTTTTTTTCTTTTTTTTTTAAACAGAGTATAACCAGAAAAATACTCTGCAACTGACATGTAAGCAAATGCTCTTTTTTTCTTTTTCAGATACTGGGCTGTCAGCCCATTGATTGTAAATAGATAAAATAGCGCAGCACAGCTGGGGCACCAGTCTGTGCTGGTATCCCAATAGAAAACCTTTCACCTTTTGTAACATACTTATTCCCAACAGAAGGCTTTCTGTAACCCCTTAAAATGTCCAAGACACCTTAGAAAGATGCAAGCATGCATATTCTAGATTCCCCAAACCTCCAAGTGAGTTGAGGTTGGAGTACAGGAGTCTCCCTCTATTGGAGACAGTAAAATATACCTTTTGAGGAATATGCATTGACTCGGCCACAGACATAGAGGATAGCAGAATGTACCATGGTGTCTGGCTCAGTCTGGTGCCACAGAAACTGTTAATACTGATTTGGGCTTGAACCCAAGCAATGCTCTGTACACCAAAGAGGAGGAAGAAGGGATGTGAAAGGATACACGTGCCTCACTGACCAAAACAAAGCCAGAATATCCAGGGAGACTATTTCCTGATCAGCTGTGCAATAGTATTGTGGCAAATGGTAGTTCTGGTGAGATATGAACAAGTGTACCACTGGAGTGCCCCACTTCTTAACGATCACTTGCACCACCTAACTGTTCAAGACCAATTAGAAATGAGCCTGGTTGATTTGAGTTAGGGTAGCTGCCCATGTATTATCCTTGCCTGGCAGAAGAAAAATCTGTCGGGGAACCCCCCATGGAGTATACGAGACTCCATATTTTCATGACTTCTGTACAGGAAGGATTTGACCTTATCTCTTCCTGCTTATTTATGTGGTGCAGTGTGGAGGTATTGTCTGCTCTGACCTGTAGCAGTAATACTACTCTTAGCTCCAGCAGATTTATCCATAGGAGTGACTCTGCACTTGACTATATACCTTGGATGGTGTGAACCCCAAATGGGAATCCCACTCTAGTAGGGATGCATCTGTTGCTAGAACAACTGGTAGGGATTCTTGCTGAAAAAGGAAACCCTTAGTTGGTTTCTTCTTTCCACCCTTGGAGGGTCAGTAGCACTTGTTACTAGGATTAGTTTTGAAAGGGGGTGCTTACCCTGCCCCCAGTGAGCCCTGAGGTCAAATTAAATGTCCCCTTACCTGTAACCTGGATTCCAGGACTGTCAGTGGCAGGTGCCATATAGCCAGTAGAGGAAGAAACCGTGCTGGAGTATTGGGTTTATTTAGGTTGGTTAAGCTTGCTAATCGTGGGATACTCCTTGACCTGCCCAGAGGCAGGTAAGGCCCTGCTTTGCAGGGTATCTAGCTCTGCTCCCATTAACCACAGTGCTTAAGCAAGCTTGGGACAGACATTCTAGAGGTATCAGGAGCCTAAGGACTCCAGCAACCCTTGAGTGAGTTGCAGATGCTGACACTTGCTGGGATGATTTTACAACCCCCAGCCAGTGATCTATGTGCAAGAAAAACTGACAAGTTAAAGGAAAAACTGACAAGTACTTTGAACTTTGGCTTTGTTAGGTGCCTAAAACAGGCCCCCACTCCCCATTTTCTTTGTGGTACCCTTTGTTGCAATAGAGCAGGGCCCACTGTACTTGACAGTAACAGGTTTAACAAACCTGCTTTTAATGGGGGGGGGATCATGTCAATTCCTGAAGTACCACTGCTGTGGGCGCTGTGGATGCAAAGGTGCATTCATGGCCTGGTAACCAAAGAAGCCTGCTGTGGAAAGATCTGCCTCCCATCCTACGTGATTTAGTGGGAGGGGAAGCCTCTTCTTGTGCAGAATTGCTACTGTATTGTATTCATGCACCTTTTTAAACCTTTATCTTTTCCCCAAAGAGGGAGTTACCCTCGGCTGGGAAATCCAGAGTCTTGGTTTGGGTATCCTAAATGAGGTTTGTGACTTGCAACTAGGCAGACCTCTTCTACCCATCGTAATTACCATCCCTGGTAAGGGTCTTCAGAATCAGCAGACATTTGAGACTGACATTTGGCTCCCAACCAAAATTAGCTGTTTCAGCTAGGTCATCTGACAGAAGAGTCTGGACCTTGACTGCTATAGCAGGGGCCGACTACCCTAATAACTTTTGGTATTGACATGAGCTTGAAAGTTTGCCTGCCTGATAGCTAGGAAAACTGATAAATGCCAGGGGTATCTATGCCTTGTCACAGGTTATCCCTTGTACCAGCCCTCAGTGGACAGAGTGGGAGGATAAAAATTCAGCCCCTCCTTATCCAGTTTATTAGGTCTTGCACAGCTTCTTATCAACAGGGGAGACAGAGCTTAGGAGTTTGTAAAATCTTGAAAGTACCCTCCTTGATGAATATATCTATTCACAGGAAGGAGAAGGAGAAGGTTTTGGTGGGTGTCAGCTCAGTCATATCTCACAATTGTGGAGTGTGAGGAATAATCCTCAAGCTCTGTGGAAAGAATCAAACTCCTATTTAGAGGAAAAGGCTAGGTTTAATAGGTTCCCCTTGGTCCATTCCATCATAAACACATACTTCTCCTCTGTAACATTAATAGTAGCAAGCATTTGTCAATGCCGAATATTGTCTCGCTGGCATTGGCACTGGTAGTGCAGGAGTTAGAGATGCATAATAGGAGTGACAGTGAAGTATTGAACTGACGCTAACCCCACACCCACCCTGCAGAGACTGACAGACATTGGGGTGTGCCTTTGGGTCGTCGGCTATAATGCTCATGCCGTTTTACCTCATCCTACCCTGTAGACACTGACAAGTATCGTGGTGTGCTTTGGGGTCTTTGGGCCTTATACTTACCCCATTCCATAAGGAAATATGCTGAGGTGGGTGCAGTATAGGAGAATGGGGTGAACTTTGGGGCCAAACAGTCCAAGGCACACCTCGATGCCTGTCACTGGTTGCAGGGTGTGGGTGGGGGTGGAATGGTGGGAGCATTACAGCTGATAATCAAAAGTCACACTCCTGATGCCTGTCAGTCTGTACAGGGTTGGGTGTTACAGTTGAAAACCCTAACGCCATAGGCGTGTGTTGGTATTTTTACTCCAAATTATCAACGTGGGCTTTTTATGACCCCACCTCATGAAGAGTAGCACTATCAATTTGTTAGCCGAAAGGTGATTTTGCACAGCGCTTGTACCAGTTGGTGCCACAGCTATGTAAACACATTTTGGGCAGGATGTGAAAAATGACAACTGCATTGTTCATGAGGAGGTGTCAAAAAAATGGCAACGTTGAAAATCTGGAGTGAAAATATGAAAACTTGATCATGAGCATGCATAGAAAGTGCGTAACGCACGCCCGCAACCCAATTATTTATGGGATTTTTTAACCACATTTTCAACATAGGCATTTTGGGACCTCCCCTCATGAACAGTGGCACTGTAATTTTGTTAATCTGTCCCAAAAGTTGATTTCCCACAGCGACCACGATATTGTACGCCACAGGTGCGAAAACACAGTTCGGGCAGGATGTGAAAAATGACAGCTGTACTGTTCATAAGGAGGTGTGAAAAAATGCCAGTGTGAAAAATCTGGCATGAAAATATTGCAAATTTGCGAAGTTACAAGGGTGCGTGGAAACTGCGGAACGCATGCTTGTAACATAGTCATTTTATGGACTTTCGTCACCAAATTTTCAGCATAGGCATTTTAGGACCTCTGCTCACAAACAGTGTCACTATCATTTTGTAAAACTGTCCCGAAAACTGATTTCATATACTGACCGCACTATTTTGCGCCGGGCGTGTGAAAACACATTTCGGCCAGGATGTGAAAAATGACAGCTGTACTGTTCATAAGGAGGTGTGAGAAAATGGCAATGTTGAAAATCTGGAGTGAAAATATAACAAATTCATGAAGTCATGAACGTGCATGGAAACTGTGCAATGCATGCTCAATAAGACAGCCATTTTTTTGAGTTTTGTCACCAAATTCATGAGCCCTCCATTGGCATGGCCGTGGCTCAGTACACCAACCGCCCAGTCGTTCACCTCCTGGCTGCTCTTGGGATCCCGAAAGCCGGATCCTGCCTTTGATCAGGCCACACGAGCCCTCCATCAACATGGCCGTGGCTCGGTACACCAGCCGCCCAGCTGTTCACCTCCTGGCCGCTCTCGGGATCCAGAAAGCTGGATCCTGCCCTTGATCGGGCCACACGAGCCCTCTGTTGGCACGGCCGTGGCTCGGTGCACCAGCCACCCAGCTGTTCACCTCCTGGCCACTCTCGGGATCCAGAAAGCCAGGTAAGACAACCAAGACTGGCCGGGTTAGCTGTGGGCTGCCGCCACTGGTCCAACGCTCACCATAATGCACCCTGATTGGAACCCTGTTTTCCTCCTGCACTGTGATTGGCTAACTCTGCCTGCTGAAATTGTCCTTGTCTCGGGGCCGTTGCGCTTATTGATTCCAAGTGGAGGCAGCTGAAATTTTGGCCCGCTCCTGAGCTGTGACTGCTGTTAGCAACTTTCTGGAGTATTTTTTTGCATCCTGTGCTGAGTCGATTCCGAGGAACTGTAAAAGTTAAAAAAGTTTTTACTGCCTATTCTGTGCTCTCTGTAACTCTGACTCTTTTGCTTCCCTGGGCTTGAACCACCCCTCTCTCACTCACTGTATATCACTCTCTATAAATTCTGCCCTTTCTCTCACTCCCCCCCCCCCAGCGCCAGATCAAGTTTTTTTTTTTACTAAACAACTTGTCCCTGGTTGCTGCCCCCCGCCTCTGCTTTGCCTTCCTTTGTCTGCCATCTCCAGCGTTCTGCTTCCCGCCCGATTTAGCCCCCACGCCACCTTTCTTTGTCTAGCTCTCTTCCCACTGCTAACCCCTCTATCTTCTTCCCTCTTCCAGATCCTGCCCTTGATCGGGCCACACGAGCCCTCCATTGGCACAGCCTCGGCTCGGTACACCAGTTGCCCAGTCGTTCATCTCCTGGCCGCTCTCGGGATCCAGAAAGCTGGGTAAGACAACCAAGACTGGCCGGAGTAGCTGTGAGCTTCTGCCATTGGTCTGACGCTCACCATAGTGCACCCTGATTGGACCCCTGTTTTCCTTCTGCACAGTGATTGGCTAACTCTGCCTGCTGAAATTTTCCTTGTTTCGGGGCCATTGCGCACATTGATTCCAAGTGGAAGCGGATGAAATTTTATGCCCCCCCACCACACCGCACCTTAATTAAATAGACCCTCACCACGCTTCCGTAGGAGGTCCCTCCTCTTTGCTTGTATTCTACAGGGTCCCTTGCTAGGTCCTCCTCCTTCTCCCTCCCACCTTGCCCCCTCCCACTTTAATTCTTGTTTCACTGTACTTCTGTACTGCCTGGCCTCATACCCCCTTGCTGTGCAACTGCCTTTTCTCACCGTACCATTTCTCCTCTCACTTGCCTTCCTTACTTTTCTCAACCTTGCCTATCTCTGCGCTCGCTTTCCTCTGCCACCTCTCTATCCTCTTAACATGCACCCCCCCATACTCTGTTCACCCTTCTCCTCTTCCTCTCTCCTCTCTTTCCCCTTCTCCACCCTTCCAGAGCCTGCTTCCCCTCTCCCCCCGCAGCTATCAACTTGATATTGCCTACCGCCACCAAGGTACTGTACACTTTGAGCCCAGCCCTCCACCCAGTGCTCCCCCTTCTTCTAAGGAACTGTCCTCTCCTGCTTGTGAGCATTGGGTACTCCCCTCATAGAAACATAGAAACATAGAAGTTGACGGCAGATAAGGACCGCAAGGCCCATCCAGTCTGCCCATTTCTTTTTCTACCTTATAAATGTGCCATCGGCCTTTGCTCTGTCAGTGACCTATCTATTCATAGTCATTTGTATTGCTCCTTATGCCTATCCCATGCCTGTTTGAAGCCCTGCACTGTATTCATAGCCACCACTTCTTGTGGTAAGCCATTCCATGCATCTACCACCCTTTCTGTGAAAAAGAATTCCTCACATTCCCCTTAATCGGCCTCCTCTAATCTCATGCTGTGTCCTCTTGTCCTGCTATTTTTCTTATATTTAAACATGTTAGACTCTTTCACCTTGTTTATGCCCTTAAGGTGTTTAAATGTCTCGATCATATCACCCTCTCCTCCTTTGCTCAAGGGTATACATATTGAGCTCTGCTAATCTGTCCTTATATGTCTTCTGATGCAGTCCCTGCACCATTTTGGTTCCCTTCTCTGGACTGCCTCAATTTGGTTAATGTCCTTGTGAAGGTGTGGCCTCCAGTACTGCGCAGTACTCCAGATGGGCCTAACCAATGTCTTGTACAGAGGATTATTACCTCCCTCTACGACTTCATGATACCTCACTAATACAACTCTAACACCCCTAGCCTTACCTACTGCTTTAGAGGTCTGCTTGATGATTTTAGGTCATCAGTGATGATGATGCCCAAGTCTCTTTCTTCCTTTGTGACTGCTAACTCCTCCCAGCCTATAAGTGGCTTCAGGGTTTCTCTTCCTATGTGCATGATTTTGCACTTTTGCATTGAATCCCAGTTGCCACTCTTCTGACCATTCTGCTAGTTTATCCAGATCTCTTCTCATTCTGCCCACCCCATCTGGATCATCTACTCTGTTGCAGATCTTGGTGTCATCTGCAAACAGACAAGCCTTTACCCCCAGTCCATTCTGTAGGTCACTAATGAAGATGTTGAATAGGACTGGCCCCAGGACTGATCCCTGAGGTACCCCACTTGTGACTTGCATCTCTTCTGACTGTATACCATTTACCACCACTCTTCGTTTTCTGCCAGTCAACCAGTTTGCCACCCAGTTGACCAACTTCGACCCACCTTGAGCCTACCTAGCTTATTTATCAATCTTCTATGTGGAACAGTGTCAAAAGCTTTGCTGAAGTCAAGGTAGGCGACATCAACTGCTCCCTTGGTCCACCACTCTGGTTACCCAGTCAAAGAAATCTATGAGATTAGTTTGACAGGACCTTCCTTTGTAAACCCATGCTGTCTTGGATCCTGTGCCCCTATGGATTCCAGGTGTTGCACTTATCCTTTCCTTAAGGAGTGCCTCCATAATCTTGCCCACTACTGAGGTAAGACTGACCGGTCTGTAGTTCCCGCCTCCTCCCTGCTACCACTCTTGTGGGTGGATCACATGAGCCTTTCTCCAGTCTTCTGGGACCTCTCCTGTGCTCAGAGACTCACTAAACAATTCTGCTAATGGCTCTGCTAGTTCCTCCTTTAGCTCCTTAAGTACCCTGGGATGTATGCCATCAGGTCCCATTGCCTTATCCACCCTGAGCTTAGCAAGCTCTTGTAGGACCCTTTCCTTTGTGAAGGGAGTAGTGCTCACCTCCCTCCCCCCTGTGTCCATGATGCTGAGCTGTGGGCCCTGCCCTACCTTCTCTTCAGTAAATACTGAGCAAAAGTATCTATTTAGGATAGATGCCTTTACAGGGTCCTCCTCCTCCCTCTTCCTCTTATACAACTTTGATCCTGAACCTTCGCTATCACCGCAAGGCATGTTCCTGCACTAAAAGAAAACACAAGCTCGGCCTTAGGGAATTTAGTTTGAGCACACTGAAGCTCATGCTCCTCCTCCTGCTGCTGTCGGGCAACGTTCAACCAAACCCTGGCCCAATCTCTGTCAGGGTCTCCAACCAGAACAAACATTCAGGTGCCCTCTCAATTATGTCTCTTAACATTTGCAGCCTTCTTCCCAAACTTGATGCCCTACAAATCTTTACTAGCCAACATAACCTGGACATCCTGGTAGTTGTAGAAACCTGGCTCACACCATCGGTCCCTGACCAGGCAATCACCCTTCCTGGCTACAATGTCTTTAGGCTTGATTGGATGTCTAAAAGAGGTGGTGGATGTGCCTTATACCTTAAAGATATACTCCTGGGACACTCCATTAATACTGCTCTCCAGACTACCACTGCTCAGATATTTCCCGTCAGAATCCTACTAGCAGCTCACAATAACACCCTCACAGTTGTTACTGTTTACATCCCACCTAAAGGGCAAGGAAATGGACTAACCGCAGTATTGGATTTCGTCAGGTTACTTCCACTGGACTCTGACTCTATCCTTCTAGGTGACTTCAATGTAAACTGGCTCACTGCTGAGGCAGGAGCACATAAGGACTCCATTGCAGCAGTCAACCTTACCCAGATGGTCGACTCACCCACCAGAAAAAACTGCAAAACTGGCACTAGCACCCTTCTGGACTAGATCCTTGCCAGCTACCCCACCCGGATTACGAACACCTCTGTCCTCCCTGACTCACTGAGTGACCACTCCCCGGTCAGCTGCATATGGTCTAACAAATTCACTAAACCACCCCCCCAAAACCATCACCAGTAGAGTTTTACCTCGTGGTCAGTTAACTAATCTCAAATCTTGCCTTCTCCTACAGGACTGGTCACCAATCTTCATTGCAACTAATGTTAATACTGCACTGTACCATTTCATCAAAATCTTTAACGAGGCCTGTAACAAGTACGCTCCTTTAAAAAAGCGAAAAGTTAAAGCCCTCTGTAACCTATGGCTCTCAGGTGACCTCCTAAGGCAACTAAAATCAAGGGACCATCTCTGGGAACTGGCTAGAACCACTGGTAAGCAAGCTGACATCATAAACTACAAACGTGCATGGAATGACTGTACCAAATCTATTCGGCAAAAGAAATCAGCCTATTTCAAGAATGCCCTTACTAACTCCTGGGGTAACAGAAGAGACTTCTGGGACAACATTAAAGAAGTCACTGGGAAGCAGTCAAAATCTCCCCCTTCCGTGCTCAACATAAATGGGTGTACTATGCTCGACCTGAAAATCACTGTGAACATCTTCAACACTGCTTTCACTGACCTTAGCACTGTTCTTCTCCCGAATTTTTCAAAGATGACGCACCCATGTCCCCAATTTCCACTGCCTCCACTAGTCACCTGCCCTTCTATTTTAAAGCGGTCAAGATGTACCAAGTTCACAAGTATGTTACCAAAGCCAGTAGCAAATCCAGATCAAGCAATGACTCACTTGATCTCAAACTGCTGTCCCTGACTCTAGAAGAGGTACTTGGACCCTTGACCAGGATCTTTAACCTCGCTCTCAGCCTTGGCCAGTTCCCTGACAAGTGGAAATCAGCCACTGTTACCCCGATCCACAAAAGTGGTGACAAGACCGCCCATGAGAATTTCCGCCCAATCTCCATTCTACCTCTCCTCTCTAAGGCCCTGGAATGTATTGTTGCAGACCAGCTTACTGACTTCCTGGACAAGCACAACATCCTGTGCAGACAGCAACATGGCTTCAGAAAAGGACATAGCACCTCCTCGGCACTACTGGAATTCACTGGCACCATCCACAGCTCACTGGACAATGGTCAACAAACTGATTCCATCTTCATCGATTTAACCAAGGCCTTTGATACTGTCCACCACCGCCTCCTGCTTGTCCAGCTTCAGAATGCGTGGCTCTCACCTGACTCCATTAACTGGTTCAAAAGCTACCTAGACAACCGGACTCAAAGAGTAAAAATTGCAGATACGCTCTCTGATGCCAAACCTGTCCGCTCAGGTGTTCCCCAGGGTTCTATTTTGGGCCCCCTCCTTTTTAGCTTGTTCCTGAACACACTACCGGATTCCTGTCCAGAACAAATCACACTCTACGTTGATGATGCAGTAATCCTAGCCTCCCACCATGATCCAAAACTCCTGCAAGATAACCTCCAGCTGGGTTTCTCATCAGCCGGAAACTGGTTCTTAAAGCACAAGCTGATCCTAAATCAGAAAAAAACAAAGACCATGATTTTCAGCAGCTCCCATAACAAAAATAAGCTGCACCACCTCTCCATTAAAACCAAGCAAGGAGTCACTCTGGAACAAGTCCAAACCTTCAAATACTTTGGGATCACCCTGGACTCTCATCTCTCCTATGCTACCCACATTAATAATGTTGCTAAAGCTGCTAATACCTGGCTGGGCCTACTGTTCCGTCACAGGAAACATCTAACCCCCAGAAGCCTTGTCAGTCGTTGTTCAGAGCTCTATTGTTAGCATTATTGACTATGGACTTATCATTTCTGGCTCCGCCACCGCCACCTCTCTCAAACGTGTTTCTACCTCCCTCAACAAGGCCTGTCGGTTCATCACTGGATCCCACCGTCTCACTCATACATGTGACCTCTATTCTCAAACTGGGTGGTTGCAACTCACCAGTTGAATAAAATGCAAACCTGCATCATTGCAAAGAAAATAATGATGGGCCTTGCTCCTCCTGGCGTCTGTGCTCTCCTTCAACCCAGAAACAACACCCGCAACACAAGGAGGTCCAAACCACAATTTCTGCAAATTCCCCGCTGTCACACAACCCAAGATCCTTTGCTTATAGGGCACCCAACTGGCTAAATGGACTCTGCAGTGACATCTCTGCTACACCCACGCTTAGTGCTTTCAAGTCGGGGCACCGCCTCTCTCTCCTTGCCTCCAGCTCCTGTGACTGCCCTGACTAAGCAGTCCTCCCTCCTAGTTTCCCCATGCTGTTGCCGCCTAATGTGCCTCCACACCTAGCACTTTGCCATCACCAATGCCCCACTGATGCCCTTTCCCTTCTCTGTCTTTGACAATGCCACCTGGCTGCTATACTCCCCCCTTCCTCCACTCCCCGCACTCTCCTCCCTCCTTCCTCTTCCCTCCTACCTCCCCTCCTGCTACTGCCTCCCCTTTTCTCCTGTACCTCCTCACACTCTGTGATCTTCTCTTCCCCCTACCTCTCCTTCAATCCTATCTCTGTCAATTCCCCCTATCCCTTATGTTCCCCCGTATTCTCTGTAAGTACATGTCTTAGACTATCAGTATTACTGAATGTTTTATACTGTAAATCATGCTGTATGGTTGTACTCACTGACGTGGAACCTTTGTAAAAGAGCCTCGGCTCAAAGGTATTTGTAATCCTAGACTTTAATAAATAAATAAATAAAAATAAAAATAAATTTGCAACATAGGTTTTTTGAGAGCCCCCCTCATGAACAGTGGCACTGTCATTTTGTTACTCGGTCCCGAAAGGTGATTCCATGCAGCGACCGCAAAATCACCTTTTGGGACTGAATAACGCCATGACAGTGACTGAATTCATGAGGAGGGGGCCCAATAACCCCATGTTGAAAGTCTGGTGCCAAAATTCCCAAAAATGGCTGAGATATGCACCAAAGTTTAAAAAAATCTATTTATGCCATTATACAGCTTACCAGCATTTCTTCAGTTTGCGGTCAGCGATGAAGAGTGCAGACGTGTTCCTGGTCCACTGAAGATTGTCGCGACGGGCTCCATAGGTAAGCATGGGGTGAGGGTGTGGGAAGTGGGAGGCTCTACAGAAGGTGAGTGCTGCGGGTTGAAGAGCAGGACAGACTACGAGGACCGTTTTCTGATTTACAGGTTAAAACAAACAAACAAAAAAATTGCGGGACTTTTTTTTTTTTTACAGGGGCATTTGGCACATTGGGGTGGGCTCCCAGCATACCGCCTGAGTGTTTTGGGGGGGTGCTGTAGCCAACGGGGTTTAGGCACCCCCGTCGGCACATACCGAAGGAGGGGAAAAGAGCTGAGGGGGATTGGGCACCCCGGCACACAACAAATGGGGGGGACATTATGCAGACAGGGAGTGGGCTCCCCATCGGCAAATTAAACTAGGAAGGGGGGACTAAAGCTGACGGGGATTGGGCCCCCGTCACAAAGAAAGACTGCTGGTGGGGTGCATGATGCTGAGGTGGATTGGGCACCTCCTCAGCAGACACTTGAAATGGGAGGGAGGGGGCATTATGCCGATGGGGAGTGGGTTCCCCTGTTGGCAAATGAAGTGTGTCAGGGCATGCCGACAGGGGATTGGGCACCCGTGAAGTCAGCGCTCTGCACAGCGGCAGTCAATGCAGCCATGTTTAGTGAACTGCTTCACCAGGAAAGGCACGCTGCTGCATGACGAGCTTGGCTCTCATTGCAGTGGACCTTTCCTTATATCTGGTGGCCAGTTTACGTGTTGCGAGTGTCAGCGCCTGCGGCTGCCTTACTGGGGAATGAGAGATGCACCTACTGATGCGTGCCCTGCATTTGCCCCACAGTGACCACACCTCCAAATCTGCTACTACTGAAATATGTTGACTGGCGTGCATGCGAGAGCCAACATAAAAATGAGCAAAGGAGACAGCTGTTTGCAGAGGACTGCTGCTCAAAAGCAGACAGCCTTTGTAAGCTTGAATGATCTTTAACAGCCTGCAATCTGCAGGAGTTGGTAGGCATTATAACAGGCACAGAAGTCTCCAAATGCTGTCCAGCACGGGGTTCTGTGTGCCTAGTTTTCTCTTGATTTTAGAGGGATCCAGGAAATTAGCAAGTTCAACAAACCTCTTAAAAACTGCCTGTATACCTGTCTCAGGGGTTGCAGTTACAGTAGTTATTATTGTGGTTTCAACCACAGTAATTTAGGGTGTCGGCTAGTCAGAGCTCGAGGGACCCTGAGGTGGTGACAGTTTTCTTCTTTTAGCCTTATTCAGGCATGTTTAATAATTCTGTCAAGACATAAACACAGGTTTCACACTGCTGAAATGTCCATGTCTCAACAGAATTCACCACACTCAAAAACATAAAAAACAGGATTACCAGGTTTTTTTTTCGGTTTCTAGAATGTAAAACACATAAACTTTGCAACTGCTAAAAATTTGTTTAAATTAAAGTATATACGGCTATTGCGATCGGTTCCGGAACTGATGGAGAACCGATTGGAACCGGGAACCGAAGTAAAAGCGAACCAAAGCTAATGGTTCAAGAACCGGGATTAGCGGTTCTAAAAATAAGTTTAAATTAATAAAATTAAATATAACAGAGTTTTTAGTCAGAAAACTCTGATAAATATAAAACAAACCCCGGTTTACCCCTGGTTTTGCCGAACCAGGAGAAACCGAGGAAACACATAATTTAACACTTAAAAACTTATGGGTTAGCTTAAAATGATAAAGAATAGAGGCAGCAAATGAAAAACAATAAATACTTATGTATATTTTATAAGTTTTCACGTGACAGACGAGATGATGAGAGCATCTCCAGGCATCTAGTCTTGACAGGCGGAGAGAGAAATCTGAGGGTTAGAATGTAAGCAGTTGGGTAGTGGCAGCATTTAAGAAGTGGCACATGCCAATGATTCCATCATTAGCATAGCATTCTATCTCCGGGCAGATCTGGCTTAGAGGCATACTGCAGAAGAGTTAGGAATATTGGAGTATTCCTGGGGTAAGAAAGAAAAAATTACTCACCTTAGTAATTGCTTTTCTTCTCATGGAGTCTTGCTATATTATGACTAATGCAGTTAGCCACTGCACTTGAACTGCCCGGAGAGGAAAGAGTTAACTCCAGGAGTCTGAGTTCTACAGCGAGGCTTATGCAAAGCTCTATCTGGGCAGTTTCAAATGAAACTGTCAGATCTTTACGCTAACACTAAGCAACAAGTCTGTGTGGAAAGCTCTACACTAGCCAAATGGCTACCTACTGGTAGAAATAACAACAATATAAACAACAATAACAATAATAACAATGAATAATAGTATTATTAGTTACCCCCCTGACAAGCACCATTAGGACCCCCCCTTCCCCCAAAGACTCAAGTCCAGGAAGGGGGCCAATATATTACCTAAATAAAATAACCTAGTTCCCTAACCCTAAATAAAAGAAGGTAAGGGAAAAAAACTACAATGGCATGACACAGTGCTTGCACTAATTTTCCACCCCTACCCAAGCAGAAGTTCTGAGAGGGGCAGGAGGGAGGGGGTATGATATATAGCAAGACTCCATGAGAAGAAAAGCAATTACTAAGGTGAGTAATTTTTTCTTCAAACACCATGAAGTCTTGCTATATTATGACTAATGCAGATTACACAGCAGTACCTCCATGGAGGAGGGTCAGAACCTACTTAGGAAATAGGCTCTAAGCACAGCTGTGCCAAAACGAGCATCTCTCCTGGACTGAATATCCAGGGAATAATGCTTGTAAAATGTGAACTGTTTTCCAAGTAGCAGCTTGACAGATTTCCAGAATGGGAATATCTCTAGCAGCCGCTAGAGATGCAGCTGTACCTGGTGGAGTGAGCCCTCAGTCCTGAGGGGGTTCTCTACCTAGTTTTGATAACAAAATTGGATACAAGAGACAATCCACCTTGCAATTGTCCTCTTAGTGGCAGGTTTCCTTGCCAACCTCGCCATAGGTAAGGAAGAGTTGGAGGATTCAACCTGTGACCCTTGGTGCGTCTCCAAATAGTAGCTTAAGGCTCTTTGACGCCCAAGCTGTGCAGTCTCCTCTCACCTGAGGAAGAATGCTCAGTGAAAATACTGGAAGAGAGATGGATTGGTTCAGGTGGAAATCTGAAACCACTTTAGGCAAAAACTTTCTGTTAGTCCTGAGGACTACCTTATCTCTGTGGAAAGAGATAAAATCTTCTTCCACTGACAGGGCCTGTAGTTCACTTATGCGTCTGGCAGAAGTGATAGCCACTAGGAAAACAGTTTTCCAAGTTAGAAACTTGAGCTCTGCTGAGGACAGAGGCTCAAAGGAGGTTGCATTAACTGAGCAATGCAAACATTCAGGGTCCCAGGCGGAGCTGGTTCTCAAAAGGAGGGTTAGTGAAGTAACCCCTTAAAAAACTTGGAAAACACAGGGTGAGAAGAAAGGGAAGCAGGCTTCCCTGCTGACACAAAAGCAGAGACAGCTGCCAGATGAACCTTTAGGTAGCTGGGCTAAGGCCTAAGGAATTTAAATGGACCAAATAGTCCAGTAAATGGGCAGATCAGCAGATTCTGGGATAATCTGCTTCTCAGAGCACCAGATGGAAAACCTTTTCCACTTAGAATTGTAAGTGACTCCTAGTGGAAGGCTTCCTTGAAGCCTTTAAATATCCAGAACACCTTGAGAAAGGTGTAAGTCAGCAATTATAACTCCTCAAGAGCCATGCCTTGAGATGGAGGGATTTGAGGTCCGATACACACTCTCCCTGTGCACAGGCCAGCAAGTCGTGGACTCTGGGCAAGCTCAGGGCAGGTGGACTGTCAAGGACAGAAGCAGGGTACCAGGGCTGTCTGGCCCAATCTGGGGCAATCAGAATCACTTTGCAGGGCTGAGATCTGATTTTTACTAGTACCCTGAAAAGAAGAGGAAAGGGGGGAAAGGCATACAGGAACTTCCCTTTCCAATCCAACTGAAAGGCATCCAGGGGGACTGAGCCCAGCACTGGAGGCCTGCAACAAAACAGAGGAAGTTGGTGGTTGTCTGGGGCTGCGAAAAGATCTATCTGAGGAGTGCCCCATCTGGCAAAGACCGACACCAGCACCTGAGGATTCAGAGCCCATTCGTGATGGCCCTGAGAAATCCTGCTGAGGGCATCCACCAGGACATTGTCCTTCCCTGGAAGGTGAACTGCTATCAGGGAGGTGTTCAGGGAGTAAGCCAGAGACCACAACTTCATTGCTTTGGTGCACAAGGCTGATGACCGAGTGCCCCCTTGCTTGTTGATGTACCACATTGTTGTGGTATTGTCTGTCCTGACTTGAACTACTTTGTTCTGGACAGAAGCTGAAAATGCCTGAAGAGCTAGAAAGACATCTCTGAGTTCCAAAAGGTTGATGTGGAGCAGAGATTCCTGAAGAGACCACACTCCCTGAGTGGACAGGTCGCCCTAGTGAGCTCCCCCACCCAACAGGGAGGCATCCGTGGTGAGGGTGAGGGAGGGAGACGGAAATGAAAGGAACCCTTGTTTTAGATTGCTTTGATCCTGCCACCAGTGTAGAGCCAGGATCAGAGTTTGGGCCACTGGAACCAATTTGGAAAGGGGGTCCCTCCTTTGAGACCAATAGGCCCTCAAATGGAACTGAATGTCCCTCATCTGGAATCTTGCTGCTTGCACTACCGCTGTGGAAGCAGCCATGTGCCCTAGGAGTTGCAGAAAATGCCTTGCTGGTTGAGAAACCCGCAGGGTAAAGGAGGATGCCAGGGCAATGAGCCTGTCTACCCTTTCCGAGGGAAGAAATGCCCTGGCTAACTTTGTGTTCAATTCTGTACCTATGAAAGTTAGTACCTGAACTGGTTCCAGAACTGACTTTGGTAAATTCAGCAGGAATCCCAGGGAAGTGAGAAGCTGCTGGGTGACTTGCAAGTGGGATTTTACCTGATCTGGGGACTGACCCACTATGAGCCAGTCATCCAGATAGGGAAACACAGCAATCCCTTGCCTTCTTAAATGAGCCACTACCACAGCTAGACATTTTGTGAATACCCTTGGTGCAGAGGTAAGGCCGAAGGGCATTGCCCTAAACTGGTAGTGGCCTGAGGGCAGTTTGAACCTGAGGTACTTTCGGTGAGAAGGCCTGATCAGAACATGAAAATAGGCATCCTTGAGGTCCAGGGAAGCCAGCCAGTCCCCTGGCCTCAGGGAAGGCAAAATCATTGCTAGAGTTAGCATTTTGAACTTTGGTTTCAAAAGATGCTTGTTCAGGTACCTTAAATCTAGGATGGGCCGCCATTCTCCTGTCTTTTTTGGGGTAAGAAAGTATCTTGAGTACAGCCCTTGCCCTGATGGCAAGGAGGGACCCTTTCTACTGCTTTGCAGTCCAGAAGAGAAGAAATCTCTGCTTTCAAAGCAAGGGCTTCTGTAGGATTTGCAGGGAAAATGTCTGGCTCTCATCTTTGAAACTGTTTGAAGCTGAGAACAGACCCTGGCTTATTACCTCCAGAACCCATCTGTCCAAAGTTAGGGACACCCAGTTCTGGCTGAAATAAACCAACCTGCCCCCTACTGGTACAGGAGAATCGCCCTGGGCACCCCATCAGGGTGCCTGCTTGGCATGTAGCCTTAGGCTGAGGGAGGGGACGGTTTACTTGTGCCCTGCTACCTCTGCCTCTGAAGAAACCCTCTGTGAAAATGCAGAGGAGGCCTGAGATTGGTAAAAGGCCTGTGGAAAGGCCTGCCCTTACCTCTGGGAGCGTGCTCCTGTGGAGTGGCATGCCTCTCTTAGCCTGGGCACTTTTGTAGGTAGTTCTGTATTCATCCATTTTTTCATATAGTTTTCTGTTTGTTCCCCAAACAGAGAATTACCCACTACAGGAAATTTACTGAGTATCTTGGGACAGATTAGTGCATCTGAGCCATGCCAACCTACGGAAAGCTACAGAAGTGGCCATGACCCTAGAGGAAACATCATTAACATCAACAGCAGTATGAAATTGAACTTTAGATGCTTCAATGCCATCAGCAGCCACCTGTTCCAACTCACTAGCCAGCTGGCCATGTGCCTGCTTGGCTAACTGCAATACTGTGTCCCATCTAGATTTCTGATATCTAGCTACATAAGCCATATAATTTGCCTGCCTGAGTCCCAAAGAAGCTGCCATATACTGTTTTTTCACCATGGCATCAATCTTCCTGGAATCCTTATCAGGAGGATGTGAGACCAGGGGAATATTAGCCTTGTCACAGGCTGCAGCTTGAACCACACCTACATGACTACACTGCTCAGTGAGGAAGTCTGTATCAGAGCCTAACAAAGTATACCTTCTGTCCATTTTTTTATCTACAGGAGGGACAGAAGAAAAAATTACTCACCTTAGTAATTGCTTTTCTTCTCATGGAGTCTTGCTGTATTAGGACTATAGCAGTCAGCCTCAGCCTCTGAACTGCCCCGGAGAGGAAAGGGTTAACTCCAGAGAAGTATGGAGTTCCACAGCACGAGGGCGCTGTTCAAAGCTCTATCTGTGCAGTTTGAATTCAAACTGCCAGATTCTTTACGAAGCTAAACTAATATAGCAAGTCTGTGTGGAAAAACCCTACACTAGCCATTGGCTACCTACCAGTAGTAGAACTACAAAAACACACAACAATCACAGAATAGCAACAAAATTATTAAATATTGTTAGCATTACTGAAAAGAAGCATTAACAGACCCCCTCTTCCCAAAAAGACTCAAGTCCAGGGAAGGGGCCACCTACCACTCAACAACAACAGAATTACCTAGTTCCTAAACCCAATAAGCAAGAAAAGGCATGACACAGTGCTTGCACTAATTTGCCAACCCCATACCCAAGGAGGAGTTCTGAGCGGGTAGGAGGGAGGGTTGTCTAATACAGCAAGACTCCATGAG
Source organism: Neoceratodus forsteri (assembly GCA_016271365.2). Lineage (NCBI taxonomy): Eukaryota > Metazoa > Chordata > Ceratodontiformes > Ceratodontidae > Neoceratodus > Neoceratodus forsteri. The sequence continues at coordinate 28,243,609 of CM028138.1, forward strand.
AAGAAAAGCAATTACTAAGGTGAGTAATTTTTTCTTCAAACACCATGAAGTCTTGCTGTAATTAGGACTATAGCAGATTACACAGCAGTACCTCCATGGAGGAGGGTCAGAACCTACTTGGGAAATAGGCTCTGAAGCACAGCTGTGCCAAAACGGGCATCCCTCCTGGATTGAACATCCAAGGAGTAATGTTTGGTAAAGGTGTGAACTGTTTTCCAGGTAGCAGCTTGACAGATCTCCAATGGGAATATCTCTAGCAGCCGCTAGAGATGCAGCTATACCTCTGTAGAATGAGCCCTCAATCCTGAGGGGGCTCTTTACCCAGTTTTTGGTAACAGAATTGGATACAAGAGACAATCCACCTGCAATTGTCCTCTTAGTGGCAGGTCTCCTTTGCCGACTTCCCCATAGGTAAGGAAGAGCTGGAGGATTCAAACCTATGACCCTTGGTGCTGCCCAAATAGTAGCTTAGAGCTCTTTTGACGTCCAGACTGTGCAATCTCTCTCCTGAAGAGGAATGCTCAGTGAAAATACTGGGAGAGAGATGGATTGGTTGAGATGAAAATCCGAGACCACCTTTGGTAAAACCTTCTATTAGTCCTAAGGACTACCTTGTCCCTATGAAAAGAAATGAAATCTTCTTCCACTGACAAGGCTTGCATCTCACTTATACGCCTAGCAGAAGTGATGGCCACTAGAAAACAGTCTTCCAAGTCAAAACTTGAGGTCTGTCAAGACAGGGGCTCAAAGGGGCTGGCATTAGCTGAGCAATGCAAACATTCAGGTCCCAAGCAGGAGCTGGTTCAAAAGGAGGGTTAGTGTGACGTAACCCCTTAAAAACTTGGAAATTACAGGGTGAGAAGAGATGGAAGCAGGTTTACCTGCTGACACATAAGCGAGACTGCTGCCAGATGAACCCTTAAGGTAGCTGGCTTAAGGCCTAGAGAATTTAAGTGGACCAGATAGTCCAATAAAACAGTCAAATCAGCAGATTCTGGGGAGATTTGCTTCTCAGAGCACCAAATGGAAAACCTCTTCCACTTAGAATTATAGGTGGCTCTAGTAGAAGGCCTCCTAGCAGCCTTCAAAATATCCAAGACACCTTAAGAGAGTGTAGATCAGCGATTCTAGCTCCTCAAGAACCAAGCCTTGAGGTGGAGGGAACTGAGGTTCGATACCACACCTCCCTGCATAGGTCAACAGGTCGTGGGTCCTGGGCAAGCTCGGGAGGGTGGACAATCAGGGACAGAAGGAGAGGGTACCAGGGCTGTCTGGCCCAATCTGGAGCAATCAGAATCACCTTGCAGGACTGAGTTCTGATCCTCACTAGTACCCTGAAAAGGAGAGGGAAGGGAGGAGGGAAGGCATATGATATTTCCTCCCAATCCAACTGGAAGGCGTCCAGTGGGACTGATCCCAACACTGAGGTCTGCAACAAAACAGAGGAAGTTGGTGGTTGTCTGGGGCTGCGAAAAGATCTATCTGAGGGGTGCCCCATCTGGCAAAGACTGACCCCAGCACTAGAGGGTTCAGGGCCCATTCGTGGTGGCCCTGAGAAATCCTGCTGAGGGCATCCGCTAGGACATTGTCCTTCCCTGGAAGGTGAACTGCTAGCAGGGAGGTATTCAAGGAGTGCCAGAGACCACAGCTTCATTGCTTCGGCACAAGGCAGAAGACCGAAGTGCCCCTTTGCTTGTTGATGTACCACATTGTTGTGGTATTGTTTGTCCTGACTTGAACTACCTTGTTCTGGACAGAAGCTGAAAAGGCCTGAGAGCTAAGAGGACAGCCCTGAGCTCCAGAAGGCTGATGTGGAGCAGAGATTCCTGAGGAGACCACACTCCCTGAGTGGACAGGTCGCCAAGTGAGCCCCCATCCTAGGAGGGAGGCATCTGTGGTAAGTGTGAGGGAGTGAGGAATGGGTAAGAAGGGGACCCTTGAGTTAGATTGCTCTGGTCCTGCCACCACTGAAGGCCAGGATCAGAGACCTGTCACTGGGACTAATTTGGTGAGGGGGTCTTTGGGACCAAAAAGATCTCAGGTGGAATTGGATGTCTCTCATCTGGAATCTTGCTCCCTGCACGACAGCGTGTGGATGCAGCCATGTGTCCTAGGAGTTGCAGGAAGTGCCTTGCTGGCTGAGCGAGCCCCGCATGGTGGAAGGAAGATGCCAGGGCAATGAGTCTGTCCACTCTCTCGGAGGGGAGATATGCCCTGGCAGACTTTGTGTTCAACTCTGCACCTATGAAAGTTAGTACCTGAACTGGTTCGAGAACTGACTTTGGAAGATTCAACAGGAATCCCAGAGAGGTGGAGAAGCTGCTGGGTGACCAACAAGTGAGATTTTACGTGATCTGGAGACTGACCCACTATGAGCCAGTCATCCAGTAGGAAAACGCCACCCCTTGCCTTCTCAGATGAGCCACTATCACAGCCAGACATTTGTGAAAACCCTGGGGGCAGAGGTAAGGTCAAGGGCATTGCTCTGAACTGATAGTGGCCAGAAGGTAGTTCGAACCTGAGGTACTTTCTGTGAGAAGGCCTGATCAAGAAATGAAAATAGGTGTCCTTGAGGTCCAAGGAAGCTAGCCAGTCTCCTGGTCTCAGGGAGGGCAAAATCATTGCCAGAGTTAACATTTTGAACTTTGGTTTCAGAAGATGCTTGTTCAGGAACCTTAAATCTAAGATGGGCCGCCATTCTCCTGTCTTTTTGGGGTAAGGAAATACTTTGAATAAAGACCCTTGCCCTGATGGCAAGGGGAACCTCTCTACTGCTTTGCATCCCAGCAGAGAAGAAACCTCTGTTTCAAAGCAAGGGTTCCAAAGGATTCGGTGAGGTGGAAAATGTCTGGTCCTCATCTTGGGAACTGTTTGAAACTGAGGACCAGACCTTGGTTTACCACCTCCAGAACCCACTTGTCCGGTTAGGGACAACCAGTTCTGGCTGAAATAAGCCAACCTGCCCCACCGGTACAGGAGATTCGGCCCTGGGCACCCCATCAGGGTGCCTGCTTGGCAGCTGTTTTTGCTGGGAAGAAGGGGACGGTCTGCCAGAGCCCCATCTGCCCCTGCCTCTGAAGAAACCCCTCTGAACAAAGGCTGAAGAGGCTTGAGCTTGATAAAAGGGCCTGTGGTAAGGCCTACCCTTACCCCTGGGGGCATGCCTTTGGGGGCATGCTCTCTTTAGCTTCTCGCACTTTTGTAGGTAGTTCTGTATTCATCCATTTTTTCATGTAATTTTCTGTCTGATCACCAAACAGAGAGTTACCTATTACAGGGAAATCCATAGCCTTTGCCTGAGTGTCTTGGGACAAATTAGTGCATCTGAGCCATGCCAACCTACGGAGAGCTACAGAAGTGGCCATGACCCTAGAAGAAACATCATTAACATCAACAGCAGTATGAAATTGAACTTTAGAGGCCTCAATGCCATCAGCAGCCACCTGTTCCAACTCACTAGCCAGCTGACCCTGGGCCTGCTTGGCTAACTGCAAAATAGTGTCTCATCTAGACTTCTGATATCTAGCCACATAAGCCATGTAATTAGCCTGTCTGAGTCCCAAAGAAGCTGCCATATATTGCTTTTTTGCCATGGTATCAATCTTCCTGGAATCTTTGTCAGGGGGATGTGATGCCAAGGGAATATTAGCCTTGTCGCAGGCTGCAGCTTGAACAACACCTACATGACTACACTGCTCAGTGAGGAAGTCTGTATCTGGGCCTGATAAAGTATACCTTCTGTCCATTTTTTGTCTACAGGAGGGACAGAATGAGGATTTTTAAAATCTTTGTTGTTTGCTTCCTAAATGATTTATGCAAAGGAATAGACAACCTTCTAGACTCTGGAATATCCATCATTTCAACAAAATCAGGCTCCTCTTGCTCATCCACAGCCTCCTCTAAAGGGAGCTGGAGGGTTTCTGCCACCTTTTATAAAACACAAAATGAGAAGGGACTCAGACAACAGAGGGGGGAGACTCTAAGGGTCTGTCTGGAGAAATGCCCGTTCAATGGGCACGTCCAGACCTTCCCAGTCACAAATGCACTGATCAAATTCCTTCCCTCCTGTGGTTCATAAAACCTCAATAACATAATCTTGAACCACTGGACCTGGGCGAGACACCCTCTGCCACTTGTGGAGGGCTCTCCAAGTCCCTGTGACAAAGACTGAACAATCTGTATGGCTTTTGCTATTTCTGCAACAGTTGGAGAAACTATCTTAGACTCCAAACCTGCTGATTTCTTTTGTCTTTTTGCTGGTGCTGGTTCCTCTGAACCAGCTCTTCTTGCCCGAGGAAGTAATGCCCGGTCAGAGGGCACTTCTCTGGTCCAGTGGGTACTGGACCGGCTGCCATCCGGTCAGCGGACTTTTGGCCTCTCGCCCTGAGCCGCCCAATCTCTTCTCCAGGGTGGCTGCAGGGAAATTTTTACATATCTGGCAGTCTGAAAGGAGGTGGTCAGCCCTAGACAATAAACACAGTGGTGTGTGGTCACCTTGGCAAAGGCTTCCCACAAACATCACAGTGTTGAAACCCCATGGCCGTTTTTTTTGGTTTTCTAGACATAGTGCCAGTCTATCCAAAACTTGCCCTTTTCTTCAGGCCGTACAGAGTAAGACACCCTTTATCGGTTCCCAACCGAGTCACGGGTATTGGAAAACCCTATTAAAACGAGGGTTTTTAGAACCGATAAGAACCGGTACCTCACGCCTAAAAATTCATCAAAATATAGAAACGATCGGTTCAGACTGGAACCGATAATTATTTCCACACAGACTAAATTTTCGCTTTACTTACGGTTACCAGATAGAGCTTAAGCCGAAACCGTGGTAATTTTGAGACTTTTGCCGGTTTTCTGAACCGAAGGAACTCAATCTAAAACCGCAGATAGTGAACCGAGCTGAAGGAGCTGATCTCGGAGCGACTGTTCAGTGAAGCGGAGTAAAGAATCTGGCAGTTTGACTTAAACTGCACAGATAGACTTTGACTCGCTGCTGTGGAACTCCTGACTCTCTGAGTTACTTTTCTTCGGGGCAGTTCAGAGGCTGAGGCTGACCATATCCCACTACAGCAAGACTTCATGGTGTTTGAAGAAAAATTACTCACCTTAGTAATTGCTTTTCTTCTCATGGAGTCTTGCTATATTAGGACCATTGCAGTTAGCCTCTGGCCTGAACCGCCCCGAGAGGAAACAGTTAACTCCAGAGTAATCTGAGTTCCACAGCCGAGGCGCTGTTCAAAGCCTCATCTGGCTAGTTTCAAATGAACTGCCAGGTTCTTTACGAGCTAAACTAACATAGCAAGTCTGTGTGGAAAGCTCTACACTAGCCATTGGCTACTCAACAGTAGTAGAACAAAAACAATCACAGATAAAAAACAATATTACATATTGTTAGAATCACCCCTGACAAGACTTCAATAGGCCCCTCTCCCAAAGGACTCAAGTCCAGAGAGGGACCATCTACCACTTAACAAAATAGAATTACTCTAGTTCCTAACCCAAATGAAACAAGGGGAGGGAAACTAGAGATTAAATGGCATGACACAGTGCTTGCAATTAATTTGCCAACCCCATACCCAAGTAGAAATTCTGAGATGGGGAGGAGGGTTGTCCTAATACAGCAAGATTCCATGAGAAGAAAAGCACTACTAAGGTGAGTAATTTTTCTTCAAACACCATGAAGTCTTGCTATAATTAGGACCATTGCAGATTATACAGCAGTACCTCCATGGAGGAGGCCCAGAACCTACTTAGGAATAGGCTCTGAAGCACAGCTGTGTCAAAGCAAGCATCTCTCCTGGACTGGACGTCCAGGAATAATGCTTAGTGAAGGTGTGGACTGTCTTCCAGGTAGCAGCTTGACAAATTTCCAAAATAGGAATATCTCTAGCAGCCGCTAGAGATGCAGCTGTACCCTGGTGGAATGAGCCCTCAGTCCTGAGGAGGCTCTCTACCTAGTTTTTGGTAACAGAACTGGATACAAGAGACAATCCACCTTGCGATTGTCCTCTTAGTGGCAGGTCTCCCTTTGCCCACTTCTTCATAGGTAAGGAAGAGTTGGAGGGATTCGAACCTATGACCCTTGGTGCGTTCCAAATAGTAGCTTAGGGCTCTTTTGAAGTCCAAACTGCAGTCTCCTCTCCCTGAAGAAGAGTGCTCAGTGAAAAATACTGGAAGAGAGATGGATTGGTTGAGATGAAAATCTGAAACCACTTTAGGTAAAACTTTCTGTTAGTCCTGAGGACTACTTTATCTCTGTGAAAAGAAATAAAATCCTTTTCCACTGACAAGGCTTGTAATTCACTTATCGCCTAGCAGAGTGATAGCCACTAGAAAACAGTCTTCAAGTTAAAACTTGAGATCTGCGAAGACAGAGGCTCAAAGGGGATTGCATTAGCTGAGCAATGCAAACATTCAGATCCCAGGCCGAGCTGGTTCCTGAAAGGAGGGTTAGTGTGAAGTAACCCCTGAAAACTTGGAAAACACAGGGTGAGAGGAGAGGAAACTGGTTTCCTGCAGAAACAAAAACAGAAACAGCTGCTAGATGAACCTTCAAGTAGCTGGTTTGAGGCCTAGGGAATTTAAATGGACCAAATAGTCAATAAAATGGCCAAGTCAGCAGATTCTGGTACAATTTGCTCTCAGAACACCAGAAGGAAAACCTCTTCCACTTGGAGTTGTAAGTGGCCCTAGTGGAAGGCTTCCTAGAAGCCTTCAAAATATCCAGGACACCTTGAGAAAGGTGTAAATCAGCAAATTCTAGCTCCTCAAGAACCAGGCCTTGAGGTGGAGGGAATTGAGGTCCGGATACCACACTCTCCCCTGTGCACAGGTCAGCAGGTCGTGGGTCCTGGGCAAGGTCAGGAGGGTGGAATGTCAGGACAGGAGAAGAGGTACCAGGGCTGCCTGGCCCAGTCTGAGCAATCAGAATCACTTTGCAGGGCTGAGTTCTGATTTTACTAGTACACTGAAGAGGAGAGGAAGGGGGAAAGGCATACAGGAACTTCCCTTTCCAATCCAACTGAAAGGCATCCAGGGGACTGATCCCAGCACTGGAGGCCTGCAAACAAAACAGATTGTTGGTGGTGTCTGGGGCTGCGAAAGATCCATCTGAGGGGGCCCCATCTGGCAAAGACTGACCCAGCGCCTGAGGATTCAGAGCCCATTCGTGATGGCCTGAGAAATCCTGCTGAGGGCATCCGCCAGGACATTGTCCTTCCTGGAAGGTGAACTGCTATCAGGGAGGTGTTCAGGGAGTAAGCCAGAGACCACAACTTCATTGCTTGGTGCACAAGGCGGAAGACCAAGTGCCCCTTGCTTGTTGATGTATCACATTGTTGTTGGTGTTGTCTGTCCTGACTTGACTACCTTTGTTCTGGACAGTAGCTGAAAAGCTTGGAGAGCTAAGAGAACAGCTCTGAGTTCCAACAGATTGATGTGGAGCAGAGATTCCTGAGGGACCACACTCCTTGAGTGGAAAGGTCGCCAAGTGAGCCCCCACCCTAACAGGGAGGCATCCGTGGTGAGGGTGAGGAATGAAGAACGGTAAAAAGGGACCCCTGGGTTAGGTTGCTTGATCCTGCCACCACTGAAGGGCTAGGATCAGGGTTTTGGTCACTGGGACTAATTTGGTAAGGGGGTCCTTCCTTTGAGACCAGTAGGACCTCAAGTGGAACTGGATGTCCCTCATCTGAAATCTTGCTCCTTGCACGACAGCTGTGGAAGCGGCCATGTGGCCTAGGAGTTGCAGGAAGTGCCTTGCTGGCCGAGAGACCCGCAGGGTAAAGGAAGATGCCAGGACAATGATTCTGTCCACTCTTTCCGAGGGAAGAAATGCCCTAGCTGACTTTGTGTTCAACTCTGCACCTATGAAAGTTAGTACCTGAACTGGTTCCAGAACTGACTTTGGAAAATTCAGCAGGAATCCCAGAGAAGTGAGGAGCTGCTGGGTGACTAGCAAGTGGGATTTTACCTGATCTGGAGACTGACCCACTATGAGCCAGTCGTCCAGGTGGGAAACACAGCAACCCCTTGCCTTCTTAAATGAGCCACTACCACAGCTAGACATTTTGTGAAAACCCTTGGAGCAGAAGTAAGGCCGGAGGGCATTGCTCTGAACTGGTAGTGGCCAGAGGGCAGTTCAAACCTGAGGTACTTTCGGTGAGAAGGCCTGATCAAGATATGAAAATAGGCATCCTTGAGGTCCAGGGAAGCTAGCCAGTCCCCTGACCTTAGGGAAGGCAAAATCATTGCCAGAGTTAACATTTTGAACTTTGGTTTCAAAAGATGCTTGTTCAAGAATCTTAAATCTAGGATGGCCGCCATTCTCCTGTCTTTTTGGGGTAAGAAGCACTGAGTACAGCCCTTGCCCTGATGGTAAGGAGGAACCCTTTCCACTGCTTTGCAGTCTAGAAGAGAAGAAACCTCTGCTTCCAAAGCAAGGGCTTCTGAAGGACTTGCAGGAGGAAAATGTCTGGCCCTCATCTTTGGGAACTGCTTGAAGCTGAGAACCAGACCTTGGCTTACCACCTCAGAACCCATTTGTCCAAGTTAGGGACAACCAGTTCTGGCTGAATAAGCCAACCTGCCCCCACCGGTACAGGAGAATCGGCCCTGGACACCCCGTCAGGGTGCCTGTGGCAGCAGCTTTAGCTGAGGAGAGGAGAGGGTCTGCCTGTGCCCTCTACCTCAGCCTCTGAAAAACACACTGTGCAAAGGCTGAAGAGGCCTGAACTTGATAAAAAGGCCTGTGGTAAGGCCTGCCCCTACACCTGGGGGCATGCCTTTGTGGAGTGGCATGCCTCTCCTTAGCTTGGGCACCTTTGTAGGTAGTTCTGTATTCATCCATCTTTTTCATGTAATTTTCCGTTTGATCCCCAAACAGAGAATTTCCTATCACAGGAAAATCTATAGCCTTTGACTGAGTATCTTGGGACAGATTAGTGCATCTGAGCCATGCCAACCTACGGAGAGCTACAGAAGTGGCCATGACCCTAGAGGAAACATCATTAACATCAACAGCAGTATGAAATTGAACCTTAGAGGCTTCAATGCCATCAGCAGCCACTTGTTCCAACTCACTAGCCAGCTGGCCCTGGGCCTGCTTGGCCAACTGCAATATAGTGTCCCATCTAGATTTCTGATATCTAACATAAGCCATATAATTAGCCTGTCTGATTCCCAACGAAGCTGCCATATATTGTTTTTTTTGCCATGGCATCCATCTTCCTGGAATCCTTATCAGGAGGATGTGAGGCCAGGGGAATATTAGCCTTGTCACAGGCTGCAGCTTGAACAACACCTACATGACTACACTGCTCAGTGAGGAAGTCTGTATCAGGGCCTGATAAAGTATACCTTCTGTCCTTTTTTTTATCTACAGGAAGGACAGAATGAGGATTTTTTTTTTAAATCTTTGTTGTTTGCTTCCTAAATGACTTATGCAAAGGAATAGACAACCTTCTAGACTCTGGAATATCCATCATTTCTACATAATCAGGCTCCTCTTGCTCATCCACAGCCTTCTCTAAAGGGAGCTGGAGGGTTTCTGCTACCTTTTATAGAACCTAAAATGAAGAGGGACTCAGACAGCAAAGGGGAGATTCAAAGGGTCTGTCTGGAGAAATGTCCGCTCAATGGGCACGTCCAGACCTTCCCAGTCACAAATGCACTGATCAACCTCCTCCCTCCTGTGGTTCATAAAATCCTCAACATCATAAACCTGAACCACTGGACCTGAACGAGCCACCTCTTCCCAACTATAGGGGTTCGACAAGTCCCTGAGACAAAGACTGAACAATTTGTATGGCTTTAGCTATCTCTGCAGCAGTTGGAGAGACAATTTTGGACTCCAGACCTGCTGATTTCTTTGTCTTTTTCACTGGGACTGGTTCCTCTGAACCAGCCTTTCTTTTGCCCGAGGAAGTCTCGCCCTGGTCAGAGGGCACTCCCTCTGGTCCAGTGGGTGCTGGACCGGGCTGGCCATCCGGGTCAGCGGACGTTTTGGCCTCTCGTTCCCTGAGCCGGCCCAATCTCTTTTCCAGGGTGGCTGCAGGGAAATTTTTACACACCTGGCAGTCTGACAGGAGGTGGTCAGCCCCCAGACAATAGACACAAGTGGTGTGTGGGTCAGCCTTGGCAAAGGCTTCCCCACAGACATCACAGTGTTGAAACCCAGTGGGCCCGGGTTTTCTTTGGGTTTCTCAGACATAATGCCAGCCTAACCAACAACTTGCTCTTTAAACGCCGTAAGTTAGGCAAGACACCCTTATCGGTTCCTAACCGTAATAAGGGTATTGAAAAACCCAAATAAAATAAAGGTTTTTTAGAACCGATAAGAACCGGTACCGCACTTCTAAAGCCCAAAATTGTAAAATAAGAAACCAATCGGTTCAGACTGAACCGATAACGTATTCCACACAGACTTTAATTCTTTAGTACTTATGGTTTACCAGATAGAGCTTTTGACCGAAGCGGTAATTTTACATTGCGGTTCAAATGAACGAATAAACTCGCTTGAACCGCAAAATGAACCAAGCTGAAGGAGCTGATCTCCGGAGCGACTGTTCAGTGAAAGCGGAGTAAAGAATCTGGCAGTTTCATTTGAAACTAGCCAGATAGAGCTTTGAACAGCGCCCTCGTGCTATGGAACTCCAGATTACTCTGGAGTTAACTGTTTCCTCTCCGGGGCAGTTCAGAGCCAGAGGCTAACTGCAACGGTCCTAATTATAGCAAGACTTCATGGTGTTTGAACGAGGATTTTTTAAAATCTTTGTTGTTTGCTTCCTAAATGACTTATGCAAAGGAATAGACAACCTCCTAGACTCTGGTATATCCATCATTTCTACATAATCAGGCTCCTCTTGCTCATCCACAGCCTCCTCTAAAGGAAGCTGGAGGGTTTCTGCAACCTTTTTGTAAAACATAAAATGAGAAGGAGACTCAGACAGAATAGGAGGAGATTCTAAAGGTCTGTCTGGAGAAATGTCCGGTTCAATGGGCACGTCCAGACCCTCCCAGCCACATATATATTGATCAAATTCCTCCTCCCCCTCCTGTGGTTTATAAAATTCCTCAACATCATACTCCTGAACCACTGGAACTGAACGAACCAACCTTTTACCAACTGTTGGTGGTTCGACAGGACCCTGAGACAGTGACTGGACAATCTGTATGGCTTTAGCTATTTCTGCAGCAGTTGGAGAGTCAATTTTGGACTCCAAACCTACTGATTTTTTTGTCTTTTTCACTGGGACTGGTTCCTCTGAACCAGCCTTCCTTTTGCCCGAGGAAGTCTCGCCCTGGTCAGAGGGCACTCCCTCTGGTCCAGTGGGTGCTGGACCGGCTGGCCATCCGGTCATGGGACTTTTTGGCCTCTTGTTCTGAGCCAGCCCAATCTCTTTCCAGGGTGGCTGCAGGAAATTTTTACACACCTGGCAGTCTGACAGGAGGTGGTCAGCCCCAGACAATAAACACAGTGGTGTGTGGGTCAGCCTTGGCAAAGGCTTCCCACAGACATCACAGTGTTGAAACCCAGTGGGCCGGTTTTCTTTTGGGTTTCAGACATAATGCCAGCCTAACCAAAACTTGCCCTTTTGATGGCATAAAGCAGGCAAGAAACCTTATCGGTTCCTAACCGTGTCAGGTATTTGAAAACCTAATTTTAAAGCAAGGTTTTTTTAGAACCGATAAGAACCGGGAACTGCACTCTAAAAGCCCAACCAACACTTTAAAATGTTAATTTCAGCAAACCGATCGGTTCAAAACCGAACCAATAATTGAATTTCCACACAGACTTTAATTTTTGTACTTACGGTTTACCAGATAGAGCTTTTAACCGAAATGCAGTAAAATAAATACTTTTCGCCGGTTCAAATGAACCGAAAATACTCGCTTGAACCGAGAAATGAACCGAGCTGAAGGAGCTGATCTCCAGAGCGACTGTTCAGTGAAGCGGAGTAAAGAATCTGACAGTTTCATTTGAAACTGCCCAGATAGAGCTTTGGCATAAGCGCTCTCACGCTGTAGAACTCCAGACTCCCTGGAGTTAACTCTTTCCTCTCCGGGGCAGTTCAAGCGCAGTGGCTAACTGCATTAGTCATAATATAGCAAGACTTCATGGTGTTTGAAGGACAGTTTTTATCAGTCAGCACCTCCCTGTTATGTCTGCTGTACATATGATATGGGAAGTAGCTTGTGTGTGTGTGTGTGTGGGGGGGGGATTTTATGGCAACATATTATATGGAAGTGCTGGCATGCCACAGGAAAAAATTACTCACTGCAGTAAGCTTCTTTTTTCCAAAGGGTCCTTTAGCATCAGTAACTTTTTTGCACTTAGCTGGCTAGGTGCAACTGCCCCGGAGGTGTGCCTTTAAGAGATATTTAAATGAGTGTAGGGCTAAGCCAATCAAAAGACAGGAGGGGGTGTGAGCTGAGTGAGAGCTGTTGAATGCTTCAGAATTTTTTAAAGGAAAAATGAGGGCAAATGCTCCAAAAAAGAATCAACAAGATTAAAAAAAAATGCAAATGTCCACAAAAGTGGAAATAGAAACAAGAGCAACACGAGCTAAAAACTCATCAATAAGAAACTCCAAATTTGGTAAAAGGTGACATAAGAGCCCCTTCTCTGACAGGTGAACCAGGGAGGAAGGGTGGGAGCTTACTGATGCTAAAGGACGCCTTGGAAGAAAGAAGATTACTGCAGTGAGTAATTTTTTCTTCTTATCTCATTAGTCCTTTAGCATCAGTAACTTTTTTGCAGACTGCTCAGCAGTACCAAGTGGGAGGTGGGCAGAGAACCTACTTAGGAAAGAGGCTCTGCAGAACCGCCCTGCCAAATTTGGCAGCAGATCTGGTCTGCACATCCAAATTGTAGTGTTTCACAAAGGTGTGCACAGATTTCCAGGTAGCTGCTTTGCAGATATCCAGTAGGGGAATGTCCCTTGCTGCTGCAAGTGAGGCTGCAGTGCCCCTGGTGGAGTGGGCCTTGAACCCCACTGGAGGTTGTTGACCAGCTTTCTCATAGCAGAATCTAATACAAGAGACCAACCAACAAGAAATGAAAATTACGTATCTACCATAATTCGGATCTTTCTGTGTATCTTCACCATTCTTCACCTTTGGGTACTGGCCAGAGGTCATAACCCCGCGAGAGAGCTCTTTTTTTTGGATGGGTGGAGTCGACGAACATCGGGCGTCCAGCCTCATGGCTAAACAGTGGCTCCTTGCAGGTTGGGCTGCTAGGTGCGGTTGACTCCGCCTCCCGCCAGTTCTGAGCTGCCGAGAGGTGAGAAGAGGGTTGGGAGGGTGGGACAAGGAAGTCCAAGGGACAGACAAAGGAAAAGATATATAAACTAAAAATTGAAATAAATGACTGGGAGAGGACAGAAAAAGTTTGAAAGACTAAGGGGATTGGGTAGGGGCCCCAATCTCTGGAAGTAGAAAAGAGGAGGGAGGGTGGGTTAAGGATTTTAGAATAAGGATGAGAGTGAGAGGGGGGAAAACTGGAAAATATACCCTGGAACCTTGACCTGTCCCCAGATTGTATAGGAACTGTGAAGGAGTAGCCAAGAGGCTAACTGCCAGGATTCAAGGCACAGAATCACTGGCAATAACTTCAACAAAAGCAGAATCGGCTATTCTGGAAGAAATGACAGGATACAGGGATATCTCCCCCCCCCCCAAAAGGACATTTTTGGTGTAAGAAGCCTAGTTTCTTAAATTAATTGCGGTTATGTCTAAGGACAAGGAAATCAAGGATTGACGGGGAGAAGGGGAGAAGGAAAGAAAGGAGGGCAACTGCCAACTCCCACCCTATGGGGGTGGAGTCAAAGCACTGAAGAAGGAGTGCCCCCCTTCCTGACCACTCTCCCCCTAGAAGAATTATCCCCCTATGTGCCCAAAGTTATTCCACACCTGACTGACAGAAAGGAGAGGGACAAGGAAGAGGGCACAGAGAGGGAGGGGGGACCCAGAGACTGAGGCCCCAGAGGGATGGAGGGTGGAATTGTGATGAATGGTGAAAAAACACAGAAAGATCAGAATTACGGTAGGTACGTAATTTTCATATCTTATCTGTGTCAATCTTCACCATTCATCACCTTTGGGTGAGTGCCGAGCTCCCCTGAAGGGGGCTTAAACCCTAAGTGACTGAGTCCCTTAGCTCTCAGTGGGTGACACACTAAGAGGGAGAACCTTCACGGGTTTGGAGAGGCCCGAGAGTGGGGAAAGTGAGACGGGGACCCCCGGAGGGGGTAGGAAGTTGCCCGACAGATGCCGTCTCACCCTACAGGAGAAAAAATAGGTTCTCTGGTGAGCGGAGTTAATCACCCTATGCCGGGCCAAGGGTAACAACTGGGAGACACGCAGCCATGCTGTCCGCCTAGCGCAGATCGCTGTCCCTATGACCCTGGTAGCTATGAAAAAATTACTCACCTTAGTAATGTTGTTTCTTCTAATGGAGTCTTGCTATATTATGACATATGCAGTTTGACCCAGCCTTCGAACTGCTCCGGAGGTGAAAGAGTTAAGTTTCCATGCCAGGCATGGAATCTTGAGCGCGAGCTCGGTTGAAAACTCTGTCTGTTGTTCTTCAAACTCAAACTGTCAGATCTTTACGAGCAAAACTCACTAAGGTTCTGTGTGGAAGCTGTAAACCTACACTAGCCAACTGGCTACTAAAATATTAACACATTTTTTGGTCCCAAAACAAAGACTCAAGTCAGTGGATCCAAAGAATGAAAAACACAACAGCAAACACCCCAGAAAGGAGGGTGAAGAAAATAAGGTGGGCAACTACTAAGTGCCAACAGTGCACTGCCCACCCACATCCCAAAAACAGAGGTACTGAGAGGGGCAGGCAGGGGGGGAGGTCATAATATAGCAAGACTCCATTAGAAGAAACAACATTACTAAGGTGAGTAATTTTTTCTTCAAACAACATGAAGTCTTGCTATATTATGACATATGCAGACTACACAGCAGTACCTCCATGGAGGAGGACAGAACCTACTTAGAAGAGGGCTCTTGAAGCTACTGTGCTGTGCCAAACTGAGTGTAACCCCCTGCAAATGGGGGTTCCCAAAAGATCAGGAGCTTGCTTGAATGCTCCAAGCCTGAATGGTGTTTGGCATTTAAGCCATTTATCAGTGAGTGTTTTTAGAGCCTCTGGTACTGTCTCTTTAAGAGCTGTCTGCTTTGCAGACATAATTAGTTTGTATGGGGACTGTGTGCTTCTCTGAGTACCACTCGAGCTGCTGCCAATTCACTTCATTTTGCAGTCACTAGGAGTGCAAAGGAACCTATCTGAAAGATGTAACTGTTTGCCAGAAATTATTTAGAGTAATAATGAAATTACAGTTTGTCTAACCTGCTTTCTTTGCAGTCAGAACTGTGTCTGCTAGTTCCCATTCTAGTTTTGAACTGCTGAACTGGACCAATCAGTGTGGGGTAAGCTAGCTCTAAAATGATGCCTTGACTCATAATCTGAGCCAGCCACAAGAGGATTGTATGGGCAGTGACTCTGGGAGATGTAGTTTAGACTTCAGTGCCTTTTGGACCAACAGCAGCAGTCTATTGTGAGTGACAGCCAATCCAGTCAAGAACTGGAGGAACTCAAAGGAAGTGCCCGTTTGTCAGTTGGAGTTCAGTTGAGCTTTGGCAGTGAAGAAGGAAGGAGCCCTGTGCTTTTCAGTGTGCAGTTTTAGTCAAAACGTGTGTAAGGCCCAGAGTTCCGGTCTGCAGCTTGTGTAACAGCTTGTTAGGACTGAACTGTCCTGTGAAAAGAATCAAAGGATCTCTGAAGAGTAGAAACCAGGCTCACCCTGTAGAAGACTGGAAGAATTGCTGAAAATTGCACCTGGTCTGTCAGGAACTGAATCTGCTGTGTGTTCTCCCGGTATTGTGCAGTAATTGCGATCGGGATACAGATGCAGCCTGCCTGGTATAGTACTTTCTTTTATATGGATGTGTGAAGAGGTTTGTGTACCTCAAGTGAGCCCTGCTGACATTGAAGGACCCTATCTTATTTGGAGGTCGTGAGTACTAATTCAGGGTTGCTCCTGTTGAATTGCCACATTAAATCCAAATGGAATTACTGTACTGCTGACTGTTTAATTCTCCTTTTCTGTGTGAAAGGGCCTCACCAGCTGCCACGGTTTGGACTAGCCACTAGGGCTTGGGTACCCAGGACAGTAACTGATAGGGATAGGCCTGTGCACAGAGCCATAGGTAGATTATTAGAGTGATAAGCTAATTAACCTGATTTCCCTGTCCTTGTTATATCCCCTAAATAAATCAGGAGCTGCTTGTTCTGCTAAAAGTTATACTGCCTGAGGTATTTGTCTATGTTAAAGTAATTGTACTGTGATTGTTGCACTGTATCTCATTTCACAGGAGGTCCCAGTGCCGAACCAGACCTGGGGTAAGTGTATACTGTGAAGGTAATTCTGATATATTGTGTGGGCCACTAGTGGGAAGAAAGTTGCAGTAGTCCCAGAGGCTGTGACCAAGTTAGTTTAACTATTGCAAACCCTGACCTCTGGGTGGAGGCACCCCGCCATTGGATCCAGGCCCCTCAACCTGTTAGTAGCAAATCAGGCAGGGGTAGTAGCCCCTGGGATAGCACCATCTGGGGTTACATCTTGGAGGCACCGCTGGGATTGTGTGTCCTCTAGTGGCCATATTCTGAAACCACTGTTAAGAAAAAATGGGTACCCGACAGAAGTGGCTGTGCACCGGCTGGTGGAGTGGTGTACTGGGGAGGAGATCGACCCCAAAATGCTATGCTTATCCTGGACATCCCCTGGGTATCAATACGGACACTGTGCAGGAGTACTTTCCAAGGTGGAAGGTTTACAAAACCCTGTGGTGGTGGGTCGGCATGCTAATCTGCTCACCCACACTTTCCTGGCCCTAGTAGAGTTAAGGATCCCATAGATAGCTCCAAAGTGCCACAGACCATTACCCCAGAGGGAGCCCTCACTGCCTTGAGAGTGATAACTAAGGACAGTAAGACCGGGGAATCAGCCCCACCACTATCTGAAACTTTGAGGAGAAATTTGCTGAATGGTTGCTGGGAGAGGAAAACTGTGGAGGACTTGAAGAAACTATTCTTTCCACCTGGGGTGTTCCTCCCCAACACCCTCTCCTGCTCCAGTGCCCGTAATGGTGGCTGAACCAATGCAGACTCCTATTTCTGCACCTGCCATTAGTCACGACTTCTACCGAGGTTGAGGATCTTCTGGCACCTCCCACCCCCAAGGGAGGATGACTGGGAGACCTGGATAGACTATGTTGCCCCCAAGTGCTAGAATGGCAATGCTCGGGAAGGTGAAAGCGAAGAGGGTTAGTGAGAGCCTCCGAGGTCCCAAGTCTTGGCTACCATCCGTGCTAAACGGGCCAGTAACCCTGAAGTGACTGCACAGGCCTATCTTTGAGGCCTTGGAGAATGTGTAAGGAGCCCAGATTCTGATGAGGACCTATGGTGGAGAGTAAGAGATGCACAACAGTACCAAGGGAGTTGTTGTCTGTGTATGTATCTCGGCTGGAAAAATTGTTGCAAGAATGCCTCAGAAAAGGTAGTTTGCCAGCGATTGAACTGGACCGAACCAGGCTGGACAGGATCCTTAAGTCTGCCCCTTCGGAACTGCTGTTGCTTCAGTTACACCTGGCAGATCGACTGGAATCCCACCCTCCCATGATGAGTTAATGAGAGAAATTCGAGGAGTTGAGAAAAAGACGACCTGGGGGACCTGCACCAATAAGCGGCCACGATCCGAAAGTGACTGAGGGTGACCCATCAAGTGAAGTTCAGGGCAGAGGTTGGCAGTCAATGAGTGCTCTGACAAGGAAAAGATATGGTCACAATGGGGCGAACTGTTGAGAGAGATCCGGAATTCAAAACAGTCCTTTATGAAGGCCACGCCTGCAAGTAATGGGCCCTGACCTATATCCCGAACGGCATCAGCATGGGGTGGGGTACCCACCCATGTATCTCCTGCTGATAACAGCTCCAACTCGATTCCTTGACCATGGAAGTGGAGAAACTGACGAGATGTCTCCAAATGCTTATCACGCTCGCAGACAGAGATGGCACCAGGTTTCCAGTTAAGTAATACCCGCCCTGGCTCCCAGTGTGGCGCCTCGGCCAGCTCAAACTCCAGAAAGTATGTTTGCTATAATTGTGGGAAAGATGGGCACATGAAAGGGAATGCCAGTCCCCAAAAGACACTGGACAAAGTTGCATATAGGCTACAAGAAGAGCTTCGAGAAGAAATCAGTGGTTAAGAGGTGCACGACATGATCCCAGTGAGGGCACCAAAAATGCTAATTCACGTCCTTTTGTGGCAAGGTCAGTTGCCCAGGCCCCCTACTACCTCCAGACTGGTCCAGAATGCGGGTCCCTCCATGGAGACCACCATAAAGGTGAACGGAGTGTCTACAAGAGCTATATTAGACAGTGGCTCCAAGTGACAATTATGTTCCAAGATTGGTATCAGAAGCATTTGTCAGACATACCTTACAACCATTAGAAGGACTGCATGTATGGGGTTAAGTGAGAAGGCCTACCCCTATTCCGGTATATCCGAATTTGTTGTCTTTCCCCACCTCCAGGCTGGAGTGGCTTAACAAGTAGAGACCCTAGCCTTAGTGTGTCCCCCACTGGACTGTAAGGATGGTGTCCTTTGTTGATTGGAACAAATGCTCATATGTTCGAAGGCAAGCACAGTTGTGTTATGAAAAACAGGGGTCAAAGACTAGTAGAGCTTTAAGAGTTCCTGCTTAATTAAGAAGGCCTATGAGGCACAGAGAGATGCTGAAAAACAGAACCAGAGGAACCGGTCGAATTGTATGGAAGAAGGATCCTGAGTCTCTGATCCTGGCGCCAAATGCCCAGTGTACCTTACAGGAAGGTCCGTATCAGAAAGGATGGCAAGAATAAAATATTAATGCTGGATGCACCAGGCGATGGAAAATTGCCAGAGGGACTGCTGGTCAAGCCTAGTATTTTGCCCGCTAGAGCCCATGCTTATGCCAGAAGGGTAATGGTCCAAGTTCATAATGTGTCTGAAAGAGACATTCGAGTAAACAGAGGTTGCATCCTGGCTAATGTGCATTGTGCAGACACTGCAGTGCTACCCAGCAGCAAGAGTTCAAGGAAGAATGACAGAGTAACGCCTGACTTGTTTGATTCGGCGACTCCGCTGCCAGCTGAATGGAAAGTGAAGATCAGTGAGAAGCTTGCCCAGAGAGACCCGTAGGCTTTTAAAGGAATGGGATGTAGGATGCGTGCAAGGAGCTGGAGCACAATATCCGCTGCATGACGAAAGACCATTTCGTGAGAGGTCTCGACGCCTGGCACCTGCTGACATAGATGATGTGAGACGGCATCTGCAAGAGATGTTATTGCTGGTAATACAAGAATCCAGAAGCTCTTATGCTTCCCCCATTGTGGTAGTGAGGAAAAGAATGGAACAGTAAGGATGTGTGGATTATCGCTAAACCGCGGACTATCCCTGATCAGTACACAATGCCCCGTATTCAGGATGCTTTGGACTGCCTAAACGGGAGCAAGTGGTTCTCTGTGCTGGATCTCCGAGGGGTACTATCAGATCCCGACGGCCCCAGAGGACCGTGAAAAGACAGCCTTTATCTGTCCGCTTGGCTACATGAATTCATGAGGATGCCTCAAGGATTTCAGGTGCCCCAGCCACTTTTCAACGATTGATGGAGCGTGCAGTGGGGGACATGAACTTACTAAAGTACCTGGTATACCTAGATGATGTTATTGTGTTTGGCAGCTCACTGGAGGAACATGAGAGCAGATTATTTAAGGTATTGGACCGACTGAGGACTTTGGCCTTAAACTGTCCATTGATAAGTGTCAATTTTTTCAAACATCAGTAAAGTATGTGGGACACATAGTATCCACCGAGGGAATAGAGACCCACCCAAGTAGAGTTGAGGCCTTGACCACCTGGCCACAGCCCAAAAAATCTAAAAAGAACTGCAAGATTCCTGGGATTCTGTGGTTATTATCGGCGCTTCATCAAGGACTATTCAAGAGTGATCCGCCTTTACTTAACTCTTACTCAAGGGTATCCCCAACCCACAAAAATACCAAAAGTCAGCATCCTCAAGACTGAAAGAAGTATTTTCATCCAGGGAAGTATTTGAGGCCCGCTGGACTCTGATTGTGAGACTGCTTTTCATGAGATCATATCAACTTACCCATGCTCCAGTGCTGGCCTATGCCGATCCAAGAAAACC
Source organism: Neoceratodus forsteri (assembly GCA_016271365.2). Classification (NCBI taxonomy): domain Eukaryota; kingdom Metazoa; phylum Chordata; order Ceratodontiformes; family Ceratodontidae; genus Neoceratodus; species Neoceratodus forsteri. Next base: position 28,263,877 of record CM028138.1, read on the forward strand.
TTACGTCCTGCACACTGATGCTAGCTTGCAAGGGTTGGGGGCTGTGTTGTACCAAGAGCACGAATGGCCTGAGACCAGTGGCCTTTGCCAGTAGAAGCCTGACCCCATCCGAAAAGAACTATCCTGTACATAAGTTAGAGTTCCTAGCTTTGAAGTGGGCTATTGTTGACCAATTCCATGAGTACTTGTATGGGGCTAAAATACTAGCAAAAAACTGACAATAATCCTTTGACCATGTGCAGACCTCAGCTGTTGGATGCCACTGGCCATAGGTGGCTTTCTGCATTATCTACATATGACTATGCTCGAATACAAAGCAGGTCTGAACCACATAGATGCTGATGCTCTCTCCGAGGCCTGTCCCCCAGAATGATTGGGTCCGACTGGCAGAACCTGACATTCGGCACTCTGCCGGAAGTTTGACAGGGAGGAACAATGTCCACGGACGAGGGACTGCATGGTGGATTGCTTGGGAGCCTCTTGAGAATTGCATATACCTGCTGCTTATTGCCACTTTTCTGCAATAGACATTGGTACTGCCTCAGCTGGACAATGACAGTATTCGGCGGGCTCAAATCCCGATCCCATGATCAAAGCAGCTTTAGAAGCCCTCTATGCAGGAAAAGATGTGTCAAATTACGCCCACTGATTTGAGAACTGCACTGTTATACAAAGAAGGTCCCAAGTTGAAACTGATCAATAAACTGTTATACAGAGAAACAGTAGACAGAGGGGACAAGTAGACAAACAACAACTAGTGCTGCCCACTGCCTTCTGAGACTCAGTATTGAGGTCCTTGCACAACCACATAGGGGCACCTTGGTATAGACAGAACACTTGACTTGGTGAGATCCAGATTCTATTGGCCTAAGATGGGGCTGATGTGGAGCAACACATTCGAACTTGTAGTCGCTGCTACAGAGGAAAGCTTGCCCCAGAGGGCTGCCCCTTATTAACATAACCACCATGCACCCATGGAGCTGGTCTGTATTGATTTCTAAGTTTGGAGTCAGATCAAAGAAATATCAGTAATGTGCTGGTGGTCACTGACCATTTCACGAGATATGCCCAAGCTTTCCCACCAAAGACCAGAAAGCATCCACTGTAGCCAAAGTACTTGTAGAAACTTTTGTTCACTACGAGGCTCTACAAAGAATCCATTCTGGATCAAGGAGAGACTTTGAGAGTCGCCTGATCAAAGATGCTTTCTCTGTGGGGAATACGAAAGTCCAGAACCACTCCTTACCACCCGCAGGGGACCCACAGCCTGAACGTTTCAACCGCACTTTGCTAGATATGCTAGGCACCCTGCACCAAAAGGACAAGCCTCAGATGGAGCCAACAAATTAGCACCCTGGTACATGCTTATAACTGCACCAAAGTGATGCCACTGGATTCTCCCTCACCGCCTGATGATTTGGAAGAGAAGCTCGACTACCAGTAGATGTGTTTTGGGGTCTCTCCTGATGGGGTTCAAGCTGACAACTATTTACAGTATGTGCAAAAGTTAAGGCCCAGCTAACTCATGCGTATCTAACTGGCTCAAACCATGGCTGCCAAAAGAAATTCTAGCCAACAAAGAAAGGTATGATAAAAGGTGAAAGCACAGGAACTCCAGGAGGGAGATCGGGTATTGCTAAGAAATCTGGGACTGCATGGCAAGCACAAGATTGCTGACAGATGCACCATCTCCCTCACATTGTAGTGGGCAAACTAGATGATTCGCAAGTAACAAAGTAAGGCCTGAGAATAATTCAAAAGATGTAAAAACAATGGATAGAAATCATTTACTGCCCATTGGACAAATCTAATTGAGTCTGAGCCCCTAGAAGATGCCCCTCTGGACCAGTGACTAGAGCTGCTGCTAAGAAAAGATCAAGAAAGTCTGCACCTACAGAAGCAAAGTTAAAGTGTTCCCTCCACAAGTCCCAGTTGAGCATGACTGTCCAGTCCATATCGGAAGAAAGTGAGAGTGACTTTGAATACTATCCTTCTTACGAACTGAGTCAATTGTTTCGGGGCAATCCCCTAGTCAATACTGGAGATGAAGCTGGGCCTTCTGGACTGTCTAAGCCCCCAGCTTCATCCCGGAGCCAATGCTCCCAGAAAGTGAAGTGCAAAGCATCAGATCAGATGAAATGGAATCATTGTGCATGGTTGAACTGTTTGAGCTTTCAGGGAGGAAAATGATAGATTGGGGCAGACTGGTGATAACCGAACAAGAAGAGTATTTTGAGTGCCCTGACAGTCCACTGCCAGTGTCCGAAAGCTCTCCATGAGCCAAATGTTGTGGACTCAGAAACTGTAACTCCTGGAGCTGAAAGTGCCCCAGGTTCCCAGCCTCCTCTACCCCATGGAGACTCCCTGACAAGTGAGGACAATGCTGAAAATGAGGCTCAGAGTGCAGAGACTATAACAGTTCCCCTAGAAAGACTGGTCGAGCTGTAAAGCCTGTGGTGCACCTCAGTTATGATTCACTTGGGAGGCCTGTGGACTTGCCTCTCAATGTTGTCCATAAAGGAGTGTATGTGTCCCGAGCTCATTGCCCAAACTGAGCATCAGTGCTAACTCCAAGTTACTTGTGTTGCCCTCTAGTATGGTGCCCTTGCCCCATCCAGCCCCAAGGTAACTGATAGGGAAGGCCCCTCTCTTCAGGTTTCATGTACAAGAGGTAATAACTTGAGTTATGGTACAATGTATGTAATACTGTGTAAAGAGGACGTACTGCAATGTTTCAGAAATGTGTTCTTGGTAAAATGATATATTGACTGATGATTACATAAAGAGCCTAATGCAAATGTATATGGTTGCAGTTGAAACTTATGAGGTACTTGCTTGACGTCGACGCCAAGCTTTCCCAAACCAGGAAGGGTGTAACCCCCTGCAAATGGGGGGTTCCCAAAAGACTTCCAGGAGCTTGCTTGAATGCTCCAAGCCTGAATGGTGTTTGGCATTTAAGCCATTTATCAGTGAGTGTTTTTAGAGCCTCTGGTACTGTCTCTTTAAGAGCTGTCTGCTTGCAGACATAATTAGTTTGTATGGGGGACTGTGTGCTTCTCTGAGTACCACTCGAGCTGCCTTAATTCACTTCATTTTGCAGTCACTAGGAGTGCAAAGGAACCTATCTGAAAGATGTAACTGTTTGCCAGAAATTATTTAGAGTAATAATGAAATTACAGTTTGTCTAACCTGCTTTCTTTGCAGTCAGAACTGTGTCTGCTAGTTCCCCATTCTAGTTTTGAACTGCTGAACTGGACCAATCAGTGTGGGGTAAGCTGGCTCTAAAATGATGCCTTGGACTCCATAATCTGAGCCAGCCACAAGAGGATTGTATGGGCAGTGACTCTGGGAGATGTAGTTTAGACTTCAGTGCCTTTTGGACCAACAGCAGCAGTCTATTGTGAGTGACAGCCAATCCAGTCAAGAACTGGGAGGAACTCAAAGGAAGTGCCTTGTTTTTGTCGGTTGGAGTTCAGTTGAGCTTTAGCAGTGAAGAAGGAAGGAGCCCTGTGCTTTTTCAGTGTGCAGTTTTAGTCAAAAACGTGTAAGGCCAGAGTTCCGGTCTGCAGCTTGTTAGGACTGAATCCATCCCTGTAGAAAAGAATCAAAGGATCTCTGAAGAGTAGAAACCAGGCTCACCCTGTAGAAGACTGGAAGAATTGCTGAAAATTGCACTCGGTCTGTCAGGAACTGAATCTGCTGTGTGTTCCCGGGTATTGTGCAGTAATTAGATCGGATACAGATGCAGCCTGCCTAGTATAGTACTTTCTTTATATGGATGTGTGAAGAGGTTTGTTACCTCAAGTGAGCCCTGCTGACATTGAAGGACCCTATCTTATTTGGAGGTCGGAGTACTAATTCAGGGTTGCTCCTGTTGAATTGCCACATTAAATCCAAATGGAATTACTGTACTGCTGACTGTTTAATTCTCCTTTTCTCTGTGTGAAAGGGCCCCTACCAGCTGCCACGGTTTGGACTAGCCACTAGGGCTTGGGTACTCAGGGACAGTAACTGATAGGGATAGGCCCAATGCACCAGAACCATAGATAGATTATTAGGTGATAGCTAATTAACCTGATTTCCCCTGTCCTTGTTATATCCCCTAAATAAATCAGAGCTGCTTGTTTCAGCAAAGTTATACTGCCTGAGGTATTTGTCTATGTTAAAGTACTGTACTGTGATTGTTGCACTGTATCTCATTTCCAGGAGGTCCCAGTGCGGAACCAGACCTGGGGTAAGTGTATACTGTGAAGGTAATTCTGATATATTGTGGGCCACTAGTGGGAAGAAAGGGGGTTGCAGTGTCCCAGAGGCTGTGACCAAGTTAGTTTAACTATTGCAAACCCTGACCTCTGGGTGGAGGCACGCCATTGGATCCAGGCCCCTCAACCTGTTAGTGGCAAATCAGGCAGGGTAGTAGCCCCTGGGATAGCGCCATCTAGGAGATACACGAGCATCACTCCCAGCCTGGATGTCCAGGGAGTAATGCTTGGTGAAAGTGTGAACTGTTTTCCAGGTAGCTGCTTGACATATCTCTATGATAGGGATGTCCTGGCAGCAGCCAGAGGCGCAGCTGTACCTCTAGTAGAGTGAGCCTCAGGCCTGAAGGGGGAACCTTACCCAGTTTTTGGTAACAAAATTGGATACAAGAGACAATCCACCTGGCAATGGATCTTTTAGTGGCAGGTTTCCCTTTACCCACCTCACCATAAGTGAGGAACAGTTGGAGGAGTCAAACCTGTGACCCTTGGTACGCTCTATGTAGTAGCTAAGGGCTCTTTTGACATCTAAACTGTGCAATCTCCTCTCACCAGAGGAGGAATGGTCAGTGAAGTACACAGGGAGAGACATGGATTGATTAAGGTGAAAGTCCGAGACCACTTTAGGCAAGAACTTTCTGTTAGTCCTGAGGACCACTTTATCCCTATGAAAGGAGATAAAATCAGGCTCCACTGACAATGCTTGTAGTTCACTTATGCGCCTGGCAGAAGTGATGGCTACCAAAAACACAGTTTTCCAAGTCAAGTACTTAAGCTCTGCTGAAGACAAGGGTTCAAAGGGGTTGCATAAGCTGGGCAATGCAAACATTAAGATCCCAGGCAGGGGCAGGGTCCCTGAATGGAGGGTTAGTGTGAAGCAACCCCTTGAAAAACTTGGAGAATACGGATGAGCTGAAAGGGAAGAGGGTTTACCTGCTGATAAGAAAGCAGACACGGCTGCCAGGTGCACTTTTAGGGTAGCTGGTCTCAGCCCCAAAGAATTCAAATGTACCATATAATCCAGAACTGTGGGCAAACTGGCAGACTCTGGGGAAATATTCTTGCCAGAGCACCATATGGAAACTCTCTTCCATTTGGAATTATAAGTAGCCCTGGTGGAAGGCTTCCTAGAAGCCTTTAAGATATCGAGTACACCTTGAGAAAGGTGAAGGTCAGCAAACTCTAACTCTTCAATAGCCAGGCCTTGAGATTGAGAGATTTGAGATTCGGGTACCAAACTCTCCCCTGGGCACAGGTTAACAGATTGTGATTCCTGGGAAGACACAGGGGAAGGTGGACTGCTAGGGACAAAAGAAGTGGATACCAGGGCTGTCTGGCCCAACCTGGAGCAATCAGAATCATCTTGCAAGGTTGAGATCTGATCTTGACTAGCACCTTGAACAGGAGAGGGAAGAGGGGAAAAGTATAGAGAAAACTCCCTTCCCAGTTGAGAAGGAAGGCATCCAGAGGGACTGAGCCCAACACTGGGGGCCTGCAGCAAAAAAGAGGAAGCTGGTGATTGTCTGGGGCTGCAAAAAGATCTATCTGAGGAGTGCCCCACCTGGCAAACACTACCTCCAGAACTAGGGGATCCAGTGACCATTCGTGATGGCCCTGGGAAATCCTGCTGAGAGCATCTGCCAGGACATTGTCCTTGCCTGGGAGATGAACTGCTGTAGGGGAGGTGTTCAGGGAATAAGCCAGAGACCACAACTTCATTGCTTCGGTGCACAAGGCCGTAGACCGAGTGCGCCCTTGCTTGTTGATGTACCACATTGTAGTGGTGTTGTCTGTTCTGACCTGTACCACTTTGTTCTGAACAGATGTGGAAAAAGCTTGAAGTGCTAGAAAAACTGCTCTGAGTTCCAACAGATTGATGTGGAGCAGAGATTCCTGAGGGGACCACAATCCCTGAGTGGTGAGATTGCCCATGTGAGCTCCCCACCCCAAGAGGGATGCATCTATAGTAAGGGTCAAGGAGTGAGACTGAGGGATGAAGGGAACCCCTTGTCTCTGATTGCTCTGATCCTGCCACCACTGTAGGGTCTGGATCAGGGTTCGAGTTACTGGGATCAATTTGGTTAGAGGATCTCTCCTTTGAGACCAGAAGGCTCTTAAATGGAACTGAATGTCCCTCATCTGAAATCTTGCTCCCTGCACTACTGCTGTGGAAGCAGCCATGTGTCCTAGGAGCTGCAGAAAATGCCTTGCTGGTCGAGAGACCTGCAGAGTGAAGGAGGAGGCCAGAGAAACCAGGGTCTTTACTCTTTCTAGAGGAAGGAAGGCTCCGGCCTGAAGTGTGTTCAGTTCTGCGCCTATGAAGGTGAGTAGCTGAACAGGCTCTAGAACTGACTTTGGGAGATTGAGAAGGAAACCTAGAGATGTAAGCAGCTGCTGGGTAACCTGAAGGTGTAATTTGACTTGTTCTGGGGACTGGCCTACTATGAGCCAGTCGTCCAGGTAAGGAAAGATGGCAATCTTTTGCCTTCTTAAATGAGCAACTGCTACTGCCAGGCATTTTGTGAATACCCTTGGGGCAGAGGTGAGACCGAAGTGCATTGCTCTGAACTGGTAATGGCATGAGGGCAGTTCGAATCTGAGGTACTTTCGGTGGGAGCTTCTGATGAGAACATGGAAGTAGGCATCCTTGAGGTCCATGGACGCTAGCCAGTCCCCTGGCCTTAGAGAGGGTAAAATAATTCCCAGAGTCACCATTTTGAATTTTGGTTTTAAAAGGTGCTTGTTTAGGTATCTGAGATCCAGGATGGGCCGCCATTCTCCTGTCTTTTTGGGGTAAGGAAGTACCTGAGTACAATCCTTTGCCCTGGTGTAGGGGTGGAACCCTTTCCACAGCTCTGAGAGCCAGGAGGTAGAAACTTCTGCCTCTAGGGCAAATGCCTCTGATGGATTTGCAGGTGGAAAGGATCTGGCTCTCATCTTCGGAAATTTTTTGAAGCTGAGAACCAGTCCCTGGCTTACTACTTCCAGGACCCACTTGTCTGATGTTAAAGACTTCCAGTCCTGGACGTAGTAAGCCAGCCTACCCCCTACAGGTAATGGAGGATTGGCCCTGGCAATCCCATCAAGGTGCCTGTTTGGCAGGGGCTTTAGGCTGAGGGGTGGGAGCAGGCCTGCTCGTGTCCCGTCTGCCTCTCCCTCTGAAGAACCCCCTCTGAGCATAGGCTGAAGAGGAGGCCTGGGCTTGGTAAAAAGCCTGTGAAAAGGCCTGCCCCTGCCCCTGGTAAGCTGCCTCTGAGGAGTGGCCTGCCTTTCCTTGGCCTGTGCACTCCTATAGGTGGTCCTATACTCATCCATTTTCTTCATGTAATTCTCTGTCTGCTCCCCAAACAGAGAGTTACCCACAACAGGAAAATCCATGGCCTTAGCCTGGGTATCCTGTGACAGGCTAGTACACCTGAGCCAAGCCATTCTGTGAAAAGCCACAGATGTAGCCATGACTCTTGAAGATACATCATTAGAGTCCACTGCAGCATGGAATTGCACCTTGATGCCTCAATATCATCAGCAGCCACCTGCTCCAGCTCCTTGGCAAGCTGGCCAGGGACCTGTTTCATAGAGCCACTAACAGTATCCCATCTGGATTTCTGGTATCTTGCAACATAGGCCATATAATTTGCCTGTCTGAGTCCCAAGGATGCTGCCATGTACTGTTTCTTTGCCATGGCATCAATCCTCCTGGAGTCCTTGTCAGGGGGGTGTGATGCCAAGGAAATATTTGCCTTATCACAGGCTGCAGCCTGCACTACCCCAACATGGCTGCATTGTTGTGAGAGGAACTCCGTATCAGAGCCTGACAATGTGTACCTCCTGTCCATTTTTTTATCCACAGGAGGTATAGTGTGAGGAGCTTTTAAAATTTTTACTGTCTGTTTCCTGAAGATTTATGTAAGGGAATAGACAATCTCCTAGACTCTGGGATATCCATCATTTCCACATAGTCAGGCTCCTCCTGGTCATCCACAGCTTCCTCCACAGGGAGCTGGAGGGTTTCAGCCACTTTTTTATAAAACATAAAATGAGAAGGGGACTCAGAAAACCTAGGGGGAGATACTCCTAGAGGTCTGTCTGGGGAGATGTCCGGTTCAATGGGCACATCCAGACTCTCAAAATCACATTCACTCTCCTCATAATCTTCCTCCCCCTCCTCCGGTTCATAAAAATCCTCTATTTCGTAATCCTGAACCGGTGGCACCGACCGAACCGACCGCTTACCTGTTGGTGCCGGTTCGATCGGAACCGGGGAAAGCGACTGGACAATTTTGATCGCTTTGGCTATCTCTGCAGCAGTTGGAGAAAGGATTTTTGGCTCCACACCTGCTGATTTTCTAGTCCTTTTAGCTGGGACTGACTCCTCCGAGTCAGCTCTCCTTTTGGCCGAGGAAGTCTTGCCCTGGTCAGAGGGCACTCCCTCTGGTTCAGTTGGCACCGAACCGGGCTGGCCATCCGGGTCAGCAGACTTCTTGGCCTTTCGTTCCCTGAGCCTACCAACTCTCTTATCCAGGGTAGCTGCAGGGAAATTCTTGCAAATCTGGCAGTCTGCATTGAGGTGGTCAAACCCCAGACAATAGACACATGTGGTGTGTGGGTCGGCCTTGGCAAAGGCTTCCCCACAGACACTACAGTGTTGAAACCCAGTGGGCCCGGTTTTTCTTTTGGGTTTCTCAGACATAGTGCCAGCCTAACTAAAAACTTGCCCATTAATGGAAATCCGCCAAGCAAGACACCCTTATCGGTTCACAACCGTGTCACGGGTCGTGGAAAAAACTGTAATGAAATCCGTTTTTTTTAGAACCGATAAGAACCGGGAACCGCACTCTAAATGAATTTTAATGAAGTTTTACAACAACCTGATCGGTTCAAACCGAACCGATAATACTGTTTACAAGTTCCACACAGAAATAATGTAAAACCTATCTATTACTTACGATACCACAGACAGAGCTTGAACCAACCGGTTGCGGTTTAAATTCAGACAAAATACGGTTTAAAAAACGAGAAAAAGACACTTTTAACTGGCAAAATGAACTGAGCAGTAGGAGAAATCTCCGGAGCGACTGTTCAGTGAGGCGGAGTAAAGAATCTGACAGTTTGAGTTTGAAGAACAACAGACAGAGTTTTCAACCGAGCTCGCGCTCAAGATTCCATGCCTGGCATGGAAACTTAACTCTTTCACCTCCGGAGCAGTTCGAAGGCTGGGTCAAACTGCACATGTCATAATATAGCAAGACTTCATGTTGTTTGAACTCATTGGTGTCATACGATGCCCTTGCTTGATGCCTTGCTAGCTCCAGGCCATGCGCAGAGAGTGCAATGGCTTGTCTGGTTTCCTCCGTGTCAGGCATCGAGGCTAGGAGTTGACCTAGCCTGGACCACAGGAACCTATCATAGGTAGCATAGTGGGCCTGATGTGCTGAAATAGAGAGCAGCAACCATGCCGAGTAGAACGTCCTCCTCCCCCAGAAGTCAAAATCCATGGAATCTTGATCTGGGGGCCCGTCACGGCTAGGGGGCGCAAAGCCTATCAGGAGTATCCAGTTGAGTCAATCCTGACTGGGGATGAGGCATGGAACCTGGAGACTCCGGGGGGGGCATAACACCGCTGGCAGAGATCCCTAGGGGCTGGGACTCCGGAAAAGGTTCTCTGCCAGGAATGCAACAATGCCTCCTGAAAGGGAGCAGGCCAGGGGGGCACCACAGGGGTGTCTGCACTGAAATCGCCTAAAAAGGCGCACGCTGAGTGCTCTGGAGTGTGTTGAGTGGGTGGGGGTGATGTGCAGGTCCTCCAACATCCTCACGAGGAATCGCTGATATTCAGTGAGATCAGCAGCTGGGGAGATGTGGACAGATGGCTCCTCTTCCCCAGAAGAGGGGGATGAGGAGTCAGAGGACCTCAAGTGTTCAGAAGCTGGCTGCTCAGGGGGAGGTTGAAAAACCTGTCTGTCCATAGCCCTAACACAAGAGGGAAACTGAGCAGCCACTGCTCTGAACTGCTCCCAGGAGAGATGACTGCTAGGACCAAGAATACCCAGGAGCATAGGAGAATGTGGCAGAGGAGTGGGGGCAGAGCCAACAACAGGAATCGGCTGACCTCCGCCTGGGCTAGGGAGCGCACTACGAGCCCTAAGGAAAGAAGGAGCTCTGGAAAACTCCACAGCCAATAGCTGATCAACCAAATTGGAACGGCTTAGGCTGCACCCTGAAGAATCCCCCTGTGAGGTGACCGGGGCGTGAAAGTCCAGAAGGACAGTCCTCTACCTCCAAAGAATGGGGCCCACTCGAGGAAACTGAAAGAGAAGGGCAGAGATCCACGCTACGACTTCTCCCAGAGCCTGGGTGGGCTGCAGTAAAAGCCTCCGCATGGACCACATACCCCTTGACCCCTCGGACTCTGAAAGCGTCCTCCTCTTTGAGAGAGCCAGCCTAGGCAGCTGGCAGCCCTGGTCGGCCTCCAAATGGGCTATCCAGCGAGCAGCACCTTCCCCTTCCCTCCTGTGGTGCTCCGATCGGTCCCAAAGTTGGGCGATCTAGGCACACCACCTGAGGGGGTACCACCACTGAGGGGCCAGAGAACCCTCCGAGTCCAGGCTGCAGAGCAATGGTGGCCTGCACCACTGCCTGCTGGTCAGCACCCCGACACTGGACCCGGGAGTCACTGTCCGCTCCTCAGAGGGGGTCTGGTTCCGGACTGTTGAAGACACTACCAAGGTGTCCACGTGAGCAGCCAACTCCAAAGAGTCAGACTGCATGTCCGACTCAGAGTCCGATTCCCCCTCCGAAGAGGTGGGGATCGAAGTTCTGTGCCAAACATTGTGTGGATGCCTGCTACCATCACGACTGAAAAAGGCACCAGATCTAGAGACTGCAGGGGCGACTGCCAAGGCAGTGCCTCCCACCCACCCACCGGAGAGGACAGACTGGGTGTCATGCACCACAGAAGGGGCTTCTGCTATGGCTAGGCTACAAGAGGCAGAAGCCCCCTCCTCCTCCTCGGTCCATAAAGAACTGGGAGGGGACCCGGAGGAAAGGTCGAGAGAACGTGGCTTGGCCTGACGAGTGCATGCCCATCTCCCAAAAGTCGGCGGAGCTCGTTCAACTTTCCATGCGCGTTGTTTGATGTCACGACGGTCCATGGAGAAGCAGGAGTCACACGAATCCATGTCATGTAGCGGGCCAAGCCACACGAGGCAACGGTCATGCTGGTCGGTGACAGAATACTTATGGCTGCACGGGCACCGATGCATGGAGGGCCGTCCCGTCTTCATCGATTTCTTGCTCCCCGACCGAGACATGACCTACGGAAAAAACAATATCAAAGAAGACCCGACATTGCAAAATAAAGAAAAAGGAACACTCTTACTTTAAAGCAGTAGTGCAACGAAAATGGGTTAAAATTCGACTCCACCTTTTTTTCTTCCTAATGAATGCCAGATATCTTCCAGTTTATTTTGGTGGTAAAATTTTCAGTTTTCGTTGTCATTTAAGAATTTTATGAAAGTTTTAAGGTACCTATTTCTCAAGAAAAAAAGATGGCCCTCTTCATTTCTGCATAGAAATAATATTGAGGATCCGAGGAGGGTATGAATGCAGACAAAAATGCAAATGTACAGAACACAGCATAGGAAACATCCAAAAAACCCAAATCAACAGTTTTGCCAATATTTTTCATAACCATAGCAGAAAAGAAAAAATTTCTCACCTTAGTAATTGCTTTTCTTCTCATGGAGTCTTGCTATATTATAACAATAGCAGTCAGCCACTGCAGCTGAACTGCCCCGGAGAGGAAGGAGTTAACTCCAGAGGATCTGGAGTTCTACAGCGCAAGTGCGCTGTGCCCAAAGTTTCATCTGGCAGTTTCAAATGAAACTGTCAGATCTTTACGAAGCTAACATCAAAGGACGGAAAGTCTGTGTGGAAAACTACACTAGCCCATGGCTACCTACTAGTAGTAATAACAACAATATAAACAACAAAGAAACACCCAGAGCCATAATAACAAAAATTGATGGTATTATGGTTCATTTTACCACCCTTGACAAGCACATATGAACCCCTTCCCCCCAAGACTCAAGTCCAGGAAGGGGGCAATATAAATAACCTAAATGAAACAATCTAGATCCCTCACCCAAAGGAAAAGAGGGTAAGGGGATAACTACAATGGCATGACACAGTGCTTGCACCAATTCACCACCCCTACCCAAGTAGAAGTTCTGAGAGGGGCAGGAGGGAGGGTGGTTATAATATAGCAAGACTCCATGAGAAGAAAAGCAATTACTAAGGTGAGTAATTTTTTCTTCAAACACCATGAAGTCTTGCTATATTATAACAATAGCAGATTACACAGCAGTACCTCCATGGAGGAGGGTCAGAACCTACTTAGGAAATAGGCTCTGAAGCACAGCTGTGCTAAACGAGCATCTCTCCTGGACTGGACATCCAGGGAATAATGCTTGTAAAGGTGTGAACTGTCTCCAGGTAGCAGCTTGACAAATCTCCAGAATGGGAATGTCTCTAGCAGCCGCCAGAGACGCAGCTGTACCCTGGTGGAGTGGGCCCTCAATCCTGAGGGGGTACTCTACCCAGTTTCTGATAACAGAATTGGATACAAGAAACAATCCACCTTGCAATTGTTCTCTTAGTGGCAGGTTTCCTTTGCCAACCTCGCCATAGGTAAGAAAGAGTTGGAGGATTCAAACCTATGACCTCTGGTGCGCTTCTAAATAGTAGCTTAAGGCTCTTTGACATCCAAGCTGTGCAGTCTCCTCACCTGAGGAAGAATGCTCAGTGAAAAATACTGGGAGAGAGATAGATTGATTCAGGTGGAAATCAGAAACCACCTTAGGCAAAAACTTTCTATTAGTCCTAAGGACTACCTTATCTCTGTGGAAAGAGATAAAATCTTCTTCCACTGACAGGGCCTGTAACTCACTTATGCGTCTGGCAGAGGTGATAGCTACTAGGAAAACGGTTTTCCAAGTTAAATACTTGAGCTCTGCTGAAGACAGAGGCTCAAAGGGGGGTTGCATTAACTGAGCAATGCAAATATTCAGGTCCCAGGCGGGAGCTGGTTCCCGAAAAGGAGGGTTAGTATGAAGTAACCCTTTAAAAAACTTGGAGAACACAGGGTGAGAAGAAAGGGAGGCAGGTTTCCCTGCTGACACAAAAGCAGAGACAGCTGCCAGATGAACCTTCAGGGTAGCTGGTCTAAGGCCTAGGGAGTTCAGATGGACCAAATAGTCCAGTAGAATGGGAAGATCAGCAGATTCTGGGATAATCTGCCTCTCAGAGCACCAGAAGGAAAACCTCTTCCACTTAGAATTATAAGTGGCTCCTAGTGGAAGGCTTTCTTGAAGCCTTTAAAATATCCATGACACCTTGAGAAAGGTGTAAGTCAAAATTCTAGCTCCTCAAGAGCCAAGCCTTGAGGTGGAGGGATTTGAGGTCCGGATACCACACTCTCCCTGTGCACAGGCCAGTAAGTCGTGGACTCTTGGCAGGCTCAGGGCAGGGTGGACTGCCAAGGACAGGAGCAGAGGGTACCAGGGCTGTCTGGCTCCAATCTGGGGCAATCAGAATCATTCTGCAAGGTTGAGATCTGATTTTACTAGTACCCTGAAAAGGAGAGGAAAGGGAGAAAGGCATACAGGAACTTCCCTTTCCAGTCCAACAGAAAGGCGTCCAGAGGACTGAGCCCAGTACTGGAGGCCTGCAACAGAAAAGAGGAAGTTGGTGGTTGTCTGGGGCTGTAAAAGATCTATCTGAGGAGTGCCCCATCTGGCAAAGACAGACCCCAGCACTTGTGGATTCAGAGCCCATTCGTGATGGCCCTGAGAAATCCTGCGAGGGCGCCCGCCAGGACATTGTCCTTCCCTGGGAGATGAACCGCTATCAGGGAGGTGTTCAGGGAGTAAGCCAGAGACCACAACTTCATTGCTTCGGTGCACAAGGCTGCTTGTTCAAAAATCTTAAATCTAGAATGGGCCGCCATTCTCCTGTCTTTTTTGGGGTAAGAAAGTATCTTGAATAAAGCCCCTTGCCCTGATGGCAAGCAGGAACCCTTTCCACTGCTTTGCAGTCCAGAAAAGAAGAAACCTCTGCTTCCAAAGCAAGGGCTTCTGAAGGATTTGCAGGTGGAAAATGCCTGGCTCTCATCTTTGGAAAGTGTTTGAAGCTGAGAACCAGACCCTGGCCTATTACCTCCAGAACCCATCTGTCCGTAGTTAGGGACAGCCAGTTCCGGCTGAAATAGGCCAACCTGCCCCCACTGGTACAGGAGAATCGGCCCTGGGCACCCCATCAGGTGCCTGCTTAGCAGCAGCCTTAGGCTGAGGGGAGGGACGGTCCACTTGTGCCTCGCCTACCCCTGCCTCTGAAGAAACCCTCTGTAGACAGCAGAGGAGGCTTGAAATTGGTAAAAGGCCTGGAAAAGGGCCTGCCTCTACCTCTGGGAGCATGCCTTTGTGGCATGGCATGCTTCTCCTTAGCCTGGGCACTTTTGTAGGTAGTTCTGTATTCATCCATCTTTTTCATATAGTTTTCTGTTTGCTCCCCAAACAGAGAATTTCCCTACAGGAAAATCCATAGCCTTTGACTGGGTATCTAGGGACAGATTAGTGCATCTGAGCCATGCCAACCTATGGAAAGCTACAGAAGTGGCCATGACCCTAGAGGAAACATCATTAACATCAACAGCAGTATGAAATTGAACTTTAGAGGCTTCAATGCCATCAGCAGCCACCTGTTCCAACTCACTAGCCAGCTGGCCATGGGCCTGCTTGGCTAACTGCAATACTGTGTCCCACCTAGATTTCTGATATCTAGCCACATAAGCCATATAATTTGCCTGCCTGAGTCCCAAAGAAGCTGCCATATACTGTTTCTTAGCATCAATCTTCCTGGAATCCTTATCAGGAGGATGTGAGGCCAGAGGAATATTAGCCTTGTCACAGGCTGCAGCTTGTACCACACCTACATGACTACACTGCTCAGTAAGGAAGTCTGTATCCGAGCCTGACAAAGTATACCTTCTGTCCATTTTTATCTACAGGAGGGACAGAATGAGGATTTTTAAAATCTTTGTTGTTTGCTTCCTAAATGACTTATGCAAAGGAATAGACAACCTCCTAGACTCTGGAATATCCATCATTTCCACATAATCAGGCTCCTCTTGCTCATCCACAGCCTCCTCTAAAGGAAGCTGGAGGGTTTCTGCAACC
This sequence comes from Neoceratodus forsteri, assembly GCA_016271365.2. Taxonomy (NCBI): domain Eukaryota; kingdom Metazoa; phylum Chordata; order Ceratodontiformes; family Ceratodontidae; genus Neoceratodus; species Neoceratodus forsteri. The sequence goes on from CM028138.1 coordinate 28,279,370, forward strand.
TTTTGTAAAAATAAAGAAAGAAGGGACTCAGACAGAATAGGAGGAGATTCTAAAGGTCTGTCTGGAGAAATGTCCGGTTCAATGGGCACGTCAGACCCTCCCAGCCACACATATATTGATCAAATTCTCCTCCCCCTCCTGTGGTTCATAAAAATCCTCAACTTCAAAATCCTGAACCACTGGGACTGAACGAACCAACCTTTTACCAACTGTTGGTGGTTCTACAGATCCCTGAGACAGTGACTGGACAATCTGAATGGCTTTAGCTATCTCTGCAGCAGTTGGAGACACAATTTTGGACTCCAGACCTACTGATTTCCTTGTCTTTTTACTTGGGACTGGTTCCCCTGAACCAGCCTTCCTTTTGCCCGAGGAAGTCTCGCCCTGGTCAGAGGGCACTCCCTCTGGTCCAGTGGGTACTGGACCGGGCTGGCCATCCGGGTCAGCGGACTTTTTGGCCTCTCGCTCCCTGAGCCGCCCAATCTCTTCTCCAGGGTGGCTGCAGGAAATCTTTACACACCTGGCAGTCTGACAGGAGGTGGTCAGCCCCAGACAATAAACACAGTGGTGTGTGGGTCAGCCTTGGCAAAGGCGCCCCACAGACATCACAGTGTTGAAACCCAGTGGGCTCGGTTTTCTTTTGGGTTTCTGAGACATAATGCCAGCCTAACCAAAACTTGCCCTTTTGATGGCAGTGCCAGGCAAGACACCCTTATCGGTTCCTAACCGTGTCACGGGTATTTGAAAAAAACGTTATAATTCCATTTTTTTTAGAACCGATAAGAACCGGGAACCGCACTCTAAAACCCACTGTACACTTTTAAAATGCAGAAAAAAACAACCGATCGGTTCAAAACTGAACCGATAATTAATTTTCTACACAGACTTAAATTTTAGTACTTACGGTTACCAGATAGAGCTTTAAAACCGAAATGCGGTAAAAATAATGACTTTTGTCGGTTCAAATGAACCGAAAAATACCCGCTTGAACCGAGAATGAACCGAGCTGAAGGAGCTGATCTCCGAGCGACTGTTCAGTGAAGCGGAGTAAAGAATCTGACAGTTTCATTTGAAACTGCCAGATAGAGCTTTGGGCACAGCGCCCTCGCGCTTTAGAACTCCAGATCCTCTGGAGTTAACTCCTTCCTCTCCGGGGCAGTTCAGCTGCAGTGGCTGACTGCTATTGTTATAATATAGCAAGACTTCATGGTGTTTGAATTAGCTCTTTGGAATAACTTTTTTCATTGCACTGCTGCTTTAACTTCTCAGGCGATGTCGAGTGGGCGAAACAGAACCGGCAGGTAATATATAACACGGAGTTGACGGACTCGAAATGGAGCCGAAGGTTTCAAAGTTTTTCTAAGGCCTCTCACACAGCAGAGCTTCCACGAGGTGACCTCGACGGCAGGAGATGAAGAACTGGTGGGAGGGTGGAGTCAACAGCACCTAACGGCCAACCCGCGAACGCCACGCAGTGTGTCAGCCTTGAGGGCGCCGCCGATGGTGCGTCGACTCCGCCCATCAAAAAAAAAAAGCGCTCCCGTGGGGTCATGACCTCTGGCCAGTACCCAATGGTGATGAATGGTGAAGACTGACACAGATAAAGGAAAATTACGTACCTACCGTAATTCTTGATCTTCTCTTGTATCTTCACCATTCACTACTTACTGGGTGTAAGCCGGAGGCGCGCACCCGTCACGGGAGCTTTTTTTTAAAGTTTGCCTAACGGCACCGCCCTCGAGAGTGACGTCATGCGTCATGCGCGAGGGGCGGCCGTTAGTAGCGACCGACTCCTCCTCCAACTCAGTTCTGTGAGCCGGAGAGGCAAAAGCGAAAGCAGAGAATATAGATAGCGAGGCAAGATAGCCGAGGGATAGCAAAGCAAGGAAGAATGAACTGAAAAAGGAATAAGCCGATGGAGAAAGGACAGAGGAGATAAGAGTATCCCTAGCCTAGGGACTGCAGGGCCTCCTTACCTGGGCGACTCTAGGAGGAGAGATAAGGAAGGAGGTGAGAAAATAGAAGAAGAAGAAGAAGAAAAGAGAGAGATGGGATGTTGAAGGGACCAGGATGCCCAACGAGCATAGTTAGCTTTACAGCTGAAGGCTCGATTAATAGGGAAGCAAGAATCCCCGGAGATAGAGCTGAAGAGAAGGTTCACCAAACCCGCTAGACAGACTCAGGAGGGCATAGTCCTTATCCTCAACATGCCATTGTTGTTGATAGCCCCCTCAGGTTCCTGGCCGCGAAAGGCCTAGAATTTGAGGACACTCGAGGAGGGAAAATGAACCCCAGGCAGCAGGAGAGTGCTGCTCTAGGACTTAGAAAAGGAAAATGTAAGCCTTTCAGGCGTTTTAAGCATAGATATGGTCAGCACTGCTGTTCTGTAAAAATTGTCCAAGAGGACACTTAAAAGGAGAAACCAATATACAAACTAGCGAGAAGGGTAGCCTACCCTCTCATCTCCCCTCTTGTTTGTTCTCCTTTTTTTTTTTGTTTTGTTTTTTACAGATAAAAATTTTGCAGGCTAGTTGCATGACCCCAATACCAAGATGCCTATAGCAGCCGGAGAGAGAGTTCCCTCAGCATTATATTTTTTTTTTTTTTTTTTTTTCAGAAAGAAAAAAGGAACAGACGTGCCCGTTCCTCTGCTCTGCAAGGCAAGAATAGAGGGTGGGGGTTTGATTTCAGGGCAATATCTGGAACACGGGATTGCAGGATCAAAACTGAATAGCCTGAGTCAGGCCAAAGCCCCAGAGGTATCCCGCCAGAAGGATGGCAAGAGATAGTTGTGCAGTCTGATCGCCAAGCAATCCACGAGATGGCCCATGAATCTTAGAGTAAGTAATTTTTCTGGAAAATTAGAACACCCCCGGAAGAATTTTTTTTTTTTTCGGAAAAATTAAGCAATTTTTCCTATATTTTTAGGATTTTTTTTTTTGCAGAGAGAGGAAGGAGACGGGAGGTGGAGATGCCACAGGAAGAGGCCACTGAGGGGTGGTGGGCGGGTGTAAGTAATGAATGGTGAAGATACAAGAGAAGATCAAGAATTATGGTAGGTACGTAATTTTCCTATCTTCCCTTGTCAATCTTCACCATTCATTACTTCCTGGGTGAGTACCAAGCTCCTCTTCCCCTGGAGGGGGAAGATGTCATACCCTGAGGGAACAAGACCCCCAGCCTTCTGCTGGTGAGAAACAGAAGGAGAAGACCCTGGCTTATTCAGAAAGCCTAAGTGGGAGAAGAGCTAGGAGGTGCCTCCCGAGGACGAGGAGACGAGGGAGCCCTGTAAAAGTCTCCTAGCTCTGGAAGAGAAAAGACGGGTCCCCCGGAAGGCAGAGCAAATCACCCTACGCCGGGCCAGGGGTGACAACCTGGAAAGACGAAGCCATGCCGTCCGCCTGATGCAGATCTCTGTCCCCGCAAGCCTGGAAGCCACCTCATTGGCGTCATAAGATGCCCTTGCGTGGTGTCTTGCCAGCTCCAGGCCTACCGCGGAGAGGGCAATGGCTTGTCTGGTTTGCTCCATGTCAGGCATTGATGCCAGCAGCTGGGACATCATCGACCACAAATGCCGGTTGTAGGCAGCGTGGTGAGCCTGATGTGATGCAATGCATGCACTCGCACGAGAAGAAGAGAATACTCTTCCCCAACGGTCGAACTGGAGAGAGTCCGGATCCGGGTATGGTCAGGCGCCTGGGCAACGGCTCTGAAGGAGTATCCAGGTACACCAAACCGAGGGCGGGTTGGGAAGGGAACCTAGAGACTCAGAGGGGGCACAATACCTACGCTGGCAGTCGGCCGGGGCTGGAGAAGAAGCGGCTGGGGACTGCCAGGACCGGATAGACGCCTCCTGGAAGGGGATAGGCCAGGAAGGTACCACCAAATGCTGGGCACTGAATTCACCAAGGAATTCTCACGTCTCCCGTTGGGTATTGTCTCTCCGAACATAGGAAATCCGAAGATCCCTCACCATCCTTGAGAGGAAACGCTGATATTCTGTGAAATCAGCATCGGAGGAAAGATGAGCAGGGGGTTCCTCTCCCTCAGAGGAGGGAGACGAGGAAGATGGGGAGCTGGAATGTCCAGAGGATTCCTGTGGCGGTGGGGAGAGTCAAAAGACCCGCTCATGCATGTATCTAACATATGAGGGAAGGCACAGAGAACCTTGAACTGCTCCCAGGATGACGGACCTGAGGGACCGACATGGCCTGGGAGCGGGGTGGTGAAGGCAGAGAGATGGGAGAGGGCACCTCCGCGAGGCAACTGCTTCTGTGAGGGCTCTGAACTGGGAAAGGAGCCCTAGTAGGAGGGATCCCGGATATCAGACCAGGCCGCAGAACGGAACTCTGGGGAAGCGGAGCCTGAAGAGCCCTGGGGAGAACCTCCCTGTGATGATGCCGGACTGCATGGATCCAGAAGGGTAGTCCACACAAACGCCGCCGGAGGACACCCTAGAACCCTGGAGGGAGGGGCGAGGCTCTGCACTACGGCTCCTGGCCACCCCCCCTGAGGTGGCCAAAGAAGACCGAGCAGCAGACCCCCTGCCCCTCAACCCCTCGGACTCCGAGAGGGCCCTCCTCCTCGACCACAGTGTCCCCCTGTCCCTAGAGAGGGCAATAGCACCCCGGGAGGTAGCTGTCACCGGGCCTCCAGAGAGGGGAGCCTCCCCCTCCGTCACCCCCACGTCTGCCCCCCGGGGCTCCCGGCCACCCCCAGCCGGGAACCTCAGGAGACGACGGCAGGGGGACAGAGGGAGGGCCCGCCGCGCTGCCGGTACCCCAGCCACGGGGACCCAGACTAAGAGTGGGGTGCCAGGATGGGTCCACGTCCGAGTCATCGCCTCCGAGGAGGACGACCAGCAGGACCTCAATGCTGGCCACCCCAGGGGTCCTCGAGGCCGGGCCGCAAACGCCCCGGTACCATGGGAGAGCGCTGTCGCCCCCACGCTGGCAGCAGCCAGGCTCAACTCCATACCCCAATGGCGCCGCAGGCCGCACCGCCTGGAGGAAGGACAAGGCCCACGGGCGCCGGGCGGCAGTGTCGGGAGGCGAGGCGGCACCGACGGTGCCGCCATCGCCCATCGGCGCCGCGAACGGCGCCGAGGCCGAAAGCGGCACCGCCTACAGCGCCGCCTCAATCACCGTGCCGCCAACAGCGCTTGGGATCCAAAACGGTAGCCGTGAACGGCGCGACGATTGATCACCGCACCGCCGAACGGCACCGGATCTCGAAACGGCGCCATGGCGGGCGGCGTCGAGGGTCCACCCGAGCCAGGCCCAAAAGCCAAGGGCCTCGACACGGGGAGCCTGCACTCGGAGGTGACTGCCGAGGCGGTAGTCGGCGCCACGGCCCCGGAGGGACTACGACGCCCCTCGACACCGCAGAAGGGCCCTCCTCCTCGGCAAGAATAGACGAGGAGACCCCCTCCTCCTCAGACCGTATAGGCCCGGGAGGGGACCCGGAGGAAGGGCCTAACGACCTTGCCCGAGAATCCCGAGAGCGACGCCATCCCCCGAAGGTCGGCGGGGCCTTGCCGAGCTTAAACGCGCGGATTTCGAGGACGCGACGGTCCATCGAGAAACAGGCGTCGCACGAATCCATATCATGGTTGGGTCCCAGGCAACGAAGGCAAACGTCATGCCGGTCCGAGACGGAGAAATGCCGGCCACAGGAGCACCGACGCATAGGGGCGCGGCCCGTCTTAGAAAAGCGCTTAGCTCCCGAACCGGACATAACGCGAAATAAACAAGACTAAAACAAGTAGGAAAACACACCCGGCACCGTAGATAGAAAAAAGGAACAGTCTTACCGGTCGGCGTCGAGTGCTAGGAAAAACCAGGAGTCGGACACTACCACGCAGTTAAGCTTCACACGTGAACAGGTGCTGCCTCGACGGCGGGAGAAACAGAACTGAGTTGGAGGAGAATTGTCATACTAACGGCCGCCTCAGCAAGAGTGACGCATGACTACCCGAGGGCGGTGCCGTTAGCAAACTTTTAAAAAAAAAAAAAGCCTGGTGATTTGGTGCGTCATCCGGCTTACACCCAGGAAGTAATGAATGGTGAAGATTGACAAGGAAGATGATATAGTTCTCTTGGTAGCTGGTCTTCCTCTGCCTACATCCCGTAGGTGAGGAACAACGAATGGAATAGCCTCTGGACTGTCTAGTGTGCTCTAGGTAGTGAAAGATGACTCTTTTGACATCCAAGCTGGGGAAGTTTCGCTCGCCAGGAGTAGACGGCTCAGTAAAGAAGACAGGCAGAGTAATGGACTGGTTCAAGTGAAACTCTGAAACCACTTTTGGTAGAAATTTCCTATTTGTCCTGAGCTCAACTTTATCGTTGTGAGGGATGATGTAATTTGGCTCAGTGCACAGGACCTGTAGCTCTGAAAATCCTCCTACCAGGAAGACGGTCTTCCAAGTTACAAACTTGATATGGGCTGTGGACATAGGCTCGAAAGGTGGATTCATGAGCCCATCTATGGAAGGTTCAGGCTCCAAGGAGGGACAGACTCCCTGGTTGGAAGCTGGAGGTGCAAGAGGCCTTTGAAAAACTGTTTAAAAATGTCATAGGAAAAAACTGACTTCTTCTTTCCCACCGAAAGGTAGGCTGAAATTGCCACCAGTTGTAGCTTGAGTGAAGATGGTTTCAAGCCCAACACCTGTAGGTGTACCAGGTAGTCTAACAGCTGAGGGTCTGAAGCTGATAGGGGTTCGACCTTTTTGCTCTTGCACCAGAGAGAAAACCTTTTCCATTTGGCTGCATAAGTCTTCTTAGTGTTCATTTTTTTAGCCATCCTCACTATCTTAAGGATCTATTCAGAGTACTGTGAGGATGGAAACTAACTCCTCAAGAACAAGGCCTTGAGATGAAGAGAGTGTATGTCTGGGTACTGCCCTCCCGTCTGAGGAAGGGTCAGCAGGGAGCGAGTTGGAGGCAGGCGAATGGGCCTGTTGCAGGACATTAAGAGAAGGAGAGGATACCAGGCTTGCCTGGGCCAGTCCGAAGCCACTAGGATCATTGATGCAAGCTGCTGTCTGAGTTTCAGCAAAACCCTTAATATCAGGGGAAAGGGAGGAAATGAGTATTGGAGCCTCCCTGACCAGTCCAGGATAAGGGCATCCAGAGGAAGTGTTCCCAGAACTAGGGGACTGCAACAGTACTGAGGAAGCTGAAAACTGAGAGGAAAGGCAAACAGTTCCACGTCTGGTGTGCCCCACCACCTGAACACTGTGGCTAGTACTTGCTTGTTCAGTGTCCATTCGCTCTGACCTTGACTGATGCAGCTTAAAGCATCTACCAAAGTATTGAGTTTGCCTGGGAGGTAAATAGCTGAGAGGCTGACTCCCAAGGAGAATGCTAAAGACCAGCGCTTCAGAGCTTCCAAACAGAGTATTCCTGATCTGGAACCACCCTGCTTCTTTATGTAGAACATTGCAGTGGTGTTCTTCGTTTGAATTTGAACCACCTGCCCTTCTATGCTGGGAGCGAAAGCTTTGAGAGCTAGTAAGACTGCTCAGAGTTCCAAAAGATTTATGTGCAACTCCGACTCTTCGGGAGTCCAGTTGCCGCTTACTGAGGCACTGTTTAAATGAGCTCCCCAGCCCAAAAGGGAGGCATCTGTGGTGATCACCTTTGTGGGAAGAGGAGCTTGAAAGGGAACCCCTGCCTGCAAATTTGCAGGGTTCTTCCACCACAGCAAATTTTGGAGGAACTGCTCAGACACAGGTATCAACTTTGAAAATTTGTTGCTTCTCTGAGACCAGCGAGCTCTGAGGTAAGCTTGTAGTAGTCTCATCCTGTACCTGACCTCTGGGACTACTGCAGTCATAGAGGCCATATATCCCAGAAGTTTCAGGAAATGTCTGGCTGGTCTTGGCTGTCCCTGGGCGAAAGAATCTGCCACAGAAAGGAAACTCTGAATTCTTTCCTGCGGGAGGAAAGTATATCCCTTCTGAGTGTCCAGCTGGGCTCCTATGAAGGTGAGCGGCTGGGTGGGTTCTCGGTGAGATTTTTTTAGATTTACCAGGAAACCCAGAGACTCCAGAGTGCGTTCTGTGATGGAAAGAGATTTCTTGACCTGGCAAGAAGACTTTGCTACTATGAGCCAGTCTTCCAGATGGGGGTAGTGAGCGACACCCAGTCTCCTGAGATGTGCTGCTACCACTGCAAGACACTTGGTAAAGACTCTTGGGGCCGAGGACAGACCGAAGAGCATTGCGGTGACCCAAAGGAAGTTTGAACCTGAGAAACTTCCTGTGAGAGCTCCTTATGGGTATGTGGAAGTAATCATCCTTTAACTCACTCAGCTGTAGAATGGAATCTTGAGTGAGTGCTGTATTCCTGTGTAAAAATTGCTGTTTTCCTGAGCAGTTAGAATGTTCGGAACTAAATTGGTAACACTCCGAATTGGAGTATAAGTAACTAAAAAAGTATAACTCCTGTTACAAAACTTACAGCACGAAGTTTGCTCACAATAAAAAAAATCTTCAAAATGAGGGGTCACACATGTTAGTAGCATTAACCTTTTTTTTTTGTACAGAGCATGTAACAATGAAAATTACATTTGTTTTCTTTTAAAAAAAAAAACACACCTTAGAAGTAGCAAATGTCTGTTGTATGATGGTTTTCCATCATGCTGCCACAGTTTAAAGTATTTCTGAGCTGTTTTACATAATAAAACAGACCATAAAGTAAGGCATGTGCCAACACACAATGCCATAAACCGACTGAATTCAGAAAAATGCTCTGTACAACTGCCCACATGACGCACAAACCATGATAACTAAAAAAATATGCCTCCTAGTCCCTAGACACCTGCACTGAAAATGTTCACAATAACAAGAGCTTTAAAATGATGGGTCTCTCATGTTAGTGGCATTTGCAGATATTATTTTACAGTTCCTGAAATGATAAGAAAAAGAGCATGTTTTTTACATTTTGTTCCTAAATAAAAACCTACATTGGAGAAAATGATCCTCAGAATGTGAGGATTCAAGGACCATTCGTAATGCCCCTGTGAAATCCTGCTCAGGGCATCTGCCAGCACATTGTCCTTTCCTGGAAGATGAAATGCTACCAGGGAAAGTCTGAAGGGAATAGGCTAGAGACCAAATCTTCATGGTCTCTGTGCACAAGGCCGTGGACCGAGTGCCTCCCTGCTTGCTGATGTACCACATTGTGGTAGTGTTGTCCGTCCTGACTTGGAACACCTTGCCTTTGACTGAATACGAAAAGGTCTGAAGGGCTAGAAAAAACTGCCCTGAGTTCCAGGAGGTTGATATGAAGAAGAGACTCCTGCGGGGACCAGATCCCCTGAGCTGTTAGGGCTCCCAGGTGGGCTCCCCAGCCTAGGAGAGAAGCATCCGTAGTCAGTACTACTGATGGAAGTTGAGGGAGAAATGGAACCCCTTGTCTGGTTGTCCTGGTCCAGCCACCACTGGAGAGCCTGGACCAGAGTTTGGGTCACTGGAATCAGTTTGGTGAGAGAATCTGTACTCTGTGACCAAAAGGACCTTAGATAGAAATGGAAATTACGTACTTACCGTAATTATTGATCTTCTTGGACAGTCTCCATCACTCATTCACACTAGTGGGATAGAGCCAGAGGCACTAGGACCAAGCGGGAGCAAAATTTTTCAGAAGGGCAGCTGGTGTGGACCACACTTGACGCGGCTTCCTGAGACTGACTACGTGCCTGTATAGGCTATCTCAGCGCCGACCTCCAACCGCCTCAGTACCTTTTCTACCAAGGAGGTGCAGCGTGACTAATGAGAATAACTCATTCTGAGTGTCTGGGCCTGAGAGGGCCCAGATGCCTTGTAAGAAAGGTCAAAGAACAATGTCTTCACAGTCCGAACCATAGGCCATGAAGACCAGGAAAGAAAATGAGGAACCCAGGGATGGTGGTGGGCATGAATGAGTGATGGAGACTGTCCAAGAAGATCAATAATTACGGTAAGCACGTAATTTCCATATCTTCCTGGACTAAGTCTCCATCACTCATTCACACTAGTGGAGAGTACCAAACTAAAATCAACAACCCTGAGTAGGGTGGTAGGAGATAGGGTTCACTCAGAAAGGACAGCCAAGGACTATCCTGTTAATAAAAAGAGCTGTCTTGTAAGAGCATCTATAACATAGTGTCTACAAGATAAACGCTTGAGTTGTAACTCGTCACCTTGCCGACAACTACAATGGGCAAAAAATTAAAGTCTGCCAGGCAGCCGCAACTATTCTAGGAGAGCGGCAAGAACCTGGCCTCACAATTTGATCTAGGACCAAAATTAAAGTGTCAAAGACATGCACTAATCTAATGTAAAAGACCTCAGGAGCTGCAAGAGCCGGAGGTAAGTGTACAGGTTCAGGGTAGTATGACTGTATGTGAATATTTGCGAAGCTACCTTAGAAAGAACCCACTTGACCAAGGGTCAAGAAAGAAGCATGTTATCTGTTGTTGGCGCAAACATGGAAGTAGGAATCTAAGTTCACTTGCTGAAGAGTCACTTCTGTTGCTGCAAGGCTCTGATCAGGAGAAGAAAGCCTGATTAAAAAACAAAGGACTAACAGACTGGTTAGATGCCTAGGTTTTGAAATATCTCGAATAAGAAAATTCTCTTAGAAAAGAGGTGAGCTATACCACCGCTGGAGCGGGCTGCCCCCTTTGGGTAGAAGAAAACAGGTACCCTTTACTGAGGTTTAGAGACGACCGCCTCAGGGTTGAGGCGGAACCTGATCAGATCCAAGCGTGGTATCAGGAAATTCCAACTAGGCCCTGTGCTGTGATAATTCCGACCCCCCCCCTTTTTTTTAAATATCATTAGTCCGAGCGTGACAAGGTTGCTGGCTAATACTTGGCAAGGATTGCCTGATACAGAAATGACAAGGATGTCATCCCTCTGAGGAGCAGGAGGAGCCTGAAGATCCATAACTGAACCCCTGACTGGACTAATAATAGCTCGACAGATGTTAACTACCTGTGGCGTAGCAGCCACCAGAGGGGCAGCATCAAGAAATGGGCTATATACCCCTATCAAAGGAGCGGGACAGTCTGTGCAGCTCCCGACGATAGAATTAAAATGTTCCAAAGAGTGTAAATGTCTTGACCACTGAAAAAGTCTAGACACAGAGGTATATAGTCCACAGATCCAGTCTGAACACTATGGTGGACCCCATAAATGAGGAACTACTAAAGAGCTTGCATCACAGACTCTGATGATAGAGAGGGCGTTCAGTATATAAAATGAGTCATCCGCTGTATCACTGACCAGAAGGACAGGGAAAGACTCATCCAGATGCCTTTCTACCACAGAAGGACCCCAAAGAGGTCTCGGTTAGAGCCACTAGAGACTCCGCCACCAGGAAGGGCGTCGAGGAGCTTGGCACCACATAGGGGCTAGAGAAAGAGCGAATGAGAGATTCCGCTGACAGAAACAGAACAGGAGAGTCCCATCAGCGAAAATCGCTGGATGAGGAGATCCGATGCAGACCGCCACCCACTAAAATGTGGAAATAATCCGCAGAATAGGAATTCATTCCATGGAACATCCCAACACAAGTCCTGTGGAAGAGAGGTCTGCAAACACAGATCTTTCCCTAGTTCTGTCAGACAGCACCAACTGGCACCCCTGCGGCGCTAGCATCACTCCTGGCACAGGAAGGCACCAAGCAGTAACCATGCCACCTGAGAGACACCAGAGGGCACCCATGGCAGAACCCGCAGGTATCCTCGGTATCAACAGCAGCAATGGCACGCAAGGGCACCCCCGACGCCCATGGCACCCATGGTACCATGGCACCCATGGTACCCATGGCACCCGGAGGTGCCAGGTGCCACCCACGGCACCCGCGGGTGCCAGGTGCCACCCGTGGGTGCCCGGCACGCCATACGGGTGCTCAGCACCACCTGCAGGTGCCCGCATCGCCAGCGGCACCCGCGGGTGCACAGCATCACCCGCTGCCCACCCATGGGTGCATCGCATCGCCGCAGCACCCGCTGGCACGTGCCATCCACAGTGCCACCCGTGGGTGCACGGCATCACCCACGGCACCCGTGGGTGCACTGCGCTGCCCACGGCGCCGCCTGTGGCATCCGCAGGTGCCCGGCACCACCCACAGCACCCAAGAGTGCCCGCGGGCATCAGTGGCACCGTGAGACACCCACAGCACCGCTAGCAGCACCGACAAAGAAGCACCCACGGCGCCAAGCATGGTGTCGAGCACAGCGTGAGCCACAGAGCTGACCCACGGCGCCGACTGCAGCACAGAGCACGGTGCCGAAACATGGAGCCGAGCATGGCACCGAGCAAGCCACGGTGCCGACCACGGCACCGAGCCATGGAGCCAAGCACAGCACCGAGCCACAGTGCCGACTGCATCCAGTACAGCGCCAAGCACGGCACCGAGCCACGGAGCCGAGTCCCGCCGCCGACCCAAACACCAGCGGTGCTGCCTATGGCACTCATGCCAAACCAGGGGCACGGCACCAGACTTGTGGCGCCACCAAGGTGCTGGGCACAACACCAGGAAAAACACCATGGAAAAGAAGAGAAAGGTGGTGCCCATGCCGGCCCCTGCATGGAAAGGAAGAGGGGGGTAGGCACGAGGGGCTGACAAGATGGCGAAGGCACCAAGAGGGCACCATGCTCATTCAGATCCAATTGACCCAGCTCCGGTCCAACGGCTCCAAGGCCCGGAGGCCCAGAAACCAGGAACACAACCAGGAAAAAGGAGTCAAACCCTGCTCCACAGGAGCGCCCAGAGGTGGAACTGCTCACTGAACTCCAACGAGGACAGAGATGGAGTCCGAGTCGAGAAAAGCAACCGTTAGGAGGCGGGGCCAAGAGGGAACCCACGAAGTCGGTTCAGGCCTATCGCCCCTACCAACGAACAATCCTCGTGCAGACACCTACGGGCAACCTCGGCGGCACTGATTCTTCTTCCCAAACAAAGAAGAAGAGCTGAGGCTAAGCGGAGCCGGAACCCCGCACCGCCAGATTCGTGTTTCCGTGACTTTCCTCCCTCACGAGCACAGTAGACTGTCCGTAGTCAGACCCCCGGTTATTTAAGGGTGGCGGACCGGCACAGCCCTCTGCCATAACAACTTTCAACGAAGTCTTCCTACCATCACCGCTACTGTCTAAGGACGACTCCGTGGATGGCAGGAAAGAATTTCTTCATAATCTTCTTATTCATAAAATAAAAAATTACTACTAAGTAGCTAAATTAAAACTTTTAAATTAAACACTAAAAGCTGCTGTCGTATAGACGAAAACTTTGACTCCGGCAGACGAGCGACGTCGACATCCAAGCGCACTCGACGGCGGGAGAAAAGGAACTGAGGCGGTTGGAGGGTTGACGCCGAGATAGCCTATACAGGCGTGAGTCAGTCTCGCGGTGCCTCGCGTGCTTGGTCCTACCTTGGCGCCGGCCCTTCTGAAAATTTTTGGCTCCCGCTTGATCCTAGCGCCTTCGGCGCTATCCCACTAGTGAGAATGAGTGATGGAGACTTAGTCCAGGAAGATCTGAATGTCCTGCATCTGAAATCTGGCTCCCTGAACCACTGCAGTGGAGGCTGCTATGTGGCCCAGGAGTTGGAGGAACTGTCTCGCTGGAAGAGAAACCTGAGGCCGAAAGGAGGAAGTGAGGTCTACTAAGGCCTTCACCCTTGCCAGAGGAAGGAAAGCTTTTGCTTGGGTAGTATCCAATTCCACCCCATGAAGGTGAGAAGCTATACTGGTTCGAGGACAGATTTTGGCAGATTGAGAAGAAACCCCAAGGAACTGAGCAAGTCCTGAGTGGTTTGCAGAGCTGACCTAACCTGGTCTGAAGACTGCCCTACTAGGAGCCAGTCGTCCAGATATGGAAAAATGGTGATACCCTGTCTTCTGAGGTAAGCCACCACTACTGCAAGGCACTTTGTGAACACCCTTGGAGCTGATGTTAGGCCAAAAGGCATGGCCTTGAACAGGTAATGGCCTGAAGGCAACTCAAACCTGAGGTATTTTTTGTGGGAGCACCTTATAGGGATATGGAAGTAGGCATCCTTGAGGTCCAGTGATGCTAGCCAATCTCCTGGCCTTAAAGAGGAAGGATTATTCCAGAGTTACCATTTTGAACTTGGGTTTTGAAATGTGTTTGTTCAGATACCTTAGATCCAGGATGGGTCGCCACTCCCCTGTTTTCTTTGGGGTGAGGAAGTACCTGGAGTACAGGCCTTTTCCCCTGTATTGAGTAGGAACCTTCTCTATGGCTTTGAGAGCCAGGAGAGAGGAAACCTCTGCCTCTAGGGCAAGGGTTTCTGAAACTGATGCAGGTGGAAAAGACTTGGCCCTCCTTTTTGGGTGCCTTTTGAAGCTGAGGGCTAGTCCCTGGCTTACTACTTCCAGGACCCACTTGTCTGAGGTAACAGACTTCCAGGCCTGAAAGTAGTAAGCCAGCCTGCCTCCTACTGGGATTGGAGAGTCGACCCGGGCTGACACCTCAGGGTGTCTGCTTGGCAGGAGCCTTAGATTGGGAGGAAGAAGCAGCCCTGCTCATCCCCCTTCTACCCCTCCCTCGGAAAAAAACCCTTTGTGGGTAAGACGAGGAGGCCTGGGCTTGGTAAAAAGGCCTGTGAAAAGGCCTTCCCCTTCCCCTGGACTGCTGCTTCTGAGGAGCGGCTTGCCTTTCCTTGACCTGTGCACTCCTGTAAGTAGTTCTATATTCATCCATTTTCTTCATGTAAGCCTCTGTCTGCTCCCCAAACAGAGAGTTACCAACTACAGGAAAATCCATAGCCTTAGACTGGGTGTCCTGTGATAGGCTAGTACATCTGAAGCAGCATGAAATTGTACTTTGGATGCCTCAATTCCATCCGCAGCCACCTCCTCCAGCTCTTTGGCTAGCTGGGGGGAGGCCTTTTTAGCCAGTTCCAGAATCGTATGCCACCTGGACTTCTGGTACCTGGCTGTGTAGGCCATATCATTTGCCTGCCTGAGTACCAAATAGGATGCCAAGTATAGTTTCTTGGCCATGGCATCGACTTTCCTGGAGTCCTTGTCTGGGGGGTGTGAAGCCAAAGGAATGTTTGCCCTGTCACAGGCTGCAGCCTGCATTACCCCAACATGGCTGCTATGTGAATAAAGGAACTCCGCAGCTGAGCCTGATAACATGTATCTTCTGTCCATTCTTTTACCTACAGGAGGTAAGAAAAAATTACTCACCTTAGTAATGTTGTTTCTTCTAATGGAGTCTTGCTATATTATGACATATGCAGTGAGTCCCAACCTTCGAACTGCTCCGGAGGTGAAAGAGTTAACTTTCCATGCCAGGCATGGAATCTTGAGCGCAAACTCGGTTGAAAACTCTGTCTGTTGTTCTTCAAACTCAAACTGTCAGATCTTTTACGAGCAAAACCCACTAAGGTTCTGTGTGGAAGCTGTAAACCTGCACTAGCCAACTGGCTACTAAAATATGAACACATTTTTTGGTCCCAAAACAAAGACTCAAGGGGATCCAAAAATGAAAAACACAACAGCAAACACCCCAGAAAGGAGGGGTGAAAGAACAAGATGGGCAACTACTAAGTGCCAACACTGCACTGCCCACCCACATCCCAAAACAGAGGTTCTGAGAGGGGCAGGCGGGGGGGGGGTCATAATACAGCAAGACTCCATTAGAAGAAACAACATTACTAAGGTGAGTAATTTTTTCTTCAAACAACATGAAGTCTTGCTATATTATGACATATGCAGACTACACAGCAGTACCTCCATGGAGGAGGGACAGAACCTACTTAGGAAACAGGCTCTGAAGCACAACTGTGCCAAACCGAGCATCACTCCTAGCCTGGATGTCCAGGGAGTAATGCTTGGTAAAAGTGTGAACTATTTTCCAGGTAGCTGCTTGACATATCTCTATGATAGGGATGTCCCTGGCAGCAGCCAGGGATGCAGCTGTACCTCTGGTAGAGTGAGCCCTCAGGCCTGAAGGGGGAACCTTAACCAGTTTTTGATAACAAAATTGGATACAAGAGACAATCCACCTGGCAATGGATCTTTTAGTGGCAGGTTTCCCTTTACCAACCTCACCATAAGTGAGGAATAGTTGGAGGGAGTCAAACCTGTGACCCTTGGTACACTCTATGTAGTAGCTAAGGGCTCTTTTGACATCTAAACTGTGCATCCTCCTCTCACCAGAGGAGGAATGGTCAGTGAAGTACACAGGGAGAGACATGGATTGATTAAGGTGAAAGTCCGAGACCACCTTAGGCAAGAACTTTCTGTTAGTCCTGAGGACCACTTTATCCCTATGAAAGGAGATAAAATCAGGCTCCACTGACAATGCTTGTAGTTCACTTATGCGCCTGGCAGAAGTGATGGCTACCAAAAACACAGTTTTCCAAGTCAAGTACTTAAGCTCTGCTGAAGGCAAGGGCTCAAAAGGGGGTTGCATAAGCTGGGCAATGCAAACATTAAGATCCCAGGCAGGGGCAGGGTCCCAGAATGGGGAGGTTGGTGTGAAGCAATCCCTTGAAAAACTTGGAGAATACCGGATGAGCTGAAAGGGAAGAGGGTTTTCCTGCTGATAAGAAAGCAGACACGGCTGCCAGGTGCACTTTTAGGGTAGCTGGTCTCAGCCCCAAAGAATTCAAATGTACCATATAATCCAGAACTGTGGGCAAACCGGCAGTCTCTGGGGAAATATTCTTGCCAGAGCACCATATGGAAAATCTCTTCCATTTGGAATTATAAGTAGCCCTGGTGGAAGGCTTCCTAGAAGCCTTCAAAATATCCAGTACATCTTGAGAAAGGTGTAAGTCAGCAAACTCTAACTCTTCAAGAGCCAGGCCTTGAGATTGAGAGATTTGAGATTCGGATACCAAACTCTCCCCTGGGCACAGGTTAACAGATTGTGATTCCTGGGAAGACACAGGGGAAGGTGGACTGCTAAGGACAAAAGGAGTGGATACCAGGGCTGTCTGGCCCAATCTGGAGCAATCAGAATAATCTTGCAAGGTTGAGATCTGATTTTGACTAGCACCTTGAACAGGAGAGGGAAGGGGGGAAAGCATAGAGAAACTTCCCTTCCCAGTTGAGAAGGAAGGCATCCAGAGGGACTGAGCCCAACACTGGGGGCCTGCAGCAAAAAAGAGGAAGTTGGTGATTGGGGCTGCAAAAAGATCTATCTGGAGTGCCCCACCTGGCAAATACTACCTCCAGGATTAGGGGATCCAGTGACCATTCGTGATGGCCCTGGGAAATCCTGCTGAGAGCATCTGTCAGGACATTGTCCTTGCCTGGGAGGTGAACTGCCATAAGGGAGGTGTTCAGGGAATAAGCCAGAGACCACAACTTCATTGCTTCGGTGCACAAGGCCGTAGACCGAGTGGCCCCTTGCTTGTTGATGTACCACATTGTAGTGGTGTTGTCCATTCTGACCTGTACCACTTTGTTCTGAACAGATGTGGAAAAAGCTTGAAGTGCTAGAAAAACTGCTCTGAGTTCCAACAGATTGATGTGGAGCAGAGATTCCTGAGGGGACCACAATCCCTGGGTGGTGAGGTCGCCCATGTGAGCTCCCCACCCCAAGAGGGATGCATCTGTAGTAGGGCTTGGATCAGGGTTCGAGTTACTGGGATCAATTTGGTTAGAGGGTCTCTCCTTTGAGACCAGAAGGCTCTCAAATGGAACTGAATGTCTGTCATCTGAAATCTTGCTCCCTGCACTACTGCTGTGGAGGCAGCCATGTGCCCTAGGAGCTGTAGAAAATGCCTTGCTGGTCGAGAGACCTGCAGAGTGAAGGAGGAGGCCAGAGAAACCAGGGTCTTTGCTCTTTCCAGAGGAAGGAAGGCTCTGGCCTGTTTTGTGTTCAGTTCTGCGCCTATGAAGGTGAGTAGCTGAACAGGCTCTAGAACTGACTTTGGTAGATTGAGAAGGAAACCTAGAGATGTGAGCAGTTGCTGGGTAACCTGAAGGTGTAATTTGACTTGGTCTGGAGACTGGCCTATTATGAGCCAATCGTCCAGGTAAGGAAAGATGGCAATCTTTTGCCTTCTTAAATGAGCAACTGCTACTGCCAGGCATTTTGTGAATACCCTTGGGGCAGAGGTGAGACCGAAGGGCATTGCTTTGAACTGGTAATGGCCTGAGGGCAGTTCAATCTGAGGTACTTTCGTGGGAGCTTCTGATAAGAACATGGAAGTAGGCATCCTTGAGGTCCAGGGACGCTAGTCAGTCCCCTGGCCTTAGAGAGGGTAAAATAATTCCCAGAGTCACCATTTTGAATTTTGGTTTTAAAAGGTGCTTGTTTAGGTATCTGAGATCCAGGATGGGCCGCCATTCTCCTGTCTTTTTTAGGGTAAGGAAGTACCTGGAGTACAATCCTTTGCCCTGGTGTAGGGGAGGAACCCTTTCTACAGCTCTGAGAGCCAGGAGGGTTGAAACTTCTGTTTCTAGGGCGAGAGCCTCTGATGGATTTGCAGGTGGAAAGGATCTGGTTCTCATCTTTGGAAATTTTTTGAAGCTGAGAACCAGTCCCTGGCTTACTACTTCCAGGACCCACTTGTCTGATGTTAAAGATTTCCAGTCCTGGACAAAGTAAGCCAGCCTGCCCCCTACAGGTAGTGGAGAATCGGCCCTGGCAATCCCATCAGGGTGCCTGTTTGGCAGGGGCTTTAGGCTGAGGGGTGGGAGCAGGCCTGCTTGTACCCTGTCTGCCTCTCCCTCTGAAGAACCCCCTCTGGGCATAGGCTGAAGAGGAGGCCTGGGCTTGGTAAAAAGGCCTGTGAAAAGGTCTGCCCCTGCCCCTGAAAGCTGCCCTGAGGTGTGGCCTGCCTTTCTTGGCCTGTGCACCCTATAGGTGGTACTATACTCATCCATTTTCTTCATGTAATTCTCTGTCTGCTCCCCAAACAAAGAGTTACCCACAACAGGAAAATCCATGGCCTTAGCCTGGATATCCTGTGACAGGCTAGTACACCTGAGCTAGCCATTCTCGCGAAATGCCACAGATGTAGCCATGACTTTGATGATACATCATTAGAGTCCACTGCAGCATGGAATTGCACCTGATGCCTCAATACCATAAGCAGCCACCTGCTCCAGCTCCTTGGCAAGCTGGCCAGGGACCTGTTTCGCTAGAGCCATAACAGTATCCCATCTGGATTTCTGGTATCTTGCAACATAAACCATATAATTTGCCTGTCTGAGTCCCAAGGATGCTGCCATGTACTGTTTCTTTGCCATGGCATCAATCCTCCTGGAGTCCTTGTCAGGGGGCGTGTGAAGCCAAGGGAATATTTGCCTTATCACAGGCTGCAGCCTGCACTACCCCAACATGGCTGCATTGTTGTGAAAGGAACTCCGTATCAGAGCCTGACAATGTGTACCTCTTGTCCATTCTTTTATCCACAGGAGGTAAAATGTGAGGAGCTTTTACGATTTTTACTGTCTGTTTCTTAAAAGATTTATGTAAGGGAATAGACAGTCTCCTAGACTCTGGGATATCCATCATTTCCACATAGTCAGGCTCCTCTTGATCATCCACAGCTTCCTCCATAGGGAGCTGGAGGGTTTCAGCCACTTTTTTATAAAACATAAAATGAGAAGGGGACTCAGAAAGCCTAGGGGGAGACACTCCTAGAGGTCTGTCTGGGGAGATGTCCGGTTCAATGGGCACATCCAGACTTTCAAAATCACATTCTCCTTCCCCTCCTCCTGTTCATAAAATTCCTCTATATCATATTCTTGAACCGGTGGCACCGACCGAACTGACCGCTTACCTGATGGTGCCGGTTCGGTCGGAACCGGGGAAAGCGACTGGACAATTTTGATCGCTTTGACTATTTCTTCAGCAGTTGGAGAAGGGAATTTTGGCTCCACACCTGCTGATTTTCTAGTCCTTTTAGCTGGGACTGACTCCTCCGAGTCGGCTCTCCTTTTGCCCGAGGAAGTCTCGCCCTGGTCAGAGGGCACTCCCTCCGGTTCGGTTGGCACCGAACCGGGCTGGCCATCCGGGTCAGCAGACTTCTTGGCCTCTCTTTCCCTGAGCCTACCAACTCTCTTATCCAGGGTAGCTGCAGGAAAATTCTTGCAAATCTGGCAGTCTGCATTGAGGTGGTCAAACCCCAGACAATAAACACATGTGGTGTGTGGGTCAGCCTTGGCAAAGGCTTCCCCACAGACGCTGCAGTGTTGAAACCCAGTGGGCCTGGTTTTTCTTTTGGGTTTCTCAGACATAGTGCCAGCCTAACCAAAAACTTGCCCGTTTATGGCAATCCGCCAAGCAAGACCCTCTTATTGGTTCCCAGCCGTGTCACGGGTCATGGAAAAAACCGTAATGAAATCTGTTTTTTTTAGAACCGATAAGACCCGGGAACCGCACTCTAATGTAATTTAAATGAAGTTTAACAACAACCTGATCGGTTCAAACCGAACCGATAATACTGTTTGCAGGTTCCACACAGAAAATAATGTAAAACCTATCTATTACTTACGATACCACAGACAGAGCTTGAACCAACTGGTTGCGGTTTAAATACGGTTTAAAAACCGAAAACTAATACTTTTAACCGACAAAATGAACCGAGCAGAAGGAGAAATCTCCGGAGCGACTGTTCAGTGAGGCGGAGTAAAGAATCTGACAGTTTGAGTTTGAAGAACAACAGACAGTCTTCAACCGAGCTCGCGCTCAAGATTCCATGCCTGGCATGGAAAGTTAACTCTTTTACCTCCGGAGCAGTTCGAAGGTTGGGACTCACTGCATATGTCATAATATAGCAAGACTTCACATTGTTTGAAAGAGTTAGGAGTCTGTAGAATCTTTTTTGTCTGTTTCCCCAAGGACTTGTGAAGGGGAATAGACAACCTTTTGGACTCTGGGATGTCCGTCATCTCCACAAAATCAGGTTCTTCTTCCTCTTCAGCAGCTTCAATCAAAGGGAGCTGGAGGGTTTCAGCCGCCTTCTTGTAAAACAAAAAGTGAGAAGGGGACTCAGAAAGCCTGAGGGGGGGGGGGAGACATCAGAGGGTCTGTCTGGGGAGATGTACGGTTCAATGGGCACATCCAGACCCCCACCGTCATAGTCATCGTCATCATCATCGGGATAGTCTTTGTCTCCCTCCCACTCCTGATAGAAAGCATCTGGATCGTAATCCGAAGGAGCTGGTTCTGACTGAACCGGCCGCCTAACCGGCGGCACCGTTCGACGGAATCGATGAAGCGACAGATCACTAATCGCCATATCTCGCCTGCGTTGGAGTAAGCTGCTGGATCCAACCGCGGACTTTCGTTTTTTTTTGATGGAACCGACCCTCAGAGTCGGCTCTCCTTTTGCCCGAGGAGGTATCGCCTAGGTCAGTAGGCACTTCCCCATCCGGGTCTACGGACTTCTCGGCCTCTCTTTCCTTCAACCTACTCAGTCTTTTTTCTAGAGTGGTTTTAGGAAAGTTTTTGCAAATTTTGCAGTCTGACTGGAGGTGGTCAAACCCCAGACAATAAACACAGATGAGATGGGGGTCAGCCTTGGCAAAGGCCTCCCCACACTCAGTACAGTGTTGAAACCCAGTGGGATCGGTTTTCTTTTTGGGTTTCTCAGACATGGCTAACCTACCAAAATTACCCTACAGAAGCGTTCAAGCCAGGTAATACCAACTGATCGGTAACAACCGTGTCACGGGTTTGGAAAAGAAGCGAGAAAAAGCCCGGTTCTTTTGAAACCGATCGGTACTGGAACACCACTCTAAAATAATAAATTTAAAATTAGAAGGAAACACAAGGTCGGTTCCTAACCGGACCGACCGGGAAGAAACCGAAGAAACCAACAATTTCCACAAGTTACTTAAAATAAAATACAGTCACTACCTATCTACCACACTACCTGTACCGTAGACAGAGGCTGGAAATCTGAAAAAACAACAAAGAACAAGTTTTAAACCAAACGCTTTACGTTTACCGAACCGAGCAGAGGAATCTCCGGAGCATCTTCACTGTTAGGAGGAGTAAAGAATCTGACGGTTGCACTGGTGAGTACCACAGACAGAGGTTTGAAAACTGAGCTCGAGCTCAACATTCCATGCTTCTGCATGGAGTTAACTCTTTCCTTTCCTCTCCTGGGCAGTTCAAGTGCTGGGGCTAACTGCATTATGTCTGAATACAGCAAGACTTCATGTTGTTTGAATAGCATTTTCTTCACTTTTTTAACCCAAATTAAAACTTAAAAAAATCTGAATGGTAGCAAATGTGTCCAACATAAAGTCGGTATTCTGGTAGGTAGGAATGTTTCCTACCGACCTCCACTTTCCAATAACCTTATCCCTGATTGGTTGATCCAGAAAGTGTATAAGAAGTGCAAGACACACATATGCGCTCTGGGGATGAGAGGAAGTGAATATCTGATGCACATATGCGCTATGGGGACTAGAGGAATTTTCCTGATGATGCACATATGTGCTATGGGGCTGAGTGAGTTAAGTCGAGGGAGGCTAGCCAGTCTCCCTGCTGTAAGGACTGTATGACCAGTGACAGAGTGACCAATTTAAATTTGGTTTTTTTTCAGATATTTGTTTAAATATCTGAGATCTAAGATAGGTCGCCACTCTCCAGTTTTCTTTTGTGTCAGAAAATACCTGGAGTAGAGGCCTTGCCCTTCTCATGGGCGGGGACCCTCTCCACTGCTCGTAAAGCCAGAAGGTTTTGTACTACCACCCACTTGTCTGACGTGATGAGAGACCAGTGCTGAAGATAGTGAGAGAGTCTGCCTCCAGCCGGAAATGGGGAGGCGACCTGGACACTCACATCAGGACTTAGACTGAGAGGCAGATGGCTGGGTAGAGGTGGCTCTTTCATTGGCTCCTTCTGCCCCTGCCTCTGAATGACCCCCTGTACTGGCTAAAGTCAGATTGAGGATAGGGATTGTAAGGCCTGGGAAAAAAACTTCTGCCCCTACCGCCCCTGAGATGGGATCTCTGAGAGGTGGTGGGTTTAGGCTTGGATGAGTGGCTCTGCCAGGAAGCTTTGTGCTCATCCACTTGTTCATGTAGTCAGTGGTTCTGTAATCAAACAACATATTTTGATAACAGAGAAAATCCATGTCCTTGTTCTGAGTGTCTGTGGTCAGACTGGTTGTTCTAAGCCAGGTGAGCATCTCAGAGAGATGGCATGGGGCATCACCCTAGAGGCTGCATCACTGTTGTCATCTGCCATGTGGAATTGGTACATAGTAGCTTCCAAGGCAGTTTTTGACGTATCCACTAGCTCCTGTAGCATAGAATCTAATCCGTTGCTGGCGATAGCCTGGACAGATTTCCAAAGGGCTTTCTGATATTTGGCTGTGCATGCCATGTAAAAAGAAAGCCTGAGAAGCAGGGAAGCTATGGCATACATTTTCTTTGCTATAAAGTCAATTTTCTTGGAATTCTTGTCAGGGAAGAGGGTGACAAGGAGACTCCAGCTTTCTCACAAGCTGCCTGCTGCACTATGCTTTCATGGCTAGGGTGTGCAGATAGGAACTCAGTACCATTTTTAGACAATTTATATTTTCTCTCAAGGCGCTTATCAACACCTGATCCTGAAGTGGGGTGTTGAAGCACCTTCATGGTATTTTTTCTAAATGCATTATAGTTAGGGACGACCAGGGTCTTTGAGGATGAAAGACCCTTCATCTCCCTTTAATCTTCATCTTCATCGACATCCTGGTTGAGCTCCTGTGTAAGGAGGTCCAGGGTATCCAGCTTTTTTTGTATAAATGTAAACATAGAGGAAGGATCCTCGTGGTCACCCGTGGGATCCCCAAGGCGAGGGTCCAGGGACTCCTGGGACTCAAGGCCCTCAAAATCCATGTCAGGGACATCATAAAATTGATCATCATCTGTGTCACCCTCACAGTCTACAGACGAGAGAACTGTGGAAGAGTGCTTGCCCAGCCCCAGTAAATCGAGGACCCATCTTTTGAAGGGTCTGAACAATTGCTATGCTTTTTCCATATCTTGCACTGATGGAAGAACCTATGCAGTTTGTAAGTGCTTTGTTCCTTCTATATGCTTTAAGCTGCCTGTTGTCTCACTATTGGCTTTCCCAGGAGCAACGGGAGCATATCTGTCTTGACAAAGTGTCTTTTTAGCCACTTCATCAGAGGCTTGATCAAGCTTCCTTTTTTTCGTCACTCTTATTATTTTTCAATTTGTGAGGAACTTCATCTTTGGAAGCTTTATTTTTTGACTGGGATCTGGGAGGGTTCCTCAGCACCTCTGCTTTTGGTATTAGTACTTTTGAATGGCCCCTCATCGGAAGCCTTTGATTTATCCTCAGCCATAATTATCAAAGATTTGTCTGCTATGTTTGCCAATTTAAACAAAGCAAACCACTTCTGGACCTACGAACTGAGTACAGGTTTCTGTGAAAATGCCACCAGCCAGTCCTGCCTCAGTTAATAAACTCTATCTATTACTAATGCCTTTTTTTTTGTTGTAAAACTGGGATCTATACCAGTGCCAATCTTAATAGAAACCCAGTAATAGTCAACTGCGCACAGGTGGCTGCTGGATCCTTATGGACAGTCCTGACACAGATGATACCAAGGTCCAGTAATATAACAAAAAAGGTTTCCTCGTAATTGCCAATCAAGAGAGAAAACACCCAGGCGCTGTTTAAATTTGAAATCTACTGCGGGTGCCTCGCGTTAAACCCCGTGAGGTCCGAAGTAAAAAACAAGGCAACTGTCCCTAATGAGACGGTTCCCACAAGAATTTGCCCCAAAAATGAAGTAAACTGTCGAAAATAAGCACTCACAATAAAATTGGGCTTTAAACTAAATAGTCGTGATAAAAATAAAGTCAAAATAGTGCCATTACACTAAAAATAAAAAATTTGCGCAGCGCTAATGAAAAAGTAAAACTTTCACTCAGCACACTAAAGGAAATTATTTATGAGGAAAATTTTACCCAGATAAGCACTAGGAGGCTGTCAACAAGGAAATTTGGGAGACACCTCAGAGGCAATATTGCTCAGTCCAGCCGAGAAAAAATTCTGAAGCATTCAACAGCTCTCACTCAGCTCACACCCCCTCCTGTCTTTTGATTGGCTTGGCCCTAAGCTCATTTAAATATCTCTTAAAGGCACACCTCCAGGGCAGTTGCACCTAGCCAGCTAAGTGCAAAAAAGTTACTGATGCAAAAGGACTCCTGGGGTAAGAATGCTAGTAGGACTGTGCAGGTGGTCAATTGGCAGAACTACCTACCAAGCAATGTGCCCTGTGCATGTTGCAATCCAGTTCAGTGCAGGATTCCTAAGTTGGCATGACATTTTTTTCAATCCTAGTGTCCTGTGGCCAGATTTCTGGATTGAAGTGTCAAGACATGTATGACTCTTACCAACACTTCCATCCTCCGGGTCTACACCATGTTTCTGTCTTTACTCTATCAGTATTTTATCCTCCTTTTGATGGTTCTGCCCTGCAACCCCCCCCACCAGCCCTGTCACCAACCTTCTCAGAGACTTATTGGTTATTCGCTGCCTGCCCAGGATAACAGTGCAAAGGGTTGTCCGCCATATTGGTCGTACAGAGAGCCTGCAGGAGGAGCTGATATAGAACAGCCCATCCTCTTCATTTTAATCCCAAGAGTGCCACGTGATGTGATGTGACAGTGCATATTCATGCAGTGGTACGTGTCTTTGCCAGGACATCTCATGACAGCCCCTTCCCTTGTGCTTGCCCACGACTGTGCTGCTGCTGCATGGTCTCCACCAGGCAGCAGTGCTGCAGTGGGAACCTTATCCTCCCCTTCCTGAGGAATGAGTGCAGTCCATGGGACACTTGATTCTTCCTCTCGTGGCCAGTGGCCTACGATCCAAGCTCATTCTCGAATGTGGGTCACAGGCATCACGAGTTAAAACACTATCGCTGTACCAACAGGCCAGCTTTACATGCCATTTCTAAGTTTGTAATGCAGGTCACCCCTGTGCACTATGGTTCTAGTTCGGGGATCTAATCACTCAGGTACACTACCTTCCAGAAGTGGCCTGTTATTCAGCGCTCCTGTGGATGGGTACTTACGTACAGTCTCCATGCATTGGTTCAGTTCACCAGGGCACTCTACGACCAGGTCTTCCCCCGCTTTTGTTGCACATTCACCGTTTCCAGTGTCTATGCAGGTGTAGCACTGCAGCCCATGTGTGAGGTTCACTTCAGAAACTGAAACAGAGCACAAAACATGCTTGTGTAGTACCTGCAACTAATGACACGTAGTATTGGAGTACACTTGTATTTCAATTTGTGTGGGGAGTTTAGTGCCTTGAAACAAAGTTGCAGGATTTACACCCCACAGTGTCCCTAAGCCATTCTACTGTCAAGAGGAGCCCTATATTTAATGCCTCCATTGTTCCCTTTATTCCCCAGGATAGCCCAGGTAAGATGGCGCACATAATTTTTTTTTTATCTTGACACTATTTTGTCCAGCACCGCAGACCTGGCAGGGGCTACGACCCCCCTTCCCATCGGAGTGGTACGTCCTCCAGCCTATCGGGGCCATCATGGGTCCTGTTGGGTCCCGGCACTTTTTTCCTCCATAATTTTTTTTTTCAACTAGTTCTAATACATCTCCCAGCTTGGCTTCCCTTGGCCTGGCTACCCCCTCCAGCCCTGTCACCTTACCTGGACCTCAGTGAGCCTGGCTTATTTGCTCCATGGGGTAAGCTTCCCATGGTAGGGCCGGCAGGGGCAGAGAATCCCCCACTTGGAGTCTGAATCTGGTGGCAGTGGGGCTGTAGTGTGTTGGGTGGGTGGTGCAAGGTCCGAATTTGCTGGCAACATTCTGTTGCACAGGGAGGGCTTTTCTCCCCATTGGTGTCCTCTTCCTCAAGAAGGTGTGCTGTAAACCTGCGGCAATCCACAAAACTGGCATACATGCCACAAGGCCCACCACAGTCCCCCTTCCTCCCACTGCCATCTCTGCTGAGCTTGTGCTGTCTGAGCACCCCACGACCGGCTGGGATAGACAAACCCACGGGGAGGACTGCATCCGCAGGGTTGTTCCATTCTCCTCCCCCAGCCAGCCCCAGTGACTCAGGTTCATTCTCTAGTCAGGGTCACAGGCACTGTGAGTGGTAACCCTACCGCTGTGCCGAGTGACCAGCTGCAGCATCTGGCATTTAGTGGTGGTGGGGTGGGGGTAGGGAGGTGGGAGGTGGTCCTACATCTACCCAATTTTATGGCTGGTATAGACTAAAGCACCAGGAGGTCATGTGACTTGCTAAAGGGCACACTGCGAGTCAGTGGCTGTGGTGGGATTCAAACCAGATATTTGCAGACTCAGTTCTGCCTTCTAACCATTGGGCCACTCTGCCTGTGTCTTTCAATGAGCAAAACACACACACACACAAAATCAAACTCACTCTAGAATGTTTATTTTGTCTTCCACATTGTTCCATATTCAGTTTGCACTTGTTACAACAACTAGGGAACATCATTGGCATTCCTTACATTAGACACTAGAGGGCAGATTTGCTGATGTCCTGCAAGTATGGGATAAGTAAGCAGTAAGACATAAGAAACAAGCATTTGTCAATGCCGAATGTTTGCCACTGGTATTGCTGTTGTACCGGGTCTTGCTTGTACACATTTTTACTATATATTTACCTAGAATAGGGCAGATGAGATACAATATCTTATTTTCAGTGGTGTCCTGCTTTGACACATTGTTAGATTGTAATTTCCCAGGATAAAGCAGCTGAAAGGCAATATCTACTTGTAAGTGGGCTCCCACATTTTCACCCCAAATTTCCAATAGTTTTTTTTATGATCTGATGTTATGATCAAGGCAGGTGGAAGTTTTAAAATCCCATCCGAAAGCTGATTTCGTTGTGTGACTGTGGAAACAAGTTTTGGAAGGGATTTGAGAAATGACAGCTGTATGTTCAGGAGGTGGGTAACACAAGGGATATGTTGAACATTAGGGGCCAAGATCTGTAAAATATAAAGTTATGAGCAGATGTTGGAACAATTTGTTTCCTCATAAATCCATTTTATTTCACATTTGTACCCAAAATTTCCAACACAGTCTTTTATGATCACTCCTTCTGAGCATGGCAGAAAGGATTACGGTGTTGGACATTTCTAAAAGGCTAGCAAACAATGCATTCCATGGACTATTACTGTACCAAGTCTAATAACCAAATATCATAAAAACAGAAGGACTGGCATCACTAAATGCTGCAAAAATGTTTCTTGTGCAAAAAAGCTTAGACATAAAGAAAAAATTACTCACCTTAGTAATGTTGTTTCTTCTAATGGAGTCTTGCTATATTATGACAATTGCAGTTTGACCCAGCCTTTGAACTGCTCTGGAGGTGAAAGAGTTAAGTTCCATGCCAGGCATGGAATCTTGAGCGCGAACTCGGTTGAAAACTCTGTCTGTTGTGCTTCAAACTCTAACTGTCAGATCTTTACAAACAAAACTCACTAAGGTTCTGTGTGGAAGCTGTAAGCCTACACTAGCCAACTGGCTACTAAATACTAACACATTTTCTGGCTTCAAAACCAAGGCTCAAGTCAGGGGACCAAGAAAATGAAATACAACAGTAAACACCCCCGAAAAGAGGGGAATGAACAAACAAAAATGGCAAACACTAGGTGCCAACAGATCACTGCCCACCCACATCCCAAAAACAAAACAGAGGTTCTGAGAGGGGCAGGTAGGGGGGGAGGTCATAATATAGCAAGACTCCATTAGAAGAAACAACATTACTAAGGTGAGTAATTTTTTCTTCAAACAACATGAAGTCTTGCTATATTATGACAATTGCAGACTACACAGCAGTACCTCCATGGAGGAGGGCAGAACCTACTTAGGGAATTGGCTCTGAAGCACAGCTGTGCCAAACCGAGCATCACTCCTAGCCTGGATGTCCAAGGAGTAATGCTTTGTGAAAGTGTGAACTGTTTTCCAAGTAGCTGCTTGACCTATGTCTATGATAGGGATGTCCCTGGCAGCAGCCAGGGACGCAGCTGTACCTCTGGTAGAGTGAGCCCTCAGGCCTGAAGGGGGAACCTTACCCAGTTTTTGATAACAAAATTGGATACAAGAAACAATCCACCTGGCAATGGATCTTTTAGTGGCAGGTTTCCCTTTACCTACCTCACCATAAGTGAGGAACAGCTAGAGGGAATCAAGCCTGTGACCCTTGGTACGCTCTATGTAGTAGCTAAGGGCTCTTTTGACATTTAAACTGTGCAGTCTCCTCTCACCAGAGGAGGAATGGTCAGTGAAGTACACAGGGAGAGACATAGATTGATTCAGGTGAAAGTCCAAGACCACTTTAGGCAAGAACTTTCTATTAGTCCTGAGGACCACTTTATCCCTATGAAAGGAGATAAAATCAGGCTCCACTAACAATGCTTGTAGTTCACTTATGCGCCTAGCAGAAGTGATGGCTATCAAAAACACAGTCTTCCAAGTCAAGTACTTAAGCTCTGCTGAAGACATGGGTTCAAAAGGAGGTTGCATAAGCTGGGCAATGCAAACATTAAGATCCCATGCAGGGGCAGGAGCCCTGAATGGAGGGTTGATGTGAAGCAACCCCTTGAAAAACTTGGAGAATACCAGATGAGCTGAAATAGAAGAGGGTTTACCTGCTGATAAGGAAGCAGACACTGCTGCCAGGTGCACCTTTAGGGTAGCTGGTCTCAGCCCCAAAGCATTTAAATGCACCATATAATCCAGAACTGTGGGCAAGCCGGCAGACTCTGGGGAAATACTCTTACCCGAGCACCATATGGAAAACCTCTTCCATTTGGAATCATAAGTAGCCCTGGTAGAAGGCTTCCTCGAAGCCTTCAAAACATTGAGTACACCCTGAGAAAGGTGTAAATCAGCAAACTCTAACTCTTCAAGAGCCAGGCCTTGAGATTGAGAGGTTTGAGATTCGGGTACCAAACTCTCCCCTGGGCACAGGTTAACAGATTGTGATTCCTGGGAAGGCACAGGGGAAGGTGAACTGCTAGGGACAGAAGAAGTGGATGCCAGGGCTGTCTGGCCCAATCTGGAGCAATCAGGATCATCTTACAAGGTTGAGATCTGATCTTGACTAGCACCTTGAACAGGAGAGGGAGGGGGGGAACGCATAGAGAAACTTCCCTTTCCAGTTGAGAAGGAAGGCGTCCAGAGGGACTGAGCCCAACACTGGGGGCCTGCAGCAAAAAAGAGGAAGTTGGTGATTGTCTGGGGCTGCAAAAAGATCTATCTGAGGAGTGCCCCACCTGGCAAACACCACCTCCAGGATAAGGGGATCCAGAGACCATTCGTGATGGCCCTGGGAAATCCTGCTGAGAGCATCTGCCAGGACATTGTCTTTGCCTGGGAGGTGAACTGCCATAAGGGAGGTGTTCAGGGAATAAGCCAGAGACCACAACTTCATTGCTTCGGTGCACAAGGCCGTAGACCGAGTGCCCCCTTGCTTGTTGATGTACCACATTGTAGTGGTGTTGTCCGGTTTGACTTGTACCACTTTGTTCTGAACAGATGTGGAAAAAGCTTGAAGTGCTAGAAAAACTGCTCTGAGTTCCAACAGATTGATGTGGAGCAGAGATTCCTGAGGGGACCACAATCCCTGAGTGGTGAGGTTGCCCATGTGAGCTCCCCACCCCAAGAGGGATGCATCTGTAGTAAGGGTCAAGGAGTGAGACTGCGGGATGAAGGGAACCCCTTGTCTCAGATTGCTCTGATCCCGCCACCACTGTAGGGCCTGGATCAGGGTTCGAGTTACTGGGATCAATTTGGTTAGAGGATCTCTCCTTTGAGACCAGAAGGCTCTCAAATGGAACTGAATGTCCCTCATCTGAAATCTTGCTCCCTGCACTACTGCTGTGGAAGCAGCCATGTGCCCTAGGAGCTGCAGAAAATGCCTTGCTGGTCGAGAGACCTGCAGAGTGAAGGAGGAGGCCAGAGAAACCAGGGTCTTTGCTCTTTCTAGAGGAAGGAAGGCTCTGGCCTGAAGTGTGTTCAGTTCTGCGCCTATGAAGGTGAGTAGCTGAACAGGCTCTAGAACTGACTTTGGGAGATTGAGAAGGAAACCTAGAGATGTAAGCAGCTGCTGGGTAACCTGAAGGTGTAGTTTGACTTGGGCTGGGGACCGGCCTACTGTGAGCCAGTCGTCCAGGTAAGGAAAGATGGCAATCTTTTGCCTTCTTAAATGAGCAACTGCTACTGCCAGGCATTTTGTGAATACCCTTGGGGCAAGGGTGAGACCGAAGGGCATTGCTCTGAACTGGTAGTGGCCTGAGGGCAGTTCGAATCTGAGGTACTTTCGGTGGGAACTTCTGATGAGAACATGGAAATAGGCAACCTTGAGGTCCAGGGACTAGCCAGTCCCTGGCCTTAGAGAGGTAAAATAATTCCCAGAGTCATCATTTTGAATTTTGGTTTTAAAAGGTGCTTGTTTAGGTATCTGAGATCCAGGATGGGCCGCCATTCTCCTGTCTTTTTTGGGGTAAGGAAGTACCTGGAGTACAATCCTTTGCCCTGGTGTAGGGGAGGAACCCTTTCTACAGCTCTGAGAGCCAGGATGGTAGAAACTTCTGCCTCTAGGGCAAATGCCTCTGATGGATTTGCAGGTGGAAAGGATCTGGCTCTCATCTTCGGAAATTTTTTGAAGCTGAGAACCAGTCCCTGGCTTACTACTTCCAGGACCCACTTGTCTGATGTTAAAGACTTCCAGTCCTGGACGAAGTAAGCCGGCCTGCCCCCTACAGGTAATGGAGAATGTCACTGGCAATCCCATCAGGTGCCTGTTTGGCAGGCTTTAGGCTGAGGGGTGCAGGCCTGCCGCACCCCGTCTGCCTCTCCCTCTGAAGAACCCCCTCTGGGCATAGGCTGAAGAGGAGGCCTGGGCTTGGTGAAAAGGCCTGTGAAAAGGCCTGCCCCTGCCCCTGGAAAGCTGCCTCTGAGGAGTGGCCTGTCTTTCCTTGGCCTGTGCACTCCTATAGGTGGTCCTATACTCATCCGTTTTCTTCATGTAATTCTCTGTCTGCTCTCCAAACAGAGAGTTATCAACAACAGGAAAATCCATGGCCTTAGCCTGGGTATCCTGTGACAGGCTAGTACACCTGAGCCAAGCCATTCTACGAAAAGCCACAGATGTAGCCATGACTCTCGAAGATACATCATTAGAGTCCACTGCAGCATGGAATTTCACCTTGGATGCCTCAATACCATTGGCAGCCACCTGCTCCAGTTCCCTGGCAAGCTGGTCAGGGACCTGCTTTGCTAGAGCCATAACCGTATCCCATCTGGATTTCTGATATCTTGCAACATAAGCCATATAATTTGCCTGTCTGAATCCCAAAGATGCTGCCATGTACTGTTTCTTTGCCATGGCATCAATCCTCCTGGAGTCCTTGTCCGGGGGGTGTGAAGCCAAGGGAATATTTGCCTTATCACAGGCTGCGGCCTGCACTACCCCAACATGGCTGCATTGTTGTGAGAGGAACCCATGTCAGAGCTGACAAAGTACCTCCTGTCCATTTTCTTATCCACAGGAAGTATAGAATGGGGAGCTTTTAAAATTTTTACTGTCTGTTTCCTGAAGGATTTGTGCATAGGAATAGACAGTCTCCTAGACTCGGGATATCCATCATTTCCACATAGTCAGGCTCCTCTTGGTCATCTACAGCTTCTTCCATAGGAAGCTGGAGGGTTTCAGCCACTTTCTTATAAAAAATAAAATGAGAAGGGGACTCAGAAAGCCTGGGGGGAGACACTTCTATAGGTCTGTCTGGAGAAATGTCCGGTTCAATGGGCACATCCAGACTGTCAAAATCACATTCACTCTCCTCATAATCTCCCCGGTTCATAAAAACCCTCTATATCATATTCTTGAACTGGTGGAACCGACCGAACCGACCGCTTACCTGATGGTGCCAGTTCGGTCGGAACCGGGGAAAGCGACTGGACAATTTTGATCGCTTT
Source organism: Neoceratodus forsteri (assembly GCA_016271365.2). NCBI lineage: Eukaryota > Metazoa > Chordata > Ceratodontiformes > Ceratodontidae > Neoceratodus > Neoceratodus forsteri. Next base: position 28,312,314 of record CM028138.1, read on the forward strand.
GGCTATCTCTGCAGCAGTTGGAGAAAGGATTTTGGCTCCACACCTGCTGATTTCCTAGTCCTTTTAGCTGGAACTGACTCCTCCGAGTCAGCTCTCCTTTTGCACGAGGAAGACTCACCCTGGTCAGAGGGCACTCCCTCTGGTTCGGTTGGCACCGAACCGGGCTGGCTATCTGGGTCAGCGGACTTCTTAGCCTCCCGTCCCCTGAGCCTACCAACTCTCTTATCCAGGGTAGCTGCAGGGAAATTCATACAAATCTGGCAGTCTGTATTGAGGTGGTCAAACCCCAGACAATAGACACATGTGGTGTGTGGGTCAGCCTTAGCAAAAGCTTCCCCACAGACACTACAGTATTGAAACCCAGTGGGCCTGGTTTTTCTTTTGGGTTTCTCAGACATAATGCCAGCCTAACCAGAAACTTGCCCGTTAATAGCCCTTAGCCAAGCAAGACACCCTTATCGGTTCCAAACCGTGTCACGGGTCGTGGAAAAAACCGTAATGAAATCTGTTTTTTTTAGAACCGATAAGAACCGGGAACCGCACTTCTATTGCAATTTAAAATAGTTTTTACAACAACCTGATCGGTTCAAAACCGAACCGATAATACCGTCTACAAGTTCCACACAGAATTAAATGTAAAACCTTGTATTACTTACGATACCACAGACAGAGCTTGAACTGACCGGTTGCGGTTTAATTTAAACAAATGCGGTTTGAAAACCGAGAAATATACACTTTAAAACCGACAAAATGAACCGAGCAGTAGGAGAAATCTCCGGAGCGACTGTTCAGTGAGGCGGAGTAAAGAATCTGACAGAGTTTGAAGCACAACAGACAGAGTTTTCAACTGAGCTTGCGCTCAGGATTCCATGCCTGGCTTGGAACTTAACTCTTTTACCTCCGGAGCAGTTCGAAGGCTGGGTCAAACTGCAATTGTCATAATATAGCAAGACTTCATGTTGTTTGAAGTGCAGATTTGTAAACACAGAGTACTCACAAAGGAACAGCAACAGCAGCAGCAATAGCAAGACTAGAACCGCTAACCGGTTTCACCAAGAGGCTTCGTCAGAGGGAGTGGTGACAGAGTGTTTATAAATCTGCACTTTATGTCTAAGCATTTTTGCAGAATAAACATTTTTGCAGCATTTAGTGGTGCCAGTCCTTCTGTTTTTATGGTATTTTAATATATAATTGATTAAAATAATGGCTGAAACATCATTTTGCGACACAAGTGTTTAAACCCATTTTGGGTAGGATTTGAGAAATGACTGCTGTCACATTCATGAGGTGCTGTGAAGAAATGACAATGTTGAAAATTCAGGTTCAAAATATTCAAAATCACCAAAGTTACGAGCCTGAGTTCACAAATTTCAATGTAGGCTCATAACTTTGTTTTTTTTTTTATATTTTTACACCAAATGTTCAACATATTCTTCTTATGATCCCACCTCATGAACAAGGGTGGAGAAGATGTTCAGCTCTTGCCCAAAAGGTGATTTTGCACAGTGACCGTGAATTCGCCTTACAGGACAGATTTGCCTAATTTCACTGCCACTGTTCATGAGGTGGGGTCCCAAAAAAAGGCATGTCGAAATTTTGGGGCCAAAATATTCAAAAATGACCAAGTTATGCCACTAAGTTCAAAACCCCTTTGAAATACATTGAACTGCATACCTGATGTCCTCAGTTCGTGGTCTGACTTTGAAGAGTGAAGACGTGTCTGCGGTCCAGAAAGGATTACGGTGTTGGACACCTGGTGGATATGTAAGGTCTTGGTGGGGTGTGGGGTGTTTGGTGTGGTGGGTGCTAAGTGGGAGGGTTGGGTGGTGGACAGTAACAGCAGCAACAGACATCGACGGATGGCTGTCTTTTTTTTTAACGGGGTTTAACAAAAAAACGAAACAAAGAGAAACACAAGGGATGGGTTTTCTTTATTTCAGGAGGCGGCACTGGAGGATTGGGAACCCCCAGTGTCATTGTTAGTTTTGTGTGGGGGGTGGATGCTGAGAGGTAGGGTAGGGTTGGGGAGGACAGTTACGGTGGCACCAGCAGCAGACATCGATGGACGGTTTTCTTTGCTACAGGGTGTAATTCCTCAGCAGACTGATCATGACAGATCAGCTGTGCTTGCTGGGTGGCGTAGATCAAAGAAAAGAGCCAACCTATGATTGGGTGGTCTCTTTCCTTTGAAATACATGAAGTTTCGGCCCAGCAAGCAAGAATACTGTCATGATCAGCCTGGCTGATGATTGGTGTGACACCAACGAGCCAGCTGCAGACCACTCTGTACTGGACTGACAGTGTCACATCCCTCAAAAGCCACTCTTCTAACAAAATGTTCACTGCAAGTGCACGCACGGCGAACATAAAAATTACTCACAGTTGCAATGTTGTTTCTTCTTACTGGATCCCTTACTATGTTTACACTTTATGCAGTCATCTTGGCTGAGAGTGATGCCCCAGAGTTAGAACCTATGCAAATTTTAGAATATGGAATGCAGGTTCAAATGCTGCATCCGCTGTCTAGTTGGAGCGAGATGTAAGGGCATTTTCTCGCCAGTTTCCACTGGTGTAGCTGTTGCTAGCTAATGGGACTGCTCTTCTCCTATTTTTTTTAATCTATATAAAGGATGTCTTGCTGTTTTCTATGGATGCACTTTGTACTTTTTTGCCACTTTTAAGGAAAAAGTGAAAATAAAAATGGAAATTACGTACCTACCGTAATTCTTGATCTTCTTGGATGAAGTCTCCACCACTCATTCACACTAATGGGAGTATGCTGGAGGCACTAGGACCCAGTGGGAGCAAAACTTTTTTCAGGAGGGCTGGCGCCGAGATGGAGCCGCGAGGAAGTGGCACTGTGAGCCAGGCTCGTGTGGTATAGACTATCTTGGCGTCGATCCTCCAACTGCCTCAGTACCTTTTTTCCGAGGAGGTGCAGCGTAACCAACCTATAGAGGAGTAACCTAAAAATCAGACATAAGATAGTCTGAATGACCCGTGTAAGAAGGGTCAAAAACAAAGTCTTCACAGTCCAACCATTGAGGGAGTGAAGACCAGAAACAGAGAAGAGAGCTCGGGGGACGGAGGGTGGGCATGTGAATGAGTGGTGGACACTTCATCCAAGAAGATCAAGAATTACGGTAGGTACATAATTTCCATGTCTTCCTGGACATAGAGTCTCCACCACTCATTCACACTAATGTGAGAGTACTGAGCTAAATAATCTCCTGAGACTGGCAGCAGGAGAGAGAGGAACTCACTTTTTAGGACAGAAGTCCGTTAAGGATTGTCCTGCCAAATGACAGATGTCATCTGGCATGGACATCCAAGGCATAGTGCTTAACAAAAGTGTGCACGGAGCTCCAGGTGGCCGCATTGCAAATGTCTGCAATGGGGACATTACGTATTTCTGCCAGAGATGCCACGACTGCTATGGTAGAGTGAGCGTACACTCTGCCTTCCAGCTTGACCTGTGCCATGGAATAGCAGTGGTGAAGGCATGCCACCAGCCATGCTGAAATGCACCTGATAGCAACAGGTTGACCCAGCCGGGTTGTGCTGAAGGAAACAAACAGTTGTTCCTTCGTTCTATCCAGATAGAACCACAAGGCTCTTTTTACATCTAGGGAATGAAGGGTATGCTCCCCCTCATTCTGAAAACTGGCAAAGTAGGTAGGAAGGACTAAAGGTTGATTCAGATGGAATTCTGAGACAACCTTAGGCAGGAACTTAGGATGAGTCCTACGAACTACTTTGTCCTTATGAAATACAGTATATGGGGGGGTTCTGTGACCAAGGCATGTATTTCACATACCCTACAAGCAGAAGTAATGGCCATCAAGAAGGCCGTCTTCCAAGTGAGGAATTTCAATTCGCAAGTAGCTAGAAGCTCGAAAGGTTTACGACTGAGCATGTCTAGCACAAGGTTAATGTCCCAGGATGGAACTGGATGCCTAATAGGAGGTCTGGTATGCAGAATGCCCTTAAGGAACCTCTTAACTACAGGTAGCTGAGACAATGACATAGAGAATACTGGCTCATGATATGCCGAAATCGTACTTTGACTGTGGAGTATTGCAGACCTGAGTTTGAGAGGTCTAAGAGATACTCCAAGACTTTATTCGGTGGGCAGGAAAAAGGATTCCAAGAGGATTTTGCATACCAGGTAGAGAAACACTTCCATTTAGCTGTGTAGGTTTTTCTGGTGGCTGGCTTGTGTGCAGCCAAAACAATATCTGAAACCCTATGAGAAACATTAACCCTATTCACCTCCATCTCCTCAGGAGCCAAGCGTGGAGGTGAAGAGACCTCAGGTTGGGATGGACTACAGGGCCCTGGCTCAGAAGGTTCATGTGAAGGGGAAGCAGTTTTGAAGAGGTTTCTGACAGTCTGTTGATTATAGGAAACCAGATGTGACAAGGCCAGAACGGGGCAATGAGAATCATTCGGCACCCCGTGCCTCCAGTTTGAGCACTACCCTGTGAATTAAGGGTAGAGGAGGAAATGCGAATAGAAAGCATTTTTGTCCACTGTGGCCTGAATGCATCCTGACAAAAAATGCCAGGTCCTGGATTTCTGGAGCAGAAGAGAGGCAGTTTTGCGTTGACTGGGGATGGAAAAAGGTCCAGGTCCGGAGTTTCCCACTCTTCGAAGAGTGACTGAACGGTGGTTAAGTCGAGAGACCACTCTTCAGGATCTGTCTCCATTCTGCTGAGATGGCCTGCCAAGCTGTTTTGTACTCCTGGCAGGTAAACCACCTGAATCAGAGCTTTTTGTTCCAGGCACCATTCCCACATTCTCATTGCTTCCCTGCATAATGGGTAAGTGCGTGCACCGCCCTTTTTGTTGATGTAATACATCACTGCCTTGTTGTTCATTTGAAGGAGAATGTTCTTGTGACAGACTATGTCCTTCAAAGCTCAAACAGCATAGAGGATGACTCTCATTTTCAGGATGCTTATGTGAATCCTAGTACCCTGAGTGTGGCGATCCCAGCAGTGAGCTCCCCAACCCATCAGGGATGCGTTCATGGTAATGGAGATCTGATGATCCAGAGGGGCAAAGGGATATCCTTCCAGAAGGTTATTCTCCTGAGACCACCAGGTGAGGGACCTCTTCAGAGGTTCCATCACCTTAGTGAGGAAGGACTGAGGATGAGTGGTTGGGGACCACTGAGTACTGAGCATCCACTGAGAGTTTCTCATGTGGAGATGATCCAAAGGTACAGTGAACACCAAGGATGCCATGAGACCCAGCATCGATTACATCGAGAGTGCTCACACTGAGCTGTGTCCTTTGATGAAGCGGGCCATCTGTAGGATATCTCTCCTTCTGATCTCCGGGAGAAAAGCCTTTGCACAGACAGTGTCCAGAAGGGTTCCTATGAAAAGGAGCTTCTGGGAGGGCTGCAACTGTGACTTTTTGAGGTTCAGCAGGACTCCCATGGATGTGAGGAAGTCTGAGGCCATGGCCATGGCCTCCAGAGTCTCTTGTCTGGAGGGATTTTCTAGAAGCCAGTCATCCAGATATGGGAACACTCGGATTCCAGTTTTCCTCAGGTGCACCGCGAGAACTGCACAGCACTTTGTAAAAACTCAAGGTGCTGAGGATAGCCCAAAGGGTAGGACTCTGAATTGATAGTGCTGACCCAATGCCATGAACCTTAGGTATTTGTGGGGATTTGGGTGTATGAGAATGTGCTGGTAGGTGTTCTGCATGTCTGGGGTGGCTAGCCAATCAAGCTGATGATTTAAAGGTAACAGGGTATCGAGTCATATCATCTTGGACTTTTCCTTGTAAAGGAATTTGTTTAACTTTCTGAGATCTAGAATAGGGCGCATACCGCCAGTTTTCTTTGGAACCAGAAAGTAATGGGAGTAGAAGAAAAAATTACTCACCTTAGTAATTATATTTCTTCTAATGGAGTCTTGCTGTATTCTGACTATTGCAGTGATTCCCAACCTTTGAACTGCCCTGGAGAACTAAGGGTTAACTTTCCATACAGGGCATGGAACGCTGAGCTCGAGCTCAGTTGAAGTCTCTGTCTGGAGTGTTTTGAACCTAAACCATCAGATTCTTACGAGCCCAACTAAACTAAAAATTCTATGTGGAAATTGTAAAAATTCCACTAGCCAACTGGCTGAAAAGTTTCGGATTCCTAAGGGAGACTCAAGTCAGGAAACCCAAAAACTAAACCCAATGTACTTAAAAAATAACAATAATAAATAAGCACCCAAACAAAAGGAAGGAGGGTGCCAGCAAATGCACCCTTGAGGTGCAACACTGCACCTGCCCACCCACTTCCCAAAAACAGGTTCTGAGAGGGGAGACAGGGAAGGAGATCAGAATACAGCAAGACTCCATTAGAAGAAATATAATTACTAAGGTGAGTATTTTTTTCTTCAAACAGCATGAAGTCTTGCTGTATTCTAACTATTGCAGACTACGAAGGAGGAGGGACAGAAGCTACTTTGGGAATAGGCTCTGAAGTACTGCTGTGCCAAACCGAGCATCACTCCTAGCCTGGCTATCCAGAGAGTAACGCTTCGTAAAGGTATGGACTGTTTTCCAGGTGGCTGCTTGACAAATTTCTAGGAGACGAATATCCCTGGCCGCAGCCAGGGAAGCAGCTGTACCTCTTGTGGAATGAGCCCTCAGGCCTGAGGGTGGAGTTTTTCCCAGTTTTTCATAGCAGAATTGTATACAAGACACACTCCACCTGGCAACAGATCTTTTGGTGGCAGGTTAGCCCTTTCCCACTTCTCAATAAGTGGGGAACAACTGGAAGGAGTCAAACCTGTGACCCTTGGTACGCTCAATGTAGTAACTAAGGGCTCTTTTGACATCTAAATTGTGTAGCCTCCTCTCTCCTGAGGAAGAATGCTCAGTGAAAAAAACAGGGAGAGACACAGACTGGTTTAAATGGAAGTCTGAAACCACTTTGGGCAAGAACCTTCTATTTGTTCTAAGGACCACTTTATTCCTATGAAAGGAGATAAAATCAGGTTCCACTGACAGGGCTTGCAATTCACTGATACGCCTGGCAGAGGTAATGGCTACCAAGAACACAGTTTTCCAAGTCAAGTACTTAAGCTCTGCTGAAGACATAGGCTCAAAGGGGGTTGCATAAGCTGAGCAATGCAAACATTCAAATCCCAGGCAGGGGCAGGGTCTCTAAAGGGGGGATTGGTGTGAAACAATCCTTTTAAAAAATTTACAGAACACAGGATGGGAAGATAATGAGGAAGGCTTCCCCACAGACAAAAATGCAGAAACAGCTGACAAATGTTCCTTGAAAGTAGCTGGTCTGAGGCCTAGGCCATTAAGATGGACCATATAATCCAGAACCGTAGGCAATTCAGCAATGTCTGGAGAAATATTCTTCTTAGAACACCAAATGCTGAATCTTTTCCATTTGGAGTTGTAAGTCTTTCTGGTGGAGGGCTTTCGAGAAGCCTTGAGGATGTCCAGAACCCCTTGGGAAAGATGCAGATCTGCAAACTCTAACTCTTCAAGAGCCATGCCTTGAGATTGAGGGATTGAAGACTGGGGTACCAAATCCTCCCCTGAGAGGATGTTAACAGGTTGCAATTCCTGGGAAGAGACAGGGGGAGATGGACTGCCAGGGACAGCAACAGAGGGTACCAGGGCTGTCTGGCCTAATCTGGAGCAACCAGAATCACCTTGCAAGGTTGAGACCTTATTTTGACTAAAACTTTGAACAGGAGTGGGAAGTGGGGAAAGGCATACAAAAACTTCTCTTCCCAATTCAGAATCAGGGCATCCATGGGGACTGAGCCCAAGACTGGAGGTCTACAACAAAAGAGAGGAAGTTGGTGATTGTCTGGAGCTGCAAAGAGATCTATCTCTGGAGTGCCCCACCTTGAGAAAATCACTTTCAACACCCGAGGGTCCAGGGACCATTCGTGATGGCCCTGAGAAATCCTGCTCAGTGCATCTGCTAGCACATTGTCCTTGCCTGGAAGGTGAACTGCTACAAGAGAGGCTTGCAGGGAATAAGCCAGGGACCACAACTTCATGGCTTCTGTGCACAAGGCCATGGACCAAGTGCCTCCCTGCTTGTTGATATACCACATGGTGGTACTGTTGTCTGTTCTGACTTGAACCACCTTGTTCTGAACTGACTGTGAGAATGCTTTTAGAGCTAGAAAAACTGCCCTGAGCTCTAGAAGATTGATGTGTAGAAGGGATACTTGTGGGGACCACAGGCCCTGGGCAGTGAGGGACCCCAAGTGGGCTCCCCAGCCCAGAAGAGAAGCATCCGTGGTAAGGACCACTGAACAAGGCTGAGGAACAAAGGGAACACCTATCCTTAAATTGCCCTGATCCTGCCACCACTGGAGGGCCTGGATCAAGGTCTGAGTCACTGAAATGAAGAAGAAGAAGAGGCCTGTGCTTGGCAAAAAGACCTTTGAAAAGGCCTGCCCCTAGACTGCTGCCTTTGAGGAATTGCCTGCCTTTCCTAGGCTGATCACTCCTGTAAGTGTTCCTGTACTCATCCATTTTCTTCATGTAATTCTCTGTCTGCTCCCCAAACAGAGAATTACCCACTACAGGAAAATCCATAGCCTTAGCCTGGGTGTCCTGCGAGAGGCTAGTACATTTGAGCCAAGCTATCCTCCGAAGAACCACAGATGTAGCCATGACTCTTGATGAGACATCATTGGAGTCCACAGCAGCATGAAATTGCACTTTAGATGCCTCAATCCCATCTGCAGCCACCGCCTCCAGCTCCTTGGCTAGCATGGGGAGGCCTGTTTAGCCAGTGCTAGTATAGTGTCCCACCTGGACTTCTGGTACCTGGCTGTATAGGCCATGTAATTCGCCTGCCTGAGTCCCAAAGAAGATGCCATGTACTGCTTCTTTACCATGGCATCAATCTTCCTGGAGTCCTTGTCAGGGGGTGTGTGAAGCCAAGGGAATATTTGCCTTGTCACCGGCAGCAGCCTGCACTACCCCAGCATGGCTGCATTGCTGATATAAGAACTCTGTGTCTGAGCCTAAGAGTGTATACCTCTTGTCCATTCTTTTATCCACAGGAGGTATAGTGTTAGGAGACTTTAAGATTTTTTGTGTCTGTTTCCCAAAAGATTTATGGAGGGGAATAGACAGTCTCCTGGACTCTGGGATGTCCATCATTTCCACAAAATCAGGCTCCTCTTGATCCTCTATTGCTTCCTCCATAGGAAGCTGAAGGGTTTTGGCCACCTTTCTGTAAAACAAAAAGTGGGAAGGAGACTCAGAAAGCCTTGGAGGGGATACACCCGAAGGTCTGTCTGGGGAGATGTCCGGTTCCACAGGCACATCCAGACTTTCACCATCATCATCTTCAAATTCCCCCTCCTCCTCAAACTCCGGTTCATAACATTCTTCAGGGGCATAATCGTAAACCGGGGGAACCGACCCCTGCAAAAAGGTGCCGGATCCATCGGAACCAGACGGAGTGATTCTACAATCTGAATCACTCTGGCTATCTCTTCGGCAGTCGGATCATGAACCTCTGGATCCGAACCGGTCGATTTGTCTTTGTGTTTTCTTTTTGTCGGAACTGATCCCTCGGAATGGGCTCTCCTTTTGCCCAAAGAAGTATCACCCTGGTCAGAGGGCACTCCTTCTGGTTCGGTCGAAACTGAACCGGGCTGGCCATCCAGATCAGCGGACTTCTCAGCATCCTTTTCCCTCAGTCTACCTAATCTCTTCTCCAGGGTAGATTTGGGAATGTTTTACATATTTGGCAGTCTGAATCGAGGTGGTCAAACCCCAGACAATAAACACAGGTGTTGTGGGGATCGGCCTTAGCAAGACCTCCCCACACTCACTGCAATGTTGAAACCCAGTGGGCCCGTTTTTTTTTGTAGTTTCTCAGACATGGCCAACCTAACCAAACTTACCCTTTTTTCCGCAACCGCCAGGCAAGACTCCCTTATCGGTTCCTAACCGTGTCATGGGTGTTGGAAAAAAAAATTTCAAAACACGTTTTGTTTAGAACCAATAAGAACTGGTAACCACACACTAAGTAAAACACAGAAATTTCACTATCAAATGGCTGGTTCAGCCGAACTGAGCCGCACTTTTACAAGTTCCACACAGAAAAAAACAGATCAATTCCTATCTAGTACTCACGGCACCACAGACAGAGACTGAACCGACTATGCGAATACTTTTTCAGTTTAAAAACTGACGAAAACTGAAACTTTAACCAACTTTCGAACCGAGCTGAAGGAGAAATCTCCGGAGCGACCGTTTAGTGAGGTGGAGCAAAGAATCTGACGGTTTAGGTTTGAAACACTCCAGACAGAGACTTCAACTGAGCTCGATCTCAGCATTCTATGCGCTACATAGAAAGTTAACTCTTTGTTCTCCGGGGCAGTTCAAAGGTTGGAAATCACTGCAATTGTCAGAATACAGCAAGACTTCATGTTGTTTGAAACTCCGTGTCTGAGCCTGATAAAGTATACCTCTCCTCCATCCTTCTATCAACAGGAGGAACAGAATTAGGAGACTTTAAACATTGTTGTGTCTGTTTCCCAAATGATTTGTGCAGGGGAATAGACAGTCTCCTGGACTCTGGGATGTCCATCATTTCAACAAAATCAGGCTTCTCTTGATCCTCTGTAGCTTCCTCCATAGGGAGCTGGAGAGTTTCAGCCACTATCCTGTAGAACAGATAGTGGGGAGGGGACTCAGAGAGCCTAGGAGGGGAAACACCAGAAGGTCTGTCTGTCTGGGGAGATGTCCGGTTTAATAGGCACATCCAGACTTTCTGCTCCATCATAGTCATCATCTTGTTCATAATCCCCCTCCTCCTCAAATTCCAGTTTATAAAAATCTTCAGGGGCATAATCCTGAACTGGTGGAACCGACCGAACCAAGCCCCTAGCTAACGGAGCCGGATCGGACGGAACCCAGCGAAGCGATTCAACAATCCGAATCGCTCGGGCAATCTCATCAGCGGTCAGAACATGAACCTTCAGATCTAAACAAGCTGACTTGTCTTTACGTTTTCTTTTCATAGGAACCGATCCCTCAGGATTGGCTCTTCTCTTGCCTGAAGAAGTATCACCCTGGTCAGAGGACACTCCTTTTGGTTTGGTCAGAACCGAACTGGGCTGGCCATCCGGGTAGGCGGACTTCTCGGCCTCCTTTTCCCTAAGTCTACCTAATCTTTTCTCCAGGGTAGACTTAGGAAAGTTTATAAATTTGGCAGTCTGTATCGAGGTGTTCAAACCCCAGACAATAAACACAGGTGGTGCGAGGATCGGCCTTGCAGAACCTCCCACACTCACTGCAGTGTTGAAACCCAGTGGGCCTGGGTTTTTTCTTGGGTTTCTCAGACATGGCCAACCTAACCAAACTTACCCTTTTTTCAGCAACTGCCAGGCAAGACTCCTTTATTGGTTCCTAACCGTGTCATGGGTATTGGAAAAAAAACATTTAAAACGGTTTTTTTTTTTTTTGAACGATAAGGACTGGTAGCCACACACTAAAGAAAAGCACAAGAAATCAAACTAATGGATCAGTTCAACAGAACCGATCGAACAAGTCTTACAATTTCCACAAGGTAAACAGAAAACTAAGTACTCACGGTACCGCACACAGAGCCTGAACCGACAATGCGGAATTAATTTCGGATTTAAATTCAGAATGAACCGGCAACTTTAACCGACTTTGAACCAAGCAGAAGGAGAAATCTCCGGAGCGACTGTTCAGTGAGGTGGAGTAAAGAATCTGACGGTTGTGTTTCAAAGGGCTGCAGACAGAGATCTCAGCCAAGCTCGAGCTCAACGTTCTATGCACTGCATAGAAAATTAACCCTATACTCTCTGGGGCAGTTTAAAGGCTGGAGCTAACTGCAGATTGTCAGAATACAGCAAGACTTCATGTTGTTTGAAGTCATGCATGAAAGAGCCACTGCTCCAGCTATGAAGGTCTGCAACTGTAGTATGTGGCACTTTTTTGCAGCAGCAGCTGCAACACTCTCCGACCAGCAGACGTGAATGGACCATGTCTAACAAAGATGGCCACTTGGGCAGTAACGTGAGAAAACTGCTGCAAATTGTGACAAAATATCTTGCCTGATTCTGCTGCAAACTGTATCTGTTATGGAGCGAGATCCTGGTTTAGAATCTGGATTACCTGAACTGTAATTGGATTGGAATGTATTAGGATGGTGGTTATTTTTTCAAAGGTTTTTTTTAGGAGGGTATCCTCCCTCCACGCCACCCTCAAGTAAGCTATGCATCAAAGACTTTACCAAAATGCTAGAGAGAGAGAGAGAGAGAGAGAGAGAGAGAGTTCTTGTACACAGAGAGAGAGAGTTCTTGTACAGAGAAGATAAGGCATCAACATTTGGGGTGATCCTTACCAGAGAAGGTCCCTTCATTGCAGAGGTCAGTGTTACAGCACTTAGTAATTCTGGATATAGACGAAACACCAATATTCAGTGATATGGTCTCATCGCACAGGAATCCAATGGAACATCCTTTGGACAAGGTTTCATTATTCACGATCCCTATAAAACAAAAAAGCATTAGAATCCCTTCATGTTTGCTTTTAAACAAAATACAATAAAGTACTACTAATTTGACCTGCTACCCCACTGGCTTAGCAGTAGGGCTACTGCTTGAGGCGCCTGTGACCTGGGTTCGGGAATGTGCCAGGGTCACCGGGGCTGGCCGAGGGGGAGTAGGGTTCAGCATTGAAGAAAATGCTCTCCTTTTCTGGGAAAGGGGGGCAATGTCCTCAATCCCAGTACTACCACGTGGGTGACTACAGGTGGCTGTGCAATCAGGCAGCCTGAGAATGGATGAGATGTCGGTGACATTGCTGCACCAACATTCACATCATGCATACACTCATAGAAACATAGACAGTGACAGCAGAAAAAGACGAGTGGTCAATCCAGTCTGCCCATGTTCCCTATTTAGCTCTGGCACTTACTGTCCTTCCATGGTCCAAGCCTTCCCCGTCCATACCCCCATTCTGGTCCCAGTGTCTGCTGCCCTGAGCCCCCACTATACCATACATTCTGTCCCAACTGTGCTTGAAACCACCAAGGGTTTAACACCCACCACTCCAACTGGAAGACTGTTCCGTGGCTCCACCACCCTTTCTTTAAAATAATACTTCCTCTTGTCCCTCCTGAACCTCCATCCTGTTAATTTCCACTCATGTCCACGTGGCGGTGGACTAGTATTCAAGCTAACTGGTTCCTCACAGTTTGTCTTGTTAATGCCCTTCAGGAAATTGAAGGTCTCTATCATGTCTTCCCTCTCCCTTCTGGTCTCTAGTAAGTACATGCTCAGTGCCTTATGGTGCTCCGCATAGGACCTGCCCTGTCGGCCCTGAATCATTTTTTTTATCCTGCATTGCACTGTCTCCAGCCTATCCCTGTCCTCCCTGAGGCGAGGGCTTAGAACTTGGCACAGTACTCCAGGTGTGGCCTCACCACGTATCTATATAGGGGAAATATTACCCCTTCCCTTCTACTATCAGTACCCCTCCCACTACATCCCAACTTCCTACACACTTTGCTATATGCCTTATTGCACAGACTCGATTGTTTGAGGGAGTCAGTGATGATAACTTCAAGGTCTCGTTCCTCAGCCATAATGTTAAGTCTCACCCCACCTATCCAGTACTCCATCCTGGGGTCCTTATTCCCTAGGTGCATTACCTTGCACTTGTTGGCACTGAATTTCAATTGTCACACCTTAGACCACCCCTCTAGCTTTTGTAGGTCATTCTGCATTTCTCCGATTCCTTCAGCTCTATCCACCCTCCCACAGAGCTTAGTGTCATCTGTGAAGAGACACACCCTGCCCTGGATCCCCTCACTAATGTCACTGGTGAACATATAGAAGAGGACTGAACCAAGGACAGATCCCTGCAGTACCCCGCATGTGACCTCCCTCTCTTCTGATTTGGCCCCACCAACCACAATCCTCTTCGAACTCCACACTTTAGACAGTTTAGCCTCTCCTTTACCTAGTTACCTACCCAGTTTACTGTGGCCTCAGCTGGACCCAGATTCCCCATCTTCTTCAGCAAGTGTCTGTGAGGCACCAAGTCAAAAGCCTTGCCGAAGTCGAAGTAGAGTAAATATACAACCTGGCTCCTATCCAATTCCTTCATCATTCAGTCAAAGGAAACCGTCAGGTTAGTCTGACAAGACCTTCCTGCCATGAATCCGTGCTGATTACTATCCTGGAGACCACTGCTCACCAAGTAGTCCATGAGGTCCCCTTTGACCAGTGACTCCATCAGCTTCCCTACAACAGAGGTATGACTGACAGGCAGATCATAATGTCCTTGACAGTGATATCTTAAAGGAGACAGGAACAACCAAGAAAAACACCCACCATGGCAGAATGAGAGCCAAGACACACTTGGACCTTGTGTCCCTTCCCTTCCCCCTCGCACACGGCCATATGTTTAGGGGTCTCCACAACCCCCCCGACCCCAAGTGATATACAGTGGCTGGCCAGCTTGCTGGACTAAAGGTGCCAAAGTAAGAAGTGTGGTGTGGTGTGTGGGGATGCCAGGGTTGGGTAGCTGCCTGTGGACAGGAAAGGGGTTGTGGTGGCGACAAACAGTAAAAAACGAAGTGAATTTTTATTATATTTTTTATTTTAATTTCTGTTTATCACTGTTCTACTGGTGGGGATATCTCCAACTCAGTGTCTCTGCACTCATCGCGCGCACCTCCCCTGACAGCCTCTCAGAACTTGAGCCTGCAGCTTGCCCCGCAACCCCCAAGGGAAGACCAAGATCAACCATATTTGGCCCCTGTGCTGGCTGCTGCATCATTCAGCGAGGTATTGGAGGACTTCACTCTGTGCAGGTACACAGGTGTTTCCTGTTTGTCCCCCAGAGTCTCAGCTGTGCAGTGACATCAGGGCGGAATGGGCATGCTCCTGCACCTGATCTGCAGATGTCTGTCATGGCCTGCCAACTATTGGGTGGCCCTGACTGTTGCACAATCAGCTTCCACTGGGTGTTGCTGATAGCTGAAGAACCCCCCCCCAGAGGAGGTGAGCTGGCCATCTGATGCTGATCCTATCTCCCTCTGACTGACCCTCTGGCATCCCGTGCTCCCTCCCAAACATGGGTCGTCAGCATCAAAAGCGGTGGCACTACCACTGTGTTGGCGGGCTGGCTGAGTAACTGATTGATTTATTTATTTGAAAATTGGTAACCAGAAAAGGCACACTGAGGCCAGGCTGTTTTCTAGGTGTCACCTAGGGGGAGGGGACTAGGGAGATAAAACACACATGGTGGCAAGGTGCAAAAACGTCCCTAAACCCACTGTACAGGCTGTTGTAAAAACTGAAGGAAGGGTGCTGCTGCTGCAGTGACGTCAATCATTGGCTTGAGGGATGGGGACAGTATAGCGCAGTGGACTAAGGCTCTGAGCTGCAAATCTGGTGACATCCAGCACACTAGCCCTGGGTTTGAATCCCACAGCTTCTACTTGTATACTGTGTGACCCTGAGCAAGTCACTTAACCTCCTTGTGCTCCCAGGTTGCTCCTGTAAGAAAGCTTCCAGCTTAGTGTGCTATACCTGGTTAAACAACTAAATAATAATAAAAAAAAAAAAACAGATGTAATAGCCCACAGAAATTGAGATGCAAGACATTCAAGCTACAAACTATTTCCTGGCATTCGTGTTTTCACAAATTTCTCTCTCCAAATATATTAGCCTTCAGCAAGACAGAACTGCAGACTGGGAGTTGCATACCGGTTATCTTGTTCACCACAGTTGCACAGGTGGTTTCATAGGGATGACACGTTTTCTCCGACTCTTCACAGTGGCGAGGAGATCCGACACATTCATAACACTTCAAGCCAAAAACTACAAGAGAAAAAGAGTGGCTTAAAAACAAAACACAGGGCAGAACCAATTCAAAACATTCAGACAATTCAGAAGCCATTTATGCAACTGTCTTATGGCACAGCCAAAATGAAAATCCACATGCATCTTCCCCTGGGCATCAACTGACTTAATACTAGGTGCTTAGAAATTAGCATTGGTCCTACTGGTACGAAATGGGCTGAACCTACCATAGAGACTGCCTGAGACTTCTGTGACACACATTTGTTTTGCCTGGCTCCTTCCTCCTGGCACCGGAGGTTCCGGTAACCTGCTCCACTCGCCACCCCCTCCATCCCCAGGCTTACCCCCCCAGGTGGGGTCACCAGGCAGGCTCCCCCTCCTCAAGGAATGTAGTTGTCTAGCCCTGGCTTATCCCCCAGGGTGGGGCCACTGGAGCAGGACTCCCAGTTGGACCTTAATCTGTAGTGGGAGTGGAGATGGGGGCCATCATTAGTGGCTGGCATTTTTTTTCAGGTTTTTCCCTTGGGGTCGGGGACATGCAATGACAACAGCATCTGCTCCGCGCCCTTAACGTGTGGTGCCGGTCATGCCGGTACCCCCAGCCTCTGGCAGAGGTCCACATAGCGTCAGACACTCTTTCCCCCTCCCCCCGGAGAAGGAGAGCAGTGTCTAAGATGCTCAGTCCTTCCCCCTTGGCTGGCCCTCCAACTCCCGAGTCCGTCCCTGAACCCGGGGTGTCGGTGCCGCAAATGGATGCCTTGCCACTGCACCGGCGGGCTGTCTTCTGTGGCACACTTTGCCATTCTTGTTGAATGGAGAGGGTCTGCAGAAAGCAGAATTTGCACAAATTCTGTTGTACAACATTACTACACTGTGCAAGAAAAAAGTATGTATTGTATCACTAGGAGAAAATCTGCAGTGCGAAATTATTGTGGAAAATTATACTACGCAAAATGGATATAATTTCAGCAGAACATGAAATCAGTCAGTGTTAAACTCTGCATATTTCCCAGGCTGAAGAGCAACATTTGCACTGCCCTTGCCATGACATATACTTTTGCTGGTTCAACATGGTTGATTAAAACAAGAACACCATCAACCGTTCTGAGGAATAAGGTGCCAAAATGTCCTTTCTGTGCTTCAGTGATCGCATACTGTACCTTGTGAGAAGCAGGTGGCTGTCACAACAGCAAGTAGTAAAGTCTTCATTTTGTCAGAGCAGGTAGGGGTGTGGTCAGGTCTTAAATACTGTTTCCTGTGAAACGGACAGGACATTGTTAGCAACATTGTACGAATAGAACTGGACTACACACCTACTGATGTTCCTTAAACACTGGCACAAATCAATCCCTTTCATCATATTTACACATGCTTATATTTTCAATTATAAATCACCAAGGTGATTTCACCCTGTCAAGTATGCAGAGTCACTATACATGTTGCCATGTGTACAAAGCGCTCCCATGTGGGAGCCACAGGGGAGAGCGCCCCACTTTGGTGGCATGGTGTAAGACGGTATAAGATAAATTAAAAAGAAGACTCTGAACCTATTACAGATCACTCCAGCTAAACTCAAGTGATTTCTAATAAATTATTAGGGACTCCGAGGGGTGTCTCTATGGTACAAGAGACACTGTTTGCAAGGTTTGGGCAGACAGAACTGCACAGCTTCGTTTCACGGTCTTCTTGCCCGAACCTCATGCTCTGTGTCTCTTACACAGTAAGAGACACCCCTCAGAGGCTCTATTAGCTAAGACCATATTCACTTATAAACCAGATTATTGTTTCATTTTAAACACCAGTGTTTAAAGAATTGATTGTCTTTTTTTAATTTAAAGGATACATCCATGCACCAGTGGACATCAAAGTTTGAAAGCCAATGAAAAGCTCTTTCAAACAAGACATTGGGCTGATCTGTAGCTGGAAACACACCAACAGAACACTGGCATGTCATCAAGGAACACGCTGAGTTTTGCTTTCTCACATGCAGCTGCCCTGGAAATGGGCAGATTCAGAAAGTCTTTTTAAAAAATATTTTTGATGAAAAAAAAAAAATAAATAACCATTGTGATTGACTATAATGTGATGGCATGCCGACAGCAATCACTTTCACCACAAGAAGACTGATTTCATGTGCTTTCTGCCTCCCTTCTCTCTCTTCGTGGCTGGAGAATGCTTGTGATGCTATAATTCTAGTAGTAAGAGTGCCTGGTGTTAGCATATTAACGCATGTAACAGTGACTGCTCATGCGGTTTGGACACCATAAATACTTGTGTGGTTACACATGTACCTGTAAGTGACACCCTAAGTGTACCTTGAAATATACTGTAAATCATGAAACAAAGCTGGGTGATTTATAATACGCAAAATGGAAAAATATGTATTTTAAAGAAAATTAAATATTACCTCTGTTGAAAAGTGGAACCCTGTGATGTTTCAAATTCTGTCTGTGAGGTTCGCTCCTCCTAAGATTATATGCAGCATTCACCTGAGAAATCAATAAAAATCACATAATTTGACTGTCTTTGAACAACAACAATCAAAGAATTTCACAGGACAATTTGGCATTTCATATAAGAGCAGTACAGTGCACTGTTTTCTTAGGAATTATTACTTGCACTGTTTTCATTTTGCTTTATTTAATTTGCTGTACGTAGATCTACAGTAATTGCAAAAAATAAATAAATAAAAAACAAAAACTTATGTTAATACATACATTAGGGCTGCAAAAGCACAAAGCAGACAAAATAAGGAAATTCAGAAAAATTGGCTCAAAATCTCAGGACTCTTGGCAAATCAGTGTTGTTGAGTTCCTCCGGGTTTTCAACCCTAAGGTTCACCCCCCCCCAGACTCTAGCCTCATGACCCAAGGACAAGCTACAGATCTGGGCCATGCAGCCACTATGCTAAGAAAGTTATGAATGATCTTCTGCTTTGTGCAGGTCCTGCACGGAGAAAGTAATGACTGATGTCATGCTTTACAATGAGCCCACAGGATCCTACACAAAGAAAGTTATGACTGATGTCTTGCTTCACACTGGGCCCACACGGCCTTGCACTAAGAAAGTTATTACTGATGTCCTGTGTCGCACAGTCCCACAGACACCTGCACAAATAAAGTGTCCTGCTCTGCAGTGGGCTTACAGGGTCCTACACAAAGAAAGTTATGACTGATGTTCTGCATCATGCAAGGCCCTTTAAATGATGTCCTGCTTCATGCTGGGCCACAGGATCCCGCACAAAGAAGGTTATGAATGATGCTCTGCTTCACACTGGGCCCACAGGGTCCTGCACAAAGAAAATTATTACTGATGTTCTGCTTTGCACTGGGTCCACAGGGTCCTGCACGAAGAAAGTTATGACTGATGTCTTGCATCACACAGGCCCAGAGGGTCCTGCATGAAGAAAGTTACGACTGATGTCCCACATCCTACAGGCCCACAGGGTCCTGCATGAAGAAAGTTATAACTGATGTCCTACATAGCACAGACCCTCAGGGTCCTACACTAAGAAAGTTAGGACTGATGTTTTGCATCCCACAGGCCCAGAGGGTCTTGCATGAAGAAAGTTATGACTGATGTCCTGCATTGCACAGGCCCACAGGGTCCTGCTTGAAGAAAGTTATGACTGATGTCCTGTGTTGCAATAGATTGAGTAGAATCCCTGGCCTTGATCCCTGGGAGGCACCAGCACAATTGCCCCAGTTTGAGTGAAATGGTCTAGGGTCTCTGATACCACTTGTCTCTTCACAGGGTCCTTTGGAACCGAGGACTGCAGGAAGCGCTCCTTTGAGGGAATTGTAGAAAATTCTATTGCATAACCTAGAGCCAGAATTTCCAAAACCCAAGCATCTGATGTTATCTGGGCCCATCTTGTGTAAAAACTATGCAGTCTTCCTCCAATGGAAGGGAGGCAGAGATGGGCTCGCATACCCTCATTGTGAGGAGCCCGCCTTTCACCCTGGGCCTCTGTTGCATCTTCGGGCTAGGGCTCCTCTGCGTCTATTGGTTTTGAAACCAGAATAGGCTTCTTTACTCCTCTGGTTCCCAAAGTGTTGAAAGGGATGAAAACCCCTTGATACTGCCTCTGCCGGCCACCTCCTTGGCCTTATGGAGTTGAACCGACCTTTTACTGTTGCTTCAACACTGGAAGGTGACCCTTCTTATCCTGGATATCTTTCAAAATACCATCCAGGCCAGAACCAAACAACAAGCCACCCTCAAAGGTTAAGTTAAACAGCTTGGTCTCTGAAGTCTGTTCAGTGACCCAATGCCGAAGCCACATGCCTTGATAGCAGACAAAATGTGGTAAGCAGAGCGAGCCAACATGTGCAAATTCTCCACTGTGGCATCCCCTAAGAAGGTGGAGGCCATGAAGACCAACTACAAAAATGTTCACCCCCTCTGAATCTGGGGGAACGAAGGTGCCCAGGGTCATAACCCACAAATGTAAAGCTCCGGCAACAATAAAGGAGGCATAAGGGGTGTGGAGATTTAAACCGTTGGAGGTAAAGACTCTTCTGCACGCAGCATCCACCCACTTGTCATGCAAATATGATAAGGCCAAGGAGCCTTCAATAGAAATAGTGGTATGTCTGACGGAATAGTGAACTATCTTATCCACCAGAGGAGAGGTTTCCCACTTACAAGTACTTTCTTCCAAAAAAGGGGAAGCACCGTATCTTAGGTTTCAGCAGATATTTTCTTCGGTCCGAACTTGCCCATTCCTGTTCAATAATTTGGTCAAAGCGAATAAAGTCTGGAAAAATGGCAATTACGTATTTAACCGTAATTATTGATCTTCTTGGACAGTCTCCATCACTCATTCACACCTAGTGGGATGATGGCGCTGGGCGCTAGGATAGCGAGGCCAAAAATTTCTGAAGGTCGGGCGAGGTAGGACCGCCGCATGCATGGCATCGCGAGACTGACTTGCGCCTGTGTAGACTATCTCGGCGTCGATCCTCCAACCGCCTCAGTACCTTTTCGACCAAGGAGGTGCAGCATAACTAATGAGAATAACTCATTCTGAGTTTCTGGGCCTGAGAGGGCCCAGATGGCCTTTGTAAGAAAGGTCAAAGAACAATGTCTTCACAGTCTGAACCATAGGCCATGAAGACCAGGAAAGAAAAAATGAGCGAACCCAGGGGATGGTGGGTGGGTGTGTGAATGAGTGATGGAGACTGTCCAAGAAGATCAATAATTACGGTAAGTACATAATTTCCTTATCTTCCTGGACTAAGTCTCCATCACTCATTCTCACAATTGTGGGAGAGTTCCGAGCTAAAACCCACAACCCTGAGTAGTGTGGTAGGAGATAGGGTTCACCCAGAAAGGACGGCCAAGGACTGTCCTGTTAATAAAAAGAGCCGTCTTGTAAACAGCATCCAGAACATGATGCTTACAAGATAAGCGCTCGAGTTGTAACTCACCACTTTGCAGATGACTGCAATGGGCACAAAATAAAACTCTGCCAGGAATCCGCAACCACTCCGAGAGAGCGGCGAAAACCCAGACTCACAATTTGGTATAGGACCAAAACTAATAGTGTCAAAGACATGTACTAATCTAATGTAAAGGACCTCAGGAACTGCAAGAGCCGGAGGTAAAGTCTACAGGTTCAGGGTAGACCGAAAAGCGGAGACGAAACCCCCACTATCAAGTATGGCTGACCTGCAAACAACAGGTCCAGGAGCACTTGAACCCCTTACTTGGTGAGCAAAAGAAGGTCCAGGTGGGGTTAGCCCATCAAGGAGAATGATTTTCACTTAGTCACTGAAACCTTCCTGATGGAAGACGAAGCACAATAGAAGCCTCTTGTGGTGGTCTAGTAGAATCAAATCCTAGTCACTGCATATTCCAAAAGGAATCATCCTGCCCTGTGTGTATAACTGGTAGCAGTCTCTGAACTCAGGGAAGAAAGGAAAAGTGTACAGGGGACGTGTCCACTGCGGAAAAAACATTCCGACAGAAAAAACAGGGGCTGGATTTGTAAGGCAAATAGAGGCAGATGTCGCCAAGGAGGGACACAGCAGGACCAAGTTAGGGCTAACCCATCTGCTGAAGTGACCGAATAGCAGCAGAAGTGGCTCAATGCGGTGAGGCACTACTTTACTGCCTCCTGAAGGGAGTAGGAAGGACTCTAGTTTGCTTTGCTAAAAAAAAAAAAAAAAAAATCACAGCTCCGTCACGCAGTTGGAGAGGATAGCTTCGTGTGCGACTTGCACAGAACCAGTGCGCAGGAACTGAAGGTGTGAATATTTGAGAAGCTATCTCAGAAAAAGACCTACTTTCAATAAAATTTTGAATTTAAAAAAAAAAAGAAAAAGACCTACTTGACCTATGGTCAAGAAAGGAGCATGTCGTCTGTTTAAGCTGAAGCAAGCATGGAAGTAGGAATCTAAGTTCCGACTCGCTGAAGAGTCACTTCTCTTGCTGCGAGGCTCTGATCAAGAGAAGAAAGCCTGATTAAAAAACCAAAAGGGACTAACAGACTGGTTAGACGCCTAGGTTTTGGAAATACCTCGGAATAAGAGAAACCTCTCTAGAGAAAAGAGGTGAGCTATACCACCGCTGGATCGGACTGCCCCTAGGGGTAGAAGAAATCAGGTACTCTTTACCGAAGTTTAGAGACGACCACCTCAGGGTTGAGGCGGAACCTGACCAGATACAAAGTGTGGTATTGGGAAATTCCAACTAGGCCCTGTGCTGTGATAATTCTAACCCCCCCCCTTTTTTTTTTTTAAATATCATTAGTCCGAGCCTGACAAAGTTGCTGGCTGCTATTTGGCAAATATTGCCTGATACAGAAATGACAAGGATGTCATCTCTCTGAGGAGCAGGAGGAGCCTGAGGATCCATAACTGAACCCCTGACTGGACTAATAATAGCTAGACAGATGTTAACTACCTGTGGCGAAGCAGCCAGCAGAGGGGCAGCATCAAAAGAGGGCTGTATACCCCTATCAAAGGAGCGGGACAGTCTGTGTGGCTCCCAACCATTGAATTAAAATGTTCCAAAGAGTGTAATTGTCTTGATGACTGAAAGAGTCTAGACGCAGAAGTGTATGGTCCACAGATGCAGTCTGAACACTATGGTGGACCCCATTACTGAGGAACTACTGAAAATAGCTTTCATCACGGACTCTGATGATAGAGAGGGCGTGTCCTTCAGTGTATATACAGTAAAATGAGTCATCCACTGTATCACTGACCAGAAGGGCAGGGAGAGACTCATCTAGATGCCTTTTTACCACAGAAGGACCCCAAAGAGAGGTCTAGGTCAGAGCCATTAGAGACTCTGCCACCAGGAAGGGTGTCGAGGAGCTTGGCACCACGTAAGGAGCTGAGAAAGTGCTGAGTGGAATGAGAGATTCCACTGACAGAACAGAAGAGTCCCATTGGCAGAAAACTGCTGGATGACACAAGACCTGATGCAGACCGCCACCTGCTAAGATGTGTGGAAAAAATAATCCACAGAACAGGACTTCATTCTGTGGAAACATCCTGCCACAAGTTCACCGGAAGAAGAGGTCCACAAATGGAGATCTTTCCCTAGTTCTGTCGGACAGCACCAACTGGCACCCCTGTGGCACCAGCGGCACTTGTGGCACAGGAGGGCACCAAGTAGTACCAATGCCAACCTGGGAGACACCCGAGGGCACCCATGGCAGAACCTGCAGGTATCCTTGGCACCAATGGCAGCAATGGCACGCAAGGGCACCCCGATACCCATGGCACACATGGTGGCACCCAAGAAACCCATGGCAGCAATGGCACCCAAGGGCACCCATGGCACCAAAGATACCATGGCACCCATGACACCCATGGACTTATAACACCCATGACACCCATGAACTTATGGCACCCATGACACCCATGGACTCATGGCACCCATGGACTCATAGCACCCATGACACCCATGGCACCCGTGGGTGTCAGGAACCACCCGTGGATGTCAGGCACCACCCGTGGGTGCCCTCAACACCCATGAGCACCCGCGGACATCCGTGGCACCATGAGACACCCACGGCACCTCCAGCGGTGCCGGCAACAAAGGCAACAATGACAGCACCCATGGTGCAGAACAGAGCCCACAGCACCGAGCATGGCGCAGAGTCAGGCGCTGATCCATAGTGCTGACCGACGCCAACACATGCTAGGGGCGCCACCCACAGCACGAATGCCAAAACCAGTGGCCACAGGCGCTGACCTGCGTGTCACCAAGGCGTCGGGCACGGTGCCAGGAAAACACCATGGAGAAGCCAATGGAGAAGGTGGGAGAAGGAAAGGGGGTGCCTATGCTGACCCCAGCATGGAAAAGGAAGGGGGGGTAGGTACGAGGGGTCGACACGATGGCGAAGGCACCAAGAGGGCACCGTGCTCATTCTGATCTAATTGACCTGGCTCTGGTCCAATGGCTCCAAGGCCCGGAAGCCCCGAAAACAGGAACACAGCCAGGAAAAAAACAAAAGTCAAACCCCCTGCTCCACAGGAGCGGCCCAGAGGTGAAACTGCTCACCGGAACTCCAACGAGGACAGAGATGGAGTCCAGAGTCGAGAATGCGGCCATTAGGAGTGGGGCCAAGGGGAACCCAAGAAAGTCGGATCAGGCCTATCACCCCTTCCAACGAACAATCCTCGTGCAGACGTACTAACGGGCAACCTCGAGAGGCACCGATTCTTCTTCCCCAAACGAGGAAGAAGAGCTTGAGGCTAAGCAGAGCCGGATCCACGGCCACCGCTAGATTCATGCTTTGGTGGACTGTCCTCTCCCCCCGAGCACAGGTCTGTCCATAGTCAGACCCTCCCCCATTAATTAAGGGTGGCGGACAGCCCCTCTGCCATAACAACTTTCAAATGAAGTCTTCCTACCGTCACCGCTACCGTCTAAGGACGACTCCGCTGATGGCAGGAAAGAATTTCTTTCTCTTTATAATATTCTTTTCTTGTTCATAAAATAAGAAATTACTACTAAATAGTTAAATTAAACAGTTAAATTAAACACCAAAAGCTGTTGTCGTATAGACGAAAACTTTGACTCCGGCAGACGAGCGACGTCAACATCCAAGAGCACTCGACGGTGGGAGAAAAGGAGCTGAAGCGGTTGGAGGGGCGACACTGAGATAGCCTACACAGACATGAGTCAGTCTCGAGGTGCCGTGCATGCGCGGTCCTACCTCGGCGCTGACCCTTCAGAAATTTTTTGGCTCCCGCTTGGTCCTAGCACTTCCGGCGCTATCCCCCTAGTGTGAATGAGTGATGGAGACTTAGTCCAGGAAGATCATTTTGGAGTGGAGAAGGACACCAACAGGATAGGATTGACATCCACTGCTTCCATGAACTGCACTTCCTTGAGCTGTAATGACCTACACACTTCAGTTATCAGATTGGACAAAGACTTGGTATTAAACAGGGGAAGGATAAGAATCCTCCTCTTCAGCTCTGTCCACTCCCCTTCCTCTTCCTCTTCAGAGTGTTCAAACTCGTCATCATCATCAAGTAGCTTCCTAGGGTCAGGATTTTCCCCAAGATCCCTGATATCCTCTTCCTGACCCTCTGTGTGGCCAGGGATGGGGTCTGACTACATATCCATATTCGTAGCCCTGTTCTACTATGACACACCTGAACTGAGGCACCCAGTTTAGAACTGGGTGTGTCTGATGGGATGGCCTGTGGAACATTGGTGCCCAAAAGCTCTCCTAAGAGCAACAAGAAAGATTTATGCAATTCTGCTTTGCCACTGCCAGCTGGTATACCAGGTGCACCCTGCCAGCTCGGAGGTCCGATGGCGGGGGCTGTTAGAGACATATTAGCTTGTGAAATACAGTGGGGGACAATAGGAACCTAGAGGAGAGGGTTGCAATACCCTTTTGCAGGTCTTACATCTTTTAAGAATGAGAGGTCTCCAATAAGTTATGGTGCCAAGAAAAGTTGCCCTGCAGGTGTCCAATTGTTAGAAAACCGAAGGTCATTCCCCAAACTAAAATAGAGTACTACTGCCACGATCCCCACCTCTGACTGTGGGAAAAAGAAGAGAAAAACTGAAAAAAGGACATCTCTCAGCTCTTAAAGCTTACTGTTACAAATGGAAAAGGCTATACACACAGAGCCACTGCGTCTAGCACTGGAGAAGTACAGATGTGGGTGCACTCTCTAAGAATGTGCCCATGTGTGAGCTCTGCGGGAGAGTGGACACAGCTGAAGGGATACAGGACCTACAGGAAGATCTGGAAAAGCTGGGGAGGTGGTCCAGGATCTGACAGTTTGGCTTCAGTGCCAAGAAATACAGAGTTATGCATATTAGAGTCAAGAATCCTAGAACAGAGTACTACCTGGGTGGAGTCCGAGTATCTGCATCAGAGGAGGAGAAGGACCTGGGAGTGATGACCACTAGTGACTTGAAGCACTCCATGCAATGCAAGAAAGTAGCAGCAAAGGCAAACAAGATGCTGGGATGCATATCTAGGGGGATCAGTAGTAGGAGAGAGGAGGTTATACTGCCCTTGCACAGGTCACTGGTAAGGCTGCATCTAGAGTATGGAATTCAGTACTGGTGCCCACACCTCAAAAAGGACATTAACCTGCTGGAGAAGGTCCAGAGGAGAGCTACAAAGATGATAGTGGGTCAGCAGGGTAAGGCATATGAGGAGAAGTTGAGGACACTGAACATGTACTCCCTGGAAGACAGGAGAGAGAGAGAGAGAGAGAGAGAGAGAGAGAGAGGGAGAGAGGACATGATTGAGACTTTCAAGTACTTGAAAGGGATAAAGGTTGATAAGGAGAATCTCTTTAAGCTGAGTAGCAACCATAACACGAGTGGGTACAGTCTTAAGCTGGAGGGTGGGAGGTTTAGTAGAGAGGTCAAGAAGCACTTCTTCACAGAGAGGGTGGGGGACACTTGGAATGCGCTGCTGGAAGAGGTCATCTCATTGAAGACAGTGGGCAGCTTTAAGAGAGCCTGGGATAGGCATGGGGAAGGTGCCATCCCGCTGGCGCAGAGGGTTGAGGCATCTAGCCTTACCTCACGTCATGCCGGTGACCCCGGTTCGGGAACAACCTCAGGTTGTCTGGGAGCCTGCTGGGGGGGTAAGGAGCAGGACTGATCTCTCTTGGGGTGAACGCTGTCCCTCCTGTAGTCCCGTCACTACTGGGTGGAGGTCTGGTGGTGGTGCAGGTGGAGAGGGCAGCTAGTAGGGTGGGGCGCTCCACAGTGCCTGGCATGCGCATGCCTCCACACATGTACGTTCAGCACTCAGACACGAGCAGGAAGGGTGAAAAAGGGGAAAATACAGAAAAAGAAAAGGCATGGGGGGAAATAAGGATCATAGGTAGGGAGGATGGGAGGAGTGGGGAGGGAGGGCAGGCACATTAGCTCAAGCTGTGGACCCTGCAATACAAACAGACTTGATAGACCAAATGGCCTTCTGCTGCTGGCTTCGTCGTATGTTCGTATACACAGAACACTAGCATGCAAAAGGCACTCCAAGGCTACAGAAGCCAGTTGGAGAAAGAAGCATGCACCCAACGGCTACAAAGTGGCGGGAAAATGGCGGGAAGCTGTGTGGCTCAATGGAGCCAAGACAACTGCCAAACCAGCTCAAGGGCAGAAAAAAAACTGACTACCAATCAACTGAAAAGACTCTGACACCACCCAGAGTCCAAAAAGTTTCACAGCAGAAACCTGTCCTTCCTTTTCTTTTACTAATGAGATTTAAAGGGGAAGTGTCCCTGTAAGGCAGTGAGCCAAATCAACAGGGGAAGGGTCCTACAAAAAAGTAGCAGAAAACACCAGACAGGCAAACACCATCAAGAGATCCTAAAAAATGAGGAGGGGGAGGAACCAAAGCCCAGAGATGTAGGGGGCCCCCAGGAATGCCCCTGACTAAAACCCAATGATAAAAATGGGTACTTTTGTGAGGCACCAATCCAAGCACAGGCAGTGGAAATGGCAAGAACAGGTTAGCCAGTTTCAAAGCCACACCTTAACAGGCATTATTTTAATTTAGGGGTGCTCCCTGTTACCAGGTAGCCCCAACCTGCTAAGCAGAATTGCAGTCCCAGAAAATTAGAAGCTGATGTTTCTTCAGAGAAGCTTTTTGGTTGTTTCCCTTTTGATGGCAGAGCGAAGACTGGAGAGTTGCTGCTGTCCAGAATCCTCATGTGTCCAACAATCTGTTTTGTTAACCGCCTTGGGCTGTGCCATTTCCCCTAGTAGAGGTGCACAACACTCATCTCTAATGAGTACCCAATGACAATGTGGAGCACTACAGAACAGCATATTC
This sequence comes from Neoceratodus forsteri, assembly GCA_016271365.2. Lineage (NCBI taxonomy): Eukaryota > Metazoa > Chordata > Ceratodontiformes > Ceratodontidae > Neoceratodus > Neoceratodus forsteri. The sequence goes on from CM028138.1 coordinate 28,340,457, forward strand.
TGAGTCTCGGGGTTCTTTCATTTGTCCTGTATGGACTAATTAGACCTGAGGATCCTGCACACTCTCAAGGTAGACACACAAAGAAAAAAGGATCAACTTCCTCGTAGAATGCGTATTATATATAGAATAATAAATGTTTTTTTTTGCTTAACGAGAAGTTTACACACACCCGAGGTGTTGGATGCTACATAAACCCCAAGAGCGAAGCCTGAGGGGTTTATTTAAGCATCCAACACTAGGTGAGCGACCTCTTCAGAGGTTCTGTCACCTTGATGAGAAAGGACTGAGGGTAAGTGGTTGGGGACCACTGAGTACTGAGCATCCATTGAGAGGTTCTCATGTGGAGATGAGCAAGGGGTACAGTGAACACCGAGGATGCCATGAGACCTAGCATCCATTGCATTGAGATAGCTCGAACCGAGCTGCTCTCCCTGATGAATCGGGCCATCTGCAGGATATCACTCCTTCTGTCTTCTGAAAGAAAGGCTTTCGGACAAGAGGTGTCCAGAAGAGTTCCTATAAAAAGGAGCTTCTGGGAGGGCTGCAACTGTGATTTCTTGAGATTTAGCTGAACTCCCATGGACGTGAGAAAGTCTGAGGCCGTGGATACGGTGTCGAGAGTTCCTTGCCTGGAAGGACTTGCTAGAAGCCAGTCATCCAGATACGGGAACACTTGTATTCTGATCTTTCTGAGGTGTGCTGTGAGAATTGCACAACACTTTATAAAAACACGTGGCACCGAGGATAGCCCAAAGGGCAGGACTCTGAACTGATAATGTTGGCCTAAAGCAACGAACCTTAGGTATTTGTGATGCTTTGGGTGAATAGGAATATGCTGGTAAGCATCCTGCATGTCCAGGGAGGCTAACCAGTCATGCTGATGAAGCCAGGAATGACGGTGGGTACAAATGCCACCCCCCCCCGCTTCTTGGGAGGCAGTATCGAAAACGTCCATAGCTGCTTTAAAATGTTGGTTGTTGGACTCGATACCCCTGGTTATGGTTTGAAGAAGCTCTGAATTAGTGTCCGACTCCAGTAGAGCATCAACCGTTTGTTTGAGTGAATGCAAAGAATATACTCATATTGAGAGAAATGGCCCTGGTAGCTGGTGATACGCATACCCAGGGTGGATGCAGCAAAGACTCTCTTACCTAAAGTATCTATCTTATGAGATTCTTTGTTTATAGGTTGAGCTGTAGTAGTCTGAGGGAGGACGACCTTATCATTCTCTGCCAAGACTACAACAGGGTCTGCAAAGGCTTGAGAGGCCAAAATGGGTCGATCCTTGGGAGCAGCATACTTCCTGTCTATGGACTTAGCCACAGAAGGAATGAGAGCAGGATTATTCCATATCATTTGAGAAAGCGTCTCAAAGGAGGGTTGTACTGGGGGAGTTAAATCCAAAGGGATGTCCGGAACATGAAGGTATTGGAGTCTTAAAAGCTTCCCAGAATCGATATCCATAGTCTGGAGAGAAAGAGTGGATTTCAAATGTTTCAGCAGAGACTTAAGAGACAGGTCCTCGACCACAGACTCTGCAGTAGGATTAGATCCTGTTCCTTCCACATCATCACCCAGCCTAAGGTCTGGGTCAGGCTCAATATCATCTCCTGACAGCCCAGGAGGGACAGTATGGACAGGAAAGGAGTGAAAATCAGAAGGAAAATGGGAGGAAAAGGGTTCGGAGTCGACAAGCCCGGAAGACTGGAAGATGTGACACCAAGCCTCGGTGCCGAAGAAGAGCACGGCGCCACCTGACCCAGCACAGTGCACAGCACCGACAGAGTCCTTGGTCCAAGGATGGTGCCAAAAAGCTGCATGTGCCAAGGGTGGCACCAACAAGCCCAACGGCACAGAGGGCGGCGCCAACAATCCCGATGGCGCCAACAGATGCATTGATGCCGAGGACGCTGCCGAGTGACCCATCAACGCCGACAGCGCCGAAACCAATGCAAGGCCCCGAAAATTAAGATTTGTGGATAAAGAAGAAAAAATACCAGGAGATAGAGTCATTGGTGTGGCCCCCTGTGCCGCAGCCATGTGGGGGGGGAACACTTGAGCACAGAGTCGACAGCAATGAAGAAGGCGCCGCGCAGCTAGGGAGGCCCAACCACCCTACCCGATCCCTTGAAGGGTCTGAGGGCCTCTGAGTGACTGGGCCAGGCAGCTGGACCAACTTCCGAGCCCATTGCTCCATCAGAGTGGCCCACTGATGAAACTGCTCATCTGAAGCCCTACCAGAAGGCAGGGAAGGGCTCCGATGTCGAAGAGGTCAGAAATTGGAAACAGAAACTGGTGACTCCGGAGGAGGAGACTGGCAACTGACCCCAATGACCGACCGTCGACAAGCAGACATACCAGAAGGCGACCTTGAGTGATGCCTTCTTACCTGGGTCAAGAAGAGCCTGAGGGCTGAACGTGCCGAGAATGCGATCTTTTCTTTATGCTTCGGGGACTGCCTCCCTGGGCATTGGACTGTCTGTTGTCAGACCCCCCTCGGAGAGGGCGGACCGGACCCAGCCCGGCTGACTGAACAACTTTCATACAAAGTCTCCCTACCATCACCTGACACGCTCATGGTCGACTCTGTCAATGTAGGCTGAGACTTCTTTCTTGTAATAAAAATAAATTATAGTAAGCGGTACTTATTCAAGAAATACTACAAAATAAGAAACTGAAAACTATGCTGCTAGTTTGAAGTTTGACTCCCGGCGGGCGAGCGTCGTCATCACTGTAGCGTACTCGATGGTGGGAAAAAAGGAACTGAGGTGGTTGGAGGGTCGATGCCAAGACAGTCATTGCCGCACGAGCCGAGGCCCGTGGCGCCGCTTCTCGTGGCTCCATCTCTGGCGCTGGCCTGCTTGCAAAAAGTTTGCCTCCGGCGTAGTTCCCATCAGTGTGAATGAGTGGTGGAGACTTTATGTCCAGGAAGATCCAATATTAGATTTTAAAAGGAGCCAGTCACTACCTTTTATATCTGAGGTACTTTTCTGTTCCCTTTGTTTAATTAGCAGATTGTTTACCTGATGTTAGTAGGTGTGATGTGTGGAACTGCTCTTAGCATGGCAGCTGACATATCTTACTCTACTGCCCCACACTACATCGGCAGCATTGTGACCTCACTGACTGTGACATCACTGCTGCTTAGGAACAGCAAGTGAGTGCCAGGGGCACTAGGTCACAACATAACCTGCTACAATAGCATGGTCAAGAACCATGTGGTAAAAATGCCACCACTTTCATTTTTGCAGGGGGCACCCATGCAGGGGGCTCTGCCCACTGCACCCCCCAAACTAAAGGATACCAACTCCAGAGGGAGCGAATCTCGGGGCAAGTTGAAATTTGTGAGGCCTTGGAATACTCATTTCTACGGCCCCTTGTAAAAAAAAAACAAAGTCCTGAGAGTTGCAAAAATTGAGAGAAACCAGGATTAGAACCCTGGTCTTCATTGTCTCCCAATCAAGCTGCTGCATGCCTCTGCCCTCCATGCCACAAGAGTAGCTCAGACAGCCTCTGCCTATCTCCTGCCCATGTCCTGTGGTAGCACCACGGACAGCGACCTGGGGAGCGCTTACTGCATAGCGCTGTCATTCCCCCATCGCTGTCCGTGGTTGCGCTCTACAGACTAGTGCTCTGTTGACTAGCGTTATTCATGTAGCAATATTCTAGCAGGTTACCCTGCCGGGTCTTTCACCTGTGATGTCACTGTCAGTGAGATCACAATGCTGATGATGTAGTGTGGGGCAGTAGAGTTAGACAGGGCAGCTGCCAGGCTAAGGGCTGTTCCACACATCCAGCTCAATATTATCTCATAGAATACTTTCTGATGAGAAAAAGGAAAAATAAAAATACTTCAGAAATAAAAAGTTACAACTGGCTACTTCTTAAAATTTGTATTATTTTTCTGTCTGCCTGTTTTGGCTCCTCTAGCTCTTTAACTTTTCATGATTTTTTCACACCACTTCATCAGAACATTGGTGGTCCCTGTCCTGGTAGTCACTTTCAATTCCTGTAAACAAAAAAGAGCCTCTTTATTCCACCTGGTTATGTCTCAGAGTATACTTGACTTCACCCACATTCCTCAGTCTTAACAATCATTGACTTTCATACAGCGTCTTGCTGGTGGGCCACCCTCCCTGCTCTTGGAGGTCATTTGTTCACAGGAATTGTAAGTGATTACTAAGACAATAACCAACAATGTTCTGGTGAAGAACGTTAAACTGTGGTGATCAATAAAATATTAAAAATATGCATTTTGCATTTGAGTTGATTTTTTTTCTGTTAGTATCTATATGGCAACAGCCATTTACTAATACAAGGAGCAGTCACATTATTAACACACACCCTAAAATCTCCATAAATTTAACTGCAGAAAACTACCCTTGCATAACCTCTAAAAACACTTCCAACACCCTCTCTCCAACCTCACTAAGCAAACAACCATGTCCCACAACTCTGCAGGTGTCTCTCCCCCAGCCCCTCCATACCGCTGCTGCTGTGTCTCCTCCATATTGTTATTGACTGCCCCAGGATGATCCCAACCCATAGTATTCTCTCTGCTGGCGCTATGCTTCCTGGACACATTGTGCCCCAAACTGCCCAAGGTAAACCAAATGCCACTCCCAAATGCAAGTCAGGACGCCCTGACCGCGAACCATGGTGCTTTTCATCCTGAAAACACTTAGGGGAAGACCACTGGAGCCACGCCTACTTTTATAGGAGGCCCCTGCACTATGGAACACTATAGGGACAAAACAATACTGTCCCTAAGAATGCCACTACATTACAGAGAAACACTGACATACCACTACCCTACAGAAAATCTCTACACTATGGAAAAAATACTATCAGACATATCACTACACTATGGCAAATCCTTACACTGTATTACATAAAATAAAAGACAGTTTAGTCCAGTATATTCATGAAATAATACCATCTCGGAATCAAATAGGTTCAGAGCCCTTTGGGCTTATGGCATTATAACGTGTTCAACCCCTTGATGGAATTATTTCCTTATGATGTATGGTGAAACGTAATTGTGTATGGATTTCCATACACTCAAAAAAGTCTTCTGCTATAGTTCTGACGTACCTACCAACACAAAATGACTTTTCATTCTGTGTTAGTACCTTCATCATAATACAACTGCCCCCTTACAGTGCTGTTCATTGGACAGGGGGTGGTTGGTGTGTTGGGTGAACGAGCTGGCTAACAGCCTGGAGCGATAATGGGTGTGCTCTCCTTAAAACGTAAGTGATTCTGTTTCTTTGGGCACCATACTCTATAAAGAACAGTGTATGGCATCCCAAACATCTTGGCAACTCTTCCCCCTCGTGTTTTCTATGACGGCTCCCCCCCATGATGCCAGATCTTGCCCGCTGGAAGCAGTGTTGTGCATCAAAGCCAGGGGAGGTTGGGTGGATCAGTGTGGATGAACATCATACTGTATATCACTCCTAGAACTAATGTTACTGGTGAGTAACCTGCTTTTCTAGGTACGTGGATATGATATTCTGTCCACGTTTCTGGCAGACTCCCAGCAGTTCTCCAGGTAGAGGGAGGCAAGGCGCATACCCCCTACTTAGGGAACAGGGATTGGAGAACTGAGGCCCCAAAACCAGCATCCTGGTGTGACTCAAGGTCGATGTGGTAATGGAAAAAGAAGGTGTGTGCTGACCTCCAGGTAGCAGCCCTGCAGATTTCCTGGATAGGGATATCCCTGGAAGCAGCCACTGAGGCAGCAGTATGATGGATGGAATGAGCCCTTAGCCCTGCGGGAGGCTCCCTACTCACCGACCGATAGCAGAGGTCGATGCAGGATGCAGTCCACCTGCCAACTGTCCACTGAGCTGCTGGTCTTCCAGGTGCGTCTTCAGTGTAGGTGACAAATAAATGAAAATTATGTACCTACCATAATTCCTGATCTTCTCTTGTATCTTCACCATTCATTACTGCTGGGTGTGAGCCGGATGCATGCACCCACTATGGGAGGTTTTTTTTTGGAGGGAGGAGTTGGTGCCGATGGCGCCACCCCCGAGAGCAACGCACTACGTGGTGTGTGAGGGGCGACTGTTAGGCACCGCAGACTTCTCCTTCATCCCAGTTCTGTAAGTCGGAGAGGCAAAATAAAGGAATTAAGAAACGAGAGTGAGGCAAGAAAGCTGAGAGATAGGCAAAGGAAAGGAAACAAATTGAAAAAGGAATAAGCCAATAGAGGACAAGAAAGAGGAGAACCCCTACCCTAAGGGACAGCAGGGCCTCACTCCTGGGGTGGCTCTGAGGGAGGAACAGATAAGGGAGAGGGGAAAGAAGGAAGAAGAAGAAGAAAAAGAGATGGGGACGTTAGAAGGAGGGAAAATTTCTGCCAAGTTGTGAGTTAAATTGGCTTAAAGGCTCATCATCTCGGAACCAAGGGCAAGGAAGCAAGGATCCCTTCAAACAAAACTAGCCTAAAAGGTTTGATTGAACCTTTCACACAGCTTGATACATAAAAGGCAGATTTTCTACTCCTCCTGCTATCCCCAAGCCCATCACTCAAGCTGAGAGCTCACAGATTGCCAAGGCAAACAATGTGTTCTGGAGGGAGAGCGCCCAACTAGGATAGGGAAAAAGGGATTCCCACTAGCACATTGCCATGTGCTAAAACTGGTGTGGGAGGGATTTGAAGCCCTACAGAGGGCACCCCTTTGGGAAGGCGAACAAAGACAGAGTAGGAAACTCCTTCTGACTCCCCGGGAGGCAGAGTCAAATAATCAGACCACCAGTTCCAGAAGGCAATTTTGAAAATGGGCTAGAACAGAGTTTGACTAGCACCAGACTAGCGAAAACAGGACAAGATCCAGAGATGCCAGCGGGATCCTGGAACCAAAGGAACAGGACCATTTAAGAACTAGCCTTGTTAACTGGTGATTGATCAAACGTGGCCTAAGAAAAGGGCTAGCAGGGCACCTTCAAGGGTAATCAGAAAGAGTTGTGAGGCTTAATAAAGGGGAGGGAGGATGGGCAGAGGGAGACTGTGAAAAGGCAGAGATACTAAACAAATATTTTTGCTCAGTATTTACAAAGGAAGAGGGGGAGGTACCTAAAACAAACAGTAGAAACACTCTGGATACAGAAGTTGATACCAGCCCATTTACAGAAGAAAGGGTTCTGAAAGAACTCTTAAAACTGAAGGTGGACAAAGCAATGGGGCCTGATGGGATTCATCCCAGAATTCTAAAGAACTAAGGGTAGAACTAGTGACACCACTGACTACCCTTTTAACAAATCATGGGAGGATGGGGTGGTACCCGAGGACTGGAGGAGGGCAGATGTGATTCCCTTCACAAAAGTGGGAGCAAGGCAGAAGCAGGAAACTACAGACCTGTTAGTTTAACCTCAGTGATAGGGAAAATGATGGAATCACTTCTGAAGGAAAGAATTTTGAGTATCTAGAGGCCAGAGGGCACAGGACCCTAGGCAGCATGGATTCAAAGCAGGAAGGTCATGCCAGACAGAATCTGATAGATTTCTTGACTGGGTGACCAAAGTAGTAGATCAGGGAGGGGCTGTGACATGGCCTACCTAGACTTTTGAGCAAGGCATTTGACACAGTCCCACACAAAGATTAATATGCAAGTTAGCCAGCCTGGGAGTGGGTCCCAAGATGACAGCCTGGTAAAGAATTGGCTGGAGAATAGACACAGAGAGTAATAATAAATGGAGTCCATTCAGAAGAAAGGAGGGTTACTAGTGGGTACCGAGAGGGTTCAGTATTAGGATCCGGTCCTCTTCAATGTCTTTATAAGTGACATTGCAGAGGGACTGAAGGAAAGTATGTCTCTTTGCAGATGACACAAGATCTGCAACAGAGTTGATGCACAAGGTGGGTGGAAAGGATGAGAAGGGACTTGGCAAGGTTAGAGGAATGGTCAAATGTATGGCAGCTTATATTTAATGCTAAGAAGTGCAAGTAATGCACCTGGGAAACAAAACCCAGGGAAGAGTACACAAGGGGGAGATACTAACAACAACAAAAACGGAAAGGGACCTGGGGGTAGTCATATCAGATGACCTAAAGGTGGGCAAGCAATGTGAGAGGGCAGCAAGGAGGGTTGGGGGATACTGGGATGCATAGGGAGAGGCATCACCAGTAGAAAACAGGAAGTTATTATCCCTCTGTACAGACAGCTGGTGAGACCCCATCTGGAGTACTGTGTGCAGTTCTGGATACCCAATCTCTGCAAAGACATAGACAGGATGGAAGCTGTCCAGAGAGCAACTAAATGGTTCAGGGTCTGCACCAACGAAGACATATGAAGAGAGACGAAAGGAGCTTAATATGTATAGCCTCGAGGAAAGGAGGGAGAGGGGACATGATAGAAACGTTTAGGCACCAAGGGAATCAACAAAGTCCAAGAGGGTAGCATCTTTCAAAAAAGAGGTGCAAGAACAAGAGGGCACAATTTGAAGATGGGGGCGGCTCAGAGGTAATTTAAGGAAGTATTTTTTCACAGAGAGGGTTGTGGATGCATGGAAATCCTTCGGAGGAGGTTGTGGAGTCAAAACAGTGGTGGGAATTCAAGCATGCATGGGACAGTCATAAGGCCATTCTAGGGGTGGGGGTAGGAAGAAGTAGGCTGCTGGTTAACTAGGATCTGCAGCTTATCCAGTAGGTAGGGAAATTGGCAGACTGGGTGGGCCAAGCGGTCCTTATCTGCTGTCAAATTCTATGTTTCTATGTTTCTATGTTCCCTCAGGAGAAAGATGAAATCCTACTCTTTCTCCTCCCTTTCCAGACTTATGCTACCTGTTCTGAGAGAAGAACGGAAGACCCAAAGTTTAAGGAATTAGGCTCTAAGGCCATGAAGGAGAAGGGGTGGAAAAGTGAGCAGGGTTGAGGGGATGCCCAAGAAGGAGGCCCATGAGGGGAAGGTGGGCAGGATTCAGTAATGAATGGTGAAGATACAAGAGAAGATCAGGAATTATGGTAGGTACGTAATTTTCATATCTTCCCTTGTCAATCTTCACCGTTCATTACTGCTGGGTGAGTACCAAGCCCCCCAGAGGGGGACTAACATAACCCTGAGGGAACAAGACCCTCAGCTCCCTGTTGGTGAGAAACAGGAAGAAGGGACTCTGGCCGTACTAGGCTGTAAGCCTAAGGTCAAGGAGAACTAGAAGGTGTCCCCTGAAGATGAGTGGATGGAGGTAGCCCCTGCAAAAGCCTCCTAGCCCTGGAGGAAAAGAGGTCGGTCCCTCGGAAGGCAGGGTGAATCACCCTAAGCCGGGCCAGGGGTGACAATCTTTACAGATGGAGCCATGCCATCTGCCTAATGCAGATCACTGTCCCTGCAAGCCTGGAAGCCACCTCATTGGCGTTGTATGATGCCCTTGCCTGGTGCCTTGCCAGTTCCAGGCCTATAGCAGAGAGGGCAATGACCTGTCTAGATTGCTCCATATCAGGCATCAATGCTTACACCTGAGCCAGCAACGACCACAAGTGCCTGTTATAGGCAGCATGGTGTACCTGATGTGACACAATGCACAACGTTGCATGAGAAGAAGAGAACACTCTTTGCTCTCACTGGTCGAATTGTAGAGAATCCGAGTCTGGTGGTCAGTCGTGCACCAGGTGCTGGCGCTCGGAAGGGGTCTCTAGGAATATCTAGCCCGAGGGCGGGTTAGGTAGAGAACCTAAAGACTCAGATGGGACACAATACCTCCTCCTGCAGTCTGCCGGGGCTGTGAGAGGGTTGGCTGGAGACTGCCAGGTGCAGATAGACACTTCCTGGAAGGGAATAGGCCAGGAAGGCACCACCAAGTGCTGGACACTGAATTCACTGAGGAATTCATGTGTCTTCCACTAGGTATTGTCCCAACTAATGTAGGAGATATGGAGATCCCCAATCATCCTTGAAAGGAAGCGCTAATATTCAGTGAAATCAGCGTCGGAAGAAAGGTGAGCAGTGGGTTTCTCTCCCTCCAAGGAGGGAGTCGAGGAGGATGGGGAACTTGAATGTCCAGAAGACTCCTGCGGTGTTGGGGACAGGCAAAGGACCCGTTCATGCATGTATCTAACATATGACGGGAAGGCCGCTGCAGTGCCTCTGAACGTCTCCCAGGTAAGGCCTATAGGACCCATGTGGCCTGGGAGAGGGGGTGGTGGCTGCAGAGGAATGAGAGAGGGGCACCTACAAGGAGGTAACTGCCCTCTGCTAGGGCTCTGAAATCCAGGGAATGGAGCCCGAGAAGTTGGCATCCCTGAAATCAAACCGGGTCGCAAGACGGAACCCTGGGAATGCGAACTCCAGAAGAGCCCAAATGGGGAATCTTCCCTGTGATGCACCTGGGGTTGCATGAGTCCAGAAGGGCAATCCACAGCAGCACCACTGGAGGGGACGCCTGAACCCGACAAGGAGAGGTGGGGTTTGGCGCTACGGCTCCTTCCTGCACCCTGAGGGGCGGCAGGGGAGTTCTGATACCCCTCATCCCCTCAGATTCAGAGGATGCCCTCCTTCTCAACCCCAGAAAAGGGGTCCCTCAATCCAGAGGCCTCCCGAGGAAGGCCCCTGAAGACGAGACTTCCAATCCCTTCCGAGAGGGTGTAGCAGCACCAGGGCTGGCAGCTGCCACAGCTCCCCCTGTGGGGACAATCCCCTCCCTGACCCCCAAGCTGCCCTCCTCCATGGATCCCAGGCCACCCCCAGCCTGGGAGTCCTCAGAAGAAGACTGCTGTGGAGACTCGGGATGGGGCGCTGGGCCACCTGACACCGCGTCCCACAGAGGATTCTGATCCTGAAGAATCAGGAAGCCAGTTCAGGTTGACATCTGAGTCGTCATCCTCTGAAGAGGAGTTGGCCAGGAGAACCTCGATACTGGCCACCCCAAGAGCCCTCTAAGAAACAGCACTGTGAACGGCGGCTGTGTTGCCCGCGGCAATGGTCACTCATATCGCAATGCCGATGGCTCCAAAACCCAGCCCTGACCCATTTGTGGCCCTGGTCAATGCCCCGGTGCTGTGTGAGGCACCAGAACCCAACACGGCACCACCAACAGAGTCGACTGTGTCAACGGTGCAGTGAGCGGTGAAGAGAACCAACCCAGCGCTGCATGCTGCGCCACCCCAATCACTGGCGCCATGAACGGCACCAGGATCTGAGACAGTGCCAGAAGGTGGCGTCCAGGATCTGCCAGTGTCAGGCCCAGCAACCATGGGCCGTGACACTGGGGGAGCCTACACCTCAGGAGAGGTGACTGCTGAGGCGGTGTCAACGACGCGACCCTGGGAGTGGTCATGGTGCTCCTCCGACACCGGAAGAGAGGCCTCCTCCTCAGCAATTGTTGAAGATGAGGAGGCACCCCCTCCCTAGACCATATAGGCCTGGGAAGGGACCCGGAGGAAGGGCCTAGAGACCTGGCCTGGGAAGCCCAAGAACAACGCCATCCTACGAATGTTGGCAGGGCCTTACCAACTTTGAAAGTGCAGATTTCGAGAATGCGGCAATCCATGGAAAAACAGGCGTCGCATCTATCCATATCATGGGTAGGTCCCAGGCACCAAAGGCACACATCATGCTGGTCCATCATGGAGAAATGCCGGCCACAGGAGCACCAATGCATGGGGCCATGGCCCGCTTTCGACTTATGCTAGGCCCCCGAACCAGGCATGATGTGAAAATAACTGTAAAAACAGCAAAAGCTCCCAGCACCGTTGAAATATAAAAATAAATGGTCTTACCCGTGTCAACGGCGTAAGGGAAAAATCGAACCGGGATGAAGAAGAGACGTCAAAAATGTGAGAAGGCCTAATGGCGCAGTACTGAACAGTTCACTCATGCACAGTAGGTGCATCTTCGACGGCTGGAGAAACAGAACTGGGATGGAGGAGGAGTCTGCGGTGCCTAATGGTTGCCCCTAGAGCACCACGTAGTGTGTCGCTCTTGGGGCGGTGCCATCTGCATCAACTTCTCCCTCAAAAAAAAAAAAAAAAAAATCCCATAGTGGGTGCGCACCTCCGGTGCACACCCAGCAGTAATGAATGGTGAATACTGACAAGGGAAGAGCTGGTGAACCTCTCCTCGAACTCCAGTCGTGTGCTCCTTATAGTAGGCAAGTGCTCACTGCAGGTCCAAAGTATGGAGCCTGTGCTTGGCCTCTGAGGTGTGATTGGTGAAGTACACCAGGAGATTAATCACCTGATTAAAGTCAAAATCAGGCACAACCTTCGGGAGGAACTATAGGTTAGGGCACAGGACAACCTTGTCCCTGAGGAAGACCTGGTTAGGAGACTCCACCGAAAGCACCTGAAGCTGGAGCTTACTGATCCTGCTGGCTGACATGATGGCCACCAGGAAGATGGTCTTCCATGACAGGTGAGGCATGTCACACCTGTGCATTGGTTTGAATGGCTTGCCCATGAGCTTTGCCAAAACCAGCAACAAGTCCCATGGTGGTGGTGGTTCATGCATTGGAAGGGAAATGTGGTGAAGGTCTTTGAAAAAGCACCAGACAGCCTTCTCCTGTGCCAACAACTGCTGACCAGCCCATGCCTGGTAAGCAGAGATGGCTGCCAGGTGCACCTTAAGGTTGTCGACTGAAGGCCCGATTTAGAGAGGGACCACAGATAGTCAAGGATGCTAGCCACTGGACATGATAATGAGTTAATCTCCTTGTCCTGGCACCAAATGGAGAACCTCTTCCACTGGAAAGCATAACATTTCCTGGTCGACTCCTGCTAAGATGCCTCAACAACAGTGAGTACATCTTCAGAGAGACCCAAAGCCTGGAACTCTAGCCACTCATCAACCAGGCTGTCAGATGCAGGAATTGAAGGTCCGGATCGAGTACCTTCCCCTGATTGATGGCGAGCAGGTCTGGGAGGAGAGGAAGTTGCCTCGGGAGCCTGCTGCTGAGGCTGAGCAGATGAGGGTACCAAAACTGGTGGGGCAGTCTGGAGCCACCAGGATCACCTGTGCCTTGTCCCTCCTGGCCTTGAGCAATACTTTGTGAATCAAGGGAAGTGGAGGGAAGGCACAGAACAGGCCTGGGGTCTAGGGCCTCGAGAAGGCATCCCCCTGCAGTGTTCCCTGCTTAGGGGTGGGGAAAAAAACTCCATCAGTTGTGCGTTCTCCCTGGAGGTGAACAGGTCCACCTGAGGGGTGCTCCATTGGGAGAACAGACTGTGTACTACCTCTGGGTGGAGAGACCATGCATGAAACACCTCACCTACACAGCTGAGAGCATCTGCCAGTTGGTTGGAGGCCCTTGCCACATGGATGGCTAGGAGATCGGCCTCCAGGCTGCACACAAAGGTCCACATGTGGAGAGCTTCCTTGCACAATGGCAGGGAGTACATCCCACCCTGTTTGTTGAGGTAGTACATGGTCATGGTGTTGTCCATCTGGATCTGGACCACCTGACCCCGGATGTGTGTGGAACGAATGCAGTCAGTGTCAGCCAAACTGCTCGGAGCTCCAGCAGGTTAATGTGGCATCGAGACTACTCGGGGGTTCAGAGCCCATGGACTCTATGTTCCCCCCGCTGGGCACCACAGCCCAGGAGAGATGCACCAGTCATCAGGATGACCATTGTCTCTGGGTAGACAAATGTGATCCCTTTCTACAGATGCTCTAAGACTAACCACCACTGGAGGGTGTCCCACATCTGCTGGGTCACAGTGACTAGCTGGTCAAAAAGTGACCCCTGCACTGAGACCACTGGCAGGCCAGCTCCCACTGCAGGAAGTGCATTCTCCATTGGGCCCATCGGACCATGTTGGCGCAGGAAGTCCTGGGCATGGTGCAATTGCCTAACCTGAAATGATCAGGCAAAGGAGGAGAGAGCCTCCACCCTGTCCACCCAGAGCTGGGCTCTGGCTCTGCAGGAGTCGAGTTCTGCCCCGATGAAGTAGATCACCTGTGAAGGTATGAGTTCCAACTTGGCCTCGTTGACCAGGAGGCCAAGCTTGAAGCAGGTCTGGAGGGCCAGGTCCCTGGACTGCTCCATCTCCTACCTGGAGGGACCTACTATCAGCCAGTCATCCAGGTAAGGGTAAACCCAGACCTGTCGGCACCTCAGGTAAGCTGCCTCTACTTCAATGCACTTGGTGAAGACCCTGGGGGCTGAGGATAGGCCAAATGGCATGGCCTGGAACTCGTAGAGGGTTCCCTTGGCTAGGAACTGAAGGAACTTTCACTGTGACAGACGGATCGGGATGTGAAAGAACACATCCTGAAGATCCATGGAGCCAAAATCCATGTCCTGCACTACAGATGGCATGATCTGAGACAGAGTTACCATCCTGAAGGTGCATGGCCTGAGAAACATGTTCAGGTCCTGCAGGTCTAGAATGGGACGCCAGTCTCCCATCTGCTTTGGCACCATGATGTACCTGGAGACAAATCCCGAGTGTTCTGGAGGATCTGTGACAGGAACCACTATTTCCTTGTGGAGGAGCTGGGCTGTGTTGTCTCTGAGAGCTGACAGAATGTGTGCGGATACCAAGTCCTCCCATGGGGCACGGGTTCGGGAAGGAGGGTGCTGCTTGAATTCTAGAGGAAGACCCTGACCCACCACCTCGAGGACCCACCTGTCTGTGGTGACAGCAAACCAGATGGAAATAAAGTGGTTGAGCCGGCCCCCCATGGTAAGACCCAGGGAAGGTGTGACGAGCATGAAGGAGGCGCCCCTCATCCCATCACTGGGCAGGCTTGGAGGAGTTGGATCCGACTGAGACTCCATTGGTGCCTCTCCCTCCAGGCTTATGGATGACCAAGGCCACAGACTTTAGCCTAGGTCAACAGGCCTAGGCCTGCTGCCCAACCTGGGGCTGATCTAGTTTGGCCACAGGAGTGGAGGTGGACTGAAAGGACTTTTGTTTCTGCTGCTGCTTACAGCCCTTGAGGTCCTTCCAAGCAGATGTCACAGAGTCCAAGGTGGCATTGGACTTCTTGAAACGAGTGAGGTGACCCTCGACCTGGACCCGAACAAGTTAGTTCCCAGGAAAGGGACATCTGCCAGCTTGTGCTGAGTGTCTGCTATGAAGGTTGAGATCCTCAGCCATGGCCTGTGGCACTTGGCCACTACGACTGCCATGGAACGGGTACAGGAGTCCCCAATGTCCATGGCTGTCTGGAACTGCTGCTTAGCCACAGCCCGGCTCTGGTTCCTGACCTGTTTGACCATGGTCTGGAGGTCCACCAGTAGATGAGGAAGCACCTCATCCAGGAGGGTGCCCAGCAGTGCATGGGAGAAGTGGGCCTTAGGTGAAGAAGGTGTCAGCCTGTCGGGTGAATTCCAGGTGATGGTCAGCATAGTAGCTGGAGCTGGCTTAATGCCAGAGAGCACCAGCTGTTGCCATATAAGATCCTTGTAGCATTGGCGCAAATTGTGCCAAACCTCTCCTCACCTGAAGAGTACAAGGATGAAGAGTAGTGGGGTGCCACTTTCCGTGGTGTCAAGAGCAGAAGTGCCGATGTCAGCGGGAACAGCTCGACCCATGGGAAGAAGACAGAGACCTTGACCAATTGGGGGATTGATGGCGGAGCTCAGAGGAAGTCAGTGAATGCTGAGGCTCCTCCGGGTCTTGGTCGTTGACCAGAGGCAATGGGTCAGTGGACTGATCCATCCCAACAGTCTGAGTCAGGACTGAAGTCCTGGATAAGGAAGTGTCGACCTCTTCAGTCAACAACTGGTCGACCAGTTTGAGAAAAATCTTGTCCGGAAGATCAACCAGTGTCTTGGCCAACTTGCCCGACGAGGTTACTGTGGAGCCGGTGACCTGGGTCAAGGACTCAACTAAAGTCGGATCCGGAAAAGCAGAGGAATCCAAAGCTCTAGACCAAGAGCGCTTCTGATCCCATGAATGTTGATGAGACTGTTTTTTGGACTCTTTCTTTGACTTGGATTTGTGCCTGGAGGATCCCTAACGAGGGTCAGCAAGGACTGGCACAATTCTTTGAAGGATCCCATGAAAGTTGAGCCCAGCTGGAGTGGCACGAAGGCAGCCACTGAAGAGGAGTGGAAAGCAGCCTGGGCCGCTGCCTCCTTAAATGCTGCAAACTGTTTAGCAGACCCAGCAGCCACGGAGACCACCAAACTGGCATCCTTAGATTTGACTGTCAGGTTCCGATTGCACGGATGGCCAAACTTGAGTCGGGCGAGACAGTCCTCAAGAACGGTAGGATGGAAATTTCTACAAATGCTGCAGGCCTGGGGATTGTGCTCGTACCCCAGGCAATAGATGCTCATGGCATGCGGATCTGTTCGGGACATCTTCTGCTCGCAAGGGCACCGACAGAACCCAGAAGCGGACTTGTCCATCATGGTCGTGATCATTGATTGAGCTTGAGGACAAGGTTTTTAGATATGTTTGGAAGTTAAGCCAGAGATTTATCAGCAAAGGGCCTACTCAGCATGAGAGTGGTAAGGAGGGAACCTACTTCTTCAGGTGGAGAGGAAGATCTGGCATCATGGGGTGGAGCCAAGGGAGTTACCACCTTGGTGGTTGGGAGGAGCCAGCTTGAAGACATTTCTGGCAAGTCTTAAAGGGAAAGACAACTGCCAGAAGTGTGGCTAGAAAGTACAGTTATGTAAGAACTTACCGTAACAGTAGATCTTTGAGAGAGGCTCTTGCAGTAGGTAATTACATATAGGACTAAAACCAGCAGGCATCAAGACCCCATGGAAAAATTTCTAGCTAGCAGTCTCTGGCAGGGGACCGCCCTCACGTCCGGTAACCGGCATCAGGCGATGTCAGTATAAAGGGACGGTCCCCTACACTCCACCTTCCAGTTCTTTCCTGCCAAAGGCCAAAAAGGCAAGACGAGAGAGAGAGAAGCGGATATTTCCCTTCCTGGAAAAGGATCTGAAAAAGCTAAGGGGGATGGAGGGCGGGAAGGTACTACCTACTGCAAGAGCCTGTCTCGAAGATCTACCATTACGGTAAGTTCTTATGTAACTGTACTATCTTACTTTGAGAGGGCTCTTGCAGTATGTAATTACATTTAGGACTGAGTCCCAAGCAGTCTGGAACAAGCCGCTGACATATTCTTGAAACAAGCCATAGAGGCAGCGACACTTCTAGTGGAGTGACCTCTGACTTGACCCGGCAGGGTCTTGTGATACTTGTCGTAACAGAAAGTGATACAATGAGCCAACCATTTAGATAGGCATTGCTTGGTAACAGCATTGCCCTCTCTTTTGTGAGCAAAAGAGACAAAGAGCTGATCAGACTTCCTGAGATCCTTCGTCCTAGTGGTGTAGTATCTCAGTATTCTATGAATATCCAAAGTATGCAAGAGGTACTCCCCTTGATTGGAGTGTTGAGTAAAGAAAGTAGGTAGCTCAATGGATTGATTCAGCGTAGATTCCGCTACCACCTTGGGGAGAAACCTAGGGCTGGTACGCAGAGCCACATGTTCCTTGTGAAAAATCAAATACGGGATTTTGCACATCAAGGCCTGAAGCTCGGCAATACGTCGAGCTGAAGTCAAGGCCACTAGGAAGAGAGTCTTCCAAAAAAAAAAGGAACTTCAAATCTGCTGGAGCTGCCAGTTCAAAAGGAGGCAGGGTAAGCTTCTCAAGAATAAAATTCAGATCCCAAGGAGGGGCAGGAACGCGAATAGGGGGTCTCAAATGGAGAACCCCTCTAAGAAAAGTCTTGGACACTTCTAGCTGCGCGAAAGTTCTGTCCCCAAAGGGGACATGGTAAGTGGAAATAGCCGCATGTGAACTTTCAGAGAGGAATGGCTGAGACCCAAGTCAAAGAGATGATGCATACAGTCCAGAATTCTCCCGACAGGGCACGAGAATGGCTTGAAATCCTTGAAAGAGGCCCAAATCGAGAACCATTTCCATTTCATGGCGTAGGTAGAGCTAGTGGAAGGCTTTCTGGCCTCCACCAGAATCTCAGCCACAAGTGGGGAGACCCCAAATCAGGCTTGAGCTACGTCTGCAGGAGCCACGCATGCAACTGAAGGGACTTGAGACCCGGATGAATCAGGGTCCCCTGATCCTGGGTCAACAAAAGTTGCAACAGAGGAAGAGGAAGAGGAGGTTCCTCTGAATACTGTTGCAGAAGAGAGAACCAAACTTGCCTGGGCCAGAAAGGAGCGATTAGGATCATGCAAACTTCTTCTGAGCTAAGTTTGTGTAAGACCCTCGGAATCAAGGGAATTGGGGGGAAGGCATAGACGAATCTGTCCTTTCAGTCTAGAGACAGAGCATCTCTCCAAAAAAAATGTCTCACCCTGGAGGGAGCGAACAGAAGGCGGGAAGTTTTGCATTGTGAGGGGACGCGAACAGGTCTACCTGAGGTGTTCCCCAGCGCAGGAAGAAATCTTCTACTACCCTCTGATCTAGTTCCCATTCGTGAGCTTTTGCATATGACTGGCTGAGGTGGTCTGCCAGCGTATTTTTGACCCCCGGAACATGAACCGCCGTCAGGTGAAGGTTATGTTGCATAGCCCAATTCCAAACACTCATTGTCTCCCTGCATAGAGGGTAGGAACGTGTTCCTCCCTTCGTGTTGATGTACCAGACTACACACATGTTGTCCATCTGGACAGCCAGATGACCGGGAAGCACACACAAGTCCAGAGCTTGGAGAGCATACAGAACGGCCCTGAGCTCGAGCACGTTTATATGAAGAGTCTGTTTGAGCCTGGACCAGGAGCCCTGGGTCCTGTGAGACCCTAGATGGGCTCCCCAACCCTCTTCTTAGGTGTCTGTTGTCAAAGTTTGGGATGGAGGTTTGAGACAGAAGGGAACTCCCCGGCAAAGGTTCTCTTGTACCATCCACCATTGCAAGTCCCAAACCATGGGGTTGGAAACCAGGACCTCTTGGTCTAGGTTGTCCAACATCTGGTCCCACTGAGACCGAAGCATCCACTGAGAGATCCTCATATGGAGCCGCACGCGAGGGACTGTCGGAATAGCAGCCACCATGAGCCCGAGGAGGTGAAGGACTGACCTGGTGCTGACGTGCCTCCGACCGGACAGTAGGCTTGCATGAGCCTGGAGGGTGTTCACCCTGTCCGGTGGCAGAAAGGCCATGCCGGTGGTTGTGTCCAGGATCACCCCGATGAACTGGAGCTTCTGAGAGGGGGACCAGATGGGACTTGGCCTGGTTGATGGTGATACCTAGGCTGGTAAAAACCTGCAGGGTAAGGTAAAGAGAGCGCAGGAGATCCTCCCTGGATGGAGCCGCCAGGAGCCAATTGTCCAGGTACGGGAAAACCTGCTCTCCCTGGGTAGGCAGGTGAGCCACTACCAAGAAAAAACATTTGGTGAACACTCGGGGCACCGAGGAAAGACCAAATGAGAGGGCCTTGAACTGGTAGTTGTCCCCCCTGGAACGAAAACTGAAGGAATTTGTGGTGGGACGGGCATATAGGGATATGCAGGTAGGCATCCTGCATGTCCAAAGTGCACAGCCACTGTCCCTGCAGAAGTAAGGGCAGAAGGCTCTGCAGGGAGAGCATTCTGAACCATTTGTACTCCATGAACATGTTGCCTCACATCTCCCGATTTCTTTGGAACCAGGAAGAAATGGGAGTAGCCTGTCTCCTGAAGGTGGATTGGGACAGGCTGTGTCGCTGCCTTCAGAATAAGGGAGGATATTTCTTCCCAAACCAGAGGAAGATGTTCCGGGGAGTAAGATGACCTGGGGGGTGGTTTTCTGAGTGGTTTCTGTAGAAACTCAATTGAGTGTCCTGCTGCTGTCAGCTGGAGCACCCAAGCATCTGATGTAATCCTCTCCCAGCCCAGTAGATGGAAGGAGAACCTCCCTCCTACTGGTTCCTCTGGTAGGACCAGAGGCAATGGGAGAGGAGAGGAGTCAGGAGGTGTAGAGCAATGCCATGGCTGAAGCTCCTGCCGCTTTTTGGGTGGGGGGGGCATGGCAGCTGGAGGGGCCCGATGTTTGTTGGCCCGCTTGCCCTGAGATTTCAATTTGGGCTGAGAACATCTGCAAAAAGGGTGGTGCTGTCCCTGAGGGGGTCTGTACATAGAGTCAACAGACTTAAGTGCAGTGCTCTTCTCTTGCAGGTCAGTGATGATGTCCTTGACATCCCCGCCGAACAGCACAGAACCCCTAAAGGACATGTCCTGAATAGCAGACTGCACTTCAGGAACCAAACTTGACACCCAGAACCAGGCATGATGCCAAAGACCTAAGGCGAAAGCTGAACTCTGACCAGCAGCATCCACTGCATCGTACGTGGCACGGAGCATGTGCCGACCGGCCGAATGAGCAGACCGGACTAAATCAGCTACTTTCTGCTTTGTCTGAGACTCAGGAGGGGAGTCCAACTTGGTTTCCACCTCACTCAGGATAGCCTTCTGGTAGTCTGGTACGGATGTGCAACATAATTCAGGGCCCTTATCCCCAGAGTGGAAGAAGCGTACACCTTCTTCCCTTACTGGTCCAGAAGGCGTGATTCCTTGTCTGGTGGAGACGAGCTGAGATATTTTGAGTTCGCCGACCTGCCATGAGCAGTGGTACTCACGACAGAGTTGGCCTTGGGGTGTGGACTCTCAGGAGCCTGGTATAGCCTATCCGCCTTCCTCGGAAGGGGGGCTAATGCTGATGACTGTTTCCAAATAGTGGAAACCAGGTCTGCGTGAGGCTCGACCCAGGGTGGAATCAACGTTGGAGCAGTTTCGGGCAGATCCAAGTGAGCAGCGAGTTTCTCCTGCTGTGGATCCGGCTCCAAAGGTTGCCACTGGTGGACCGCCTGGATCTTTCTCAGCAGCTCCAGAAAAGAAGAATCATCTGGAGGCGACTTCGGAGGAGTCCTTGTCCCGGGTCGGTCTGGAGTGCGTGGCTCGTCAGGATTGGAGCACCCGTTTGAATCAGATTCTGAGGTCTCCAAAGAGGAAGATGAAGACCCCTCCCAGCATGGGGGAGGAACAGACCCCTTGAGCAACCCTAGGGAGAAGCGTGTCCTCCCCAGCCCTGGCACAAGAGGGCGCACCCTTGGTGTTGGGTAAGGGGGAGGGAGTCTCTCGCCTCTGATGACGGGCATCCGGAACCGAGTCCAGTGTCGGCAGGCGGCTCTCCACCTCCCTAGAAAGCTAAGCCTTGACCTTAGCCCACCAGGAAGCCAGAGTCTCCTTCAGATCCACCGGTGGCTGGGGGGGAGGTGGAGGAGGAGGAGATATGGATATTGAGGATATCCGTAATGTGAGTATCCATAGCCCGATGGCGGGAAGCCCAGCGTTGGGCACTGAGGCACCAGGTACTGTGACGTCGGGTAGGCTGACATCGGGTACTGTGGCATAGGATACTGCCGTCATGGGTAGGATGGCGTTGGATAAGACACGGTCAGATACCCAGGAACCAGGGGCTCTGATGGAGCAGAAGACCCTTGGAGAGGCCCAGAAGGCGGGCAAGGAACAGGTGACCTGGCAGGCGTCCAATCTGGCCTTGGGATGGCATCTGGCAAGGGGATGTCACCCAGCATCGGATAGCTGGCGTCGGAGCCGGCATCCAAGGGTCCGACATCAGTTCATCCAGCCCAGTGGGAGGAAGACCTAACGGGAGCGTACCGGTGTCCCCTGCGTCATCCGGTGAAGGAGGGCTAAAATCCCCAGGGTCCAACAGGGGGAATGCTGGGACCTCGGTCAGCAGTGGGGAGTCGTGGACGGTGGACTGGTCAATCGGGTCCGGTGTCATCTCTAACGCCATGTGTCCATCGGAGGGGCCGGCGTCCGCCTTACCGATGGGGTCCAGGTGGGCGTCGGAAAAGCAGGCATCCAACTTATTGGAACCACAGCCCGATGAAGGCCACAATGGAGGAGCGGTTTTGGCGGGCATTTTCAAGGCCGTGCGCTGCTCCAGAGGGTCGGGCGTCTTAGCGACCTTGTCCATGCTGGTGTCAGTAGCACCGATATCCGGCTTACTGGACCCGCTCGATCTTCCCGGGAGCGGCTGTCTCCTTTATCCCAGAGGCTCCCAGTGGGCCCGAGTGCGAGCCCGATGGGAGGCATGCCGCCGCCTTGGAAACCTCCAAGACAGCATTCGAGGAGCGGTCCCCTGGGGGGGACATTACCTGCAACATGGCGACTCCGGCCAGAGTTGCAGTGGCCGAGGAAGTGGAGTCCTGGTCCCGGTGCTTCTCCTTCTTTTTACGGTGACCCTCAGGGGAAGTTGAGACCTGCCGAAGCTTCTTCAGCTCCTTCTCCATGGAGGACATCTTCTTTTTCAAGATTTGGGTCTCCAAGGACTGCTGCCTCCGTTTGCGGGTGGTGGCGTTAAACTGGTGGCAGTGCTGGCACTTCTCCATGGGGTGTTCCGGCCTAGACAGAAGAGGCACAGGGAGTGTCTGTCCTTACGCGGCAGCTGGGCACCGCACGAATCGCACTAGTTCTTTGCGAATCAGATGGAATAGGGGATGACATACATGGCAGATACTAAAGTTGTTAGAGAAGTCGAGAAAACAAGGTGGTAATAAAACCAACGACAGACTGACGAAGCAGTTAACTTAACCGTGAGGCACTTTCACAAGCTAACAACGGGAAAGAACTGGAAGGCTGGCATGGGGGACCGCCCCTTTATACTGACGTCGCCTGATGCCGGTCACCTGACGTGGGTGTTCCCCGCCAGAGACCGTTAGCTAGAAATGTTCCTAGGGTTCTGATGCCTGCTGGCTTCAGTCCTCTATGTAATTACCTACTGCAAGAGCCCTCTCGAAGTAAGATCATCATATCCACGTCCCTAGGACTGTGCCACTCACGAGCTTCAATTTTTTTTTTTGGTAATTGTATTTATTTTAATAAGAAGCACTGTATTGGCTGCAGTCCGTTTGGGTCATGCTTCCCTAAGTGCTGAACAAACAGTGGAAAAGCAGTTGTGCTCTCTTTCAGCCCCGCATTGTCCGATAGTAGCAAAACCCACCTTGCATTTTCTTTCTATAAACTGGGGTTTCACTATTCAAACAACAATTACTATAACAAATATCCCTGTGTTTAAAAAAAAAACATGTTGTAGATTTCAGCGCAGCTAGCACTATGCATCAATCTGTTTAGTTTATATGCCTCCAAAATCACCAAACTCGTTCAGCATCATTGCCATCACTATTTTTATTTATTTATTTTTTGACTGGGTAAGTGCACTAGACAAACCCTGCCTATTTTCAGGCACGACCTGGGGGAGGGGGATACAGATGAATGCCAACTGACCTTGAACCAGATGAAGCTGTTGGTGGTATTTTTATGTTTTAGTGAATGAGGGAAATTTGGCCAGGACCCCGGGGAAATTCCCCTACTCTTTTCGAAAAGTGCCATGGGATCTTTAACGTCCACCTGAACTACCACCAAACCAGGCAGATGGGAACCTCGGTTTAACGTCTCATCCGAAAGACGGCACCTCAGAAGTGCAGCACCCCCTCTCATGCTGCACTACAGTGTCAGTACTGGGATATTAATCCAAATGTCAGATGTGGGAATTGAACCCACAGCCCTCTGATCTCCCGGCCTCAGAGGTGAGTGTGCTACCTACTGAGCCACTGACACTGGCTGCTATGTCGGAATGCACGGGAAGGAGCAGTCTGTGGCATTTTGGTCGGGACGAACAAAAGTATTTTTTGTAAAAAATATACATTAAATATGGCACATATGTTTTCGAAACAGAATCGAGGCAATTACTGGGTAAAACGGTATAGGTGGAGAACATCAGACCCACCGCGGACCTACGATATTAGCTTAACGTACCAATGTGATGGACAAGGTCAGACTCACGTCTTGATGCTTTATAGTTTCATTTTTTTATTAGTTTATTTGAGTTGTGGTGTTAAAAACACAAGGGGGATGTGGGGGATGGAGCCCCCCCAACTCAGACAAAATCAAAATCAACAGCAAACATGTGACTAGTTTATTTGAGATGGGGGGGCTTTGCCCCCACACCCCCCATGTTAAAAAGACAAGGGGGGTGTGAGGGGCAGAGCTGCTGTACTCAAACAAACTGACAAAACCTAACTGTACACCAAAGAGGTGACAAAAGTAGCCTAGTGCAACGACAGAACAGAGCTGCAATAATGCAACACTGTATTCACTATAGCTTTATGCTGCATTAGTTTTGTGGTTCGATGTTCTCCACCTGCGCCAGTAAAGCTCTGTTAACAGGCACAGATATTACAGGGGCACTGAAAATGGGCTAAAAAGCTGACAGTGTCCCCCTTTTTTTCCCCTCCACCCCTCGCCATCAGGGTATGCCCCCTGTATGGCAACACTATTACAGCAAAAACGTTGATGCTGGTAACATTGACATTTTCGCTGTAATAGTCCGCCCAAGACCCCAGCACTCTGTCTCTCGGTCCTGCATTCTCTCCCTGATCCAACTCCGATTCGGAGTTAGAATCCTATAGATTGGGGGCGGGGGGTGCGGAGGGCAGAGACCCCGCATGGGGGTTTCATGGGGCGAAGTCCCCCAGTGAAAAACAGCCAGAGTTCCAGTCAGATTTATGCTCACTGCCATGGTCGATAAATCCATTGCTGTGATGGCGGTCGACAACTTAGTTGTTGAACCAGCATTGTGGAGCCTTCCGTCGGCCCCTCCTTCAGGCTGCCAATGGGCCTCACAGCTCACTCCGCCTCTGCTACTAGCCACTCCACCTCCACCACCACCGCATATTGCAGCCTCCCCAGTGGGTTAACCCAGTATAACCCTTCACCAGGTGAGTCTCCCTCCTCTGAGGGGAAAGGTGCCAGTGGGGGCCGGCCAGTGCGCTCCTTCATTGGCCCCCCTTGGTGCTGCTGCAGCAGTCTTCCGGGGCTAACTGGGGCTTCTATGGCAGCAGGAAACTGGGTGGTCATCATCCGGTCGAGTGGGGAGCTTTTTCTTGCTTTTCTCCCTGGGGACGTGGCTTTACCCCAACGTCAAGGCATACACCGACGTCCACCCCAGTCAGTGGAGTCCAACACACTACTGTTCTCCCGGCCTCTACCAGGAGCCAGTAGGTGCCAGATCACATCCCCTCCCTCCCCCTGGGAGAAGGTGAGCAGTCGTCAGATGCTCAAGACTCCTCCCCCTTGCCGGCCCTCTAGCGTCCCGGGTCCATTCCTGAACGTGGGTCACCAGCGTCGCAAGCAGAAATCCAACCGCTGTGCCGACAGGCCAGCATGACAGTGTCCCTTTAATTGAATGAAACTACTGGAGGGGAATGTTCTTGAGAGCAGTCTACCTTATCCCCTAGACACAGAGAGTGTCTTCAGGCCATGCCCCTCTGCTGATGCCCAACGAGGGTTACCACATGGTGCAAGGCTCAGCTAAGATAAATGCTACATAGCTTCAACCGAGTGACTTGCAAGCAGGTAAGCCCAAGATGGGGTTTTGTGTGTGTGTGTGTGTATATATATAAATATATATGTAATACATATACATATACACATACATACATATATATATATATATATATATATATATATATATCTTTCTTCTATGTAACAAATGCTGGACCGCAAACCCTTGTAAAATTTGGAAATTAGACATGGAGCTGGCCTGTTGGCCCAGTGGTAGGGCTACATCCCAGGACGCTGGTGACTCAGGTCTGAGAATAAGCCTGGGTTGTTGGAGGGTGGTGGTGGGGGGAGAGGAGGTAAGGGTCTCAGAGGATGCACACCCTCTCTGGGGAGGGTGGACTGTGCCAAAACACAGCATTTCCTGTGGTAGCACAGGAAGCGCAGTTCACACGGCCAGCAGGTGCAGGGGAGTCAGCTGGCTCGTGCATGCCCACTCCATGCTTGCATGCACATTTTAATGCTGCCAACTCCATGGGGAGGGACAGAAAAAGAGGCTATAAACTGGTAGGGTAGCAGGATGATGCCAACACTCTGTAGGCCCCACGCCAGCTGACCAGCCCCCCCCCCCCGATCGCAGAGTCAGTCTCTGGCCTCACCATGGGAAGCACACCATGGAGCTATTGGGGAGACAAGGAAATACTGTAGATGGGGGGGGGGGTGAGGCTCAGGGTGTCTGCTTAAAAGGGCACATGCAGGAGTTGGGAGCAAAAACCAGTTAATGAAAGACTTGAAATTGCTGGTGCAATCCTGGCATTCCACATCATGATAACACTTTGATTACATCATGCACCACACATCAGTGGCCCTGACCATGGAGCCAAATAAAAAAGGGAGGATGTAGACAGCTAGGCTTAATATATGGGACCGCCTACTAGCACAGCTCAAAGGTAGAATCCAAGGTTGGGAGCCAGAGAGTTACAGGTTCAAATCCCAGATCCCTGCAGTTTGGAAAAACTAGGCTGTAGTACTACAGAATAATCAGTAGAAGGCAGCATGTGTCTGATCCTCCCACAGATTTAAGAGCTGCTCACTAGTCATGAATTTATTTAATTTTCAGTATATCCTGGTAAACCCACTAGGCAAATCAAATGTCTATTTTCATGAATGACCTGGGTATTACAGAGTATGCAAAACAAGTAATTCATAATTGATCACTGGGTGGACTGTGGGTCTTTTTCTGCTGTCATTTTCCTGTGTTTCTATAACAGTAATTAACTATTTGGTACAAAAGTACAATCAAGGAACCACAGTATACACTCCACATAACAAAACATGTCAGACCAGCAGCACAGTAAATACAAATACACGCCTGATCTCATCAGCACTGATGCTTTATGAGCAAACACACAATCAAGCAACTGACACTAACACACAGGCTGTTCCCGAATACTTCTGAATACCCCCACCCTCAATAACCAAAAGGAGACCTACCAATATAGGAAGTTAAGAATGATAAACTCCTTAGGACCAGAACGACTTCAAAGTTCAGAAGAGCCCTGCCTTTTTGTTGCTGGTTGACTCACAGCTCTGGGTAAAACAGAGAAAATGCTGCAGAACTGACAGTTGGAATTCAAACAGTTCCCTGCTAGACTTTCTCTGGACATTCTATTCTTGCACTCAACATTCTCTCCTACCTGAGCAGTTGGACAGTTTTTTTTTTTTTTATAGTGGAATGCTGTCATTCACGGAATTCCATGCCTGGAATGTGCTTATAGCAGTGACATCATCACGTTGCTCTGCTGCAGTAGTGATGTCACTGCTGCAGCAGAACAACTTGTAAGGCTGCTACATGCTTAGTTTCCCCCATCCAATGAAGCTGGAAGTTGCTGTTTTTTTTTAAACCTGAACTTGCAGAAACATCTGCATCACACTGTGTCAGTAATTTGAGACTACCGCCCACCCTCAGGAGCCCTCCCAACCAGCCACCAGTTCACTGAAACAAAGTGCAACGTCCGAAATAGGCATGGATGCCCATACGCTATATAGAATAGCAGATCAGGCAATTCTATGCACAACCGGTGTGTTGTGCCACCTCGGGGATATGATTCCCATGGACCTGTTGAGCTTCGTTCTTGAGGACAGAAGGAATCAGAACCCCTTGGTGGCGCAACACACTGGATGTGCATAGCTGCCTATCCACTATTCTATATATTAGATTTTCCAACAAAACACATACAGAAACAATACATTGATACAATCCTAGCTCGGGGAACTCCTCTTGGAGTGAGCTTTTTGTCTGTGACGCATTGCTCAAATTTGTCTCTGCTTCGTTATCCTGACCCTCACCCTGATTAGTAGGGTTAGTCACAGATGCCCCCTTGCTCTGCCTGGGAGGGTGGGCAAGTCTCAAGTGACTACCCTCACAGCTGATGCTAATTCTGTTCCTTGGTCATCTGGCTTTGGGGGGAGGGGCTTCAAATGCCGGATTGTGCTCTCCGTCCCTCAGAGCTGAACGCTGCCTCTGGCCACCAGCCAATCTCAGCGTGGGACTGCACTAGTCAAATGTGAGTCTCTGTCTGCCAGCAAATGGCTGTCTCTGTGCCAAGGAGCTGTTCCAATATATTGAGTTTTTAACTATGTTTATGTTATTTTGCTGACAAGAAATGCCCTGAGATGTAGTACCTTTTTTACCTAAGGGTGTTGGGGTTATCAGGGGACTGCAGTAGATTCTGTTTCAGTTTAGGCAATCAATACAATGCGTGCATAGTTTTGTGGTTTAAAAAAACATCTAACTCAGATAGCTGACTGGGCCAGTTTTGCTCTAACAGGGTTTTTGTTTTCTTGGAGTTTTGTTTGGCCCGCAGCTAACAGCTGCTTCTCAATATCAGATCATCCTGCCAGCGACCCTGACACCTGTGCACTGCCCCCCACCATGATCAGTGGGATGCTTACTGTATAGAGTCTTAGGGTGCCACAAGGGGCTGCCATTTAGTAGAGTTGGAGCACAAAAGGTGTGTTTTCCCTTGATTTTCTTCCCATGGCCTTATCCACGTCCTGCTCGGTACTGAGCTAATGTCTCAGCACACTACGTCAGTGCTCAGTGCCACCCTGTGGGTGTGTGTGTAAGATCCCCAGCGAATTACCAGAATTGTGTCGCCTGAACCACGGCACCATCCCTTCCAGTCAAGAAGTGCCACCATGTGCTTGTGCCACCCCTGCCCCCCGCCACCAAATCTAGTTCCTAACTCTGCTTTCCAGTTCAGGTTTCCAATGTGGTACTGAAACACGCTACCCACTGGAGTATCGCTCCCCCAATAGGCTTTCTGCAGCTACATTACTTCAGGATAAATTAGTGTAAGAATAGTTCCTCCCGGAATTCCTGGGTGGTCATTTGCCCAATGACCATAAGCCAATCCCTGGTCACTACCTTCCCAGGTCCAGTGACTGGAAGGGTCGTGACCAATGGCCTTTGCCCTGAGCTATTGTAGGCTAGGAATAGCCTGGATCAGGGAGGAGCAAAGGCCATGCTATTTAAGGTCTGGGCAGTAGAGGATCTGCCTCTTTCTGCCTGGACAAGCATCAAGACAACAGAACACTTCAGCGCAGAGAAATTCAGGTAAGGCCTGAGAGTTAGTGGGGGGCCAGCCAGGCCGGAGGAAGTTTGGGTAGCATAACATGGGTAGGGCCACTGCTTTCTGGTTGCTCAATAGGCGCCTATGGCTTTAGGCATGGAGATGCGAGGAACAAAGCTGAGGTGGTGATACTGCCGCCGGTAAGATTTTTTCCCCACTACTCCCTCCAGCACACAGCATCCCCCCCGGGGCTGCTCCAATCAACATGCGAGTCGGCGCCCAACAGACTCTCCCCCCCCCATCATTCCCAGTCTGGGACCATCGCCTCGGGGAGCAGCCTGACCTTAGCGAGACAAGAAAGAAAAATAAATGAATAACTAAGGGGAATAAGGGTTTCTTAAGTAGAGCAGCTTTATATACAGGGGCAAAAAAGAGGTTGCAAATTTTTTTAAAGTGGATATAGATAGACCAGATCGGCTCCTGGGCGTTGTCTTGTCTCCATACGTGCATGCGGGGAAGGATGCAGCTAGCTTCCGATGCTCTATACTAGAGGTTAGCCTGGGCTAAATGTATCCATGCGGAGGCACCGGGAAACGCTGGGAGACCCATATACCTGCTAACACCAGACAGCTGTGGTGAACTGTAAGGGACAGCTTGTGAGCCGGTAGGGGGACTGCAGACAGTGGTAGTTGGTGTGGCGGGTCCCGAGCTCCTCTCAAACACAGGCATTGTCTCGCGGGTCAGGGAACAATCACAAGAATGGGGACTGTATGGTACTCGATGCGCCTGTGCACCTGGCCACCATTTTTAGTCAGGGAAGGCAGCCATCTTAGGGAGAGCAGAATTAGCTGAAAACAGGCAGACTCTGAGGGGTGTCGGGTCGGGGGCTGGAGTGGGTGCCGGATCCGGTACTGTGGGCAGCATAAAAAAAATTATATAATACGAACATACATACGAAGAAGTCAGCAGAAGAAGGCCATTTGGTCTACCAAGTCTGCTCGTATTGTAGGGTCCACAGTTTGAGCTAATGTCCCTACCCTCCCTCAGCACTCCTCCCATCTTCCCTACCCATGATCCTTAGCTTCCCCCATGCCTATCCCAGCCTCTCTTAAAGCTGCCCACTGTCTTCAATGAGGTGACCTCTTCTAGCAGTGCATTCCAAGTGTCCACCACCCTTTCTGTGAAGAAGTGCTTCCTGACCTCCCTCCTAAATCTCCCACCCTCTTGCTTAAGACTGTGCCCTCTAGTGTTATGGTTGCTACTCAGCTTAAAGAGACTCTACTTATCAACCTTGTTTATCCCTTTCAAGTACTTGAAGGTCCCAACCATGTCCCCTCTCTCTCTCCTATCTTCCAGGGAGTACATGTTCAGTGCCCTCAACCTCTCCTTGTATGCCTTACCCTGCTGACCCACTCTCATCTTTGTAGTCCTCCTCTGGACCTTCTCCAGCAGGTTAATGTCCTTTTTGAGGTGTGGGCACCAGTACTGAACTCCATACTCTAGATGCAGCCTCACCAGTGACCTGTACAAGGGCAGTATAACCTCCTCTCTCCTACTACTGATCCCCCTAGATATGCATCCCAGCATCTTATTTGACTTTACTGCTGCTTTTTTGCACTGGGTGGAGTGCTTCAGGTCACTAGTGATCATCACTCCCAGATCCTTCTCCTCCTCTGATGCAGATACTCGAACTCCACCCAGGTAGTACTTTGTCCTGGGATTCTTGGCTCCAGTATGCATAACTTTGCATTTCTTGGCATTAAAGCCAAGCTGCCAGATCCTGGACCACCTCCCCAGCTTTTCCAGATCTTTCTGTAGGTCCTGTATCCCTTCAGCTGTGTCTACTCTCCCGCACAGTTTGGTGTCATCTGCGAATAGGCATATTTTGCCTTTAATGCCATCCTCAATGCCACTGATGAAGATATTGAACAACACTTGCCCCAGCACAGAGCCCTGTGGGACCCCACTGGTTACCTCTCTGGTACCAGATAACTCTCCCCCCACAACCACCATCTGGGTTTTGTTCCTCAACCAGTTTTCCACCCATCTGGCCATCTTTTCCCCAACCCCAAGATCCACCAACTTCTTGATCAACCTTTTGTGGGGCACGGAGTCAAAAGCCTTGCTGAAATCAAGCTAGAGGATGTCTACAGCTTGGTCCCTGTCTACTGTCTTAGTGACACAGTCAAAGAAGTCAATCAGATTTGTTTGACACGATTTCCCCCCCCCCCCAAGAACCCATGCTGCCTTGCATCCTGGAGACCATGCTCCTCTAGATAATCCACCAACCTTGCCTTTAGTATGGTCTCCGTGAGCTTTCCCACAATGGAGGTCAGACTGACTGGTCATCCTTAGGACCGCTTTTGTGGAGTGGCACTACATGTGCTGTTCTCCAGTCCTGCAGAACCATGCCTGACACTAGTGAACCATAAAATAGGTCTGCCAGTGGCCTTGCCAGCTCCTCAGTCAGTTCCTTTAGTACCCTTGGACGTACTCTGTCTGGACCTGGTGATTTGTCCACCTTCAATGCCAGCAGACCCTTCCACACTCTGTCCTTCTCTAGCACTATATCTGTGTTCCCCTCCCTCCCTGCTCCTCGTTTCCCTCCTGAAGGCACTGGTCTGTCCTTCTCCCTGGTGAAGACAGAACAGAAGTAATCATTTAGTATCTCTGCTTTTCCCCCATTATCCTCCACCCACTCCACCCCTTTCTTAAGCCTAACAATCCTTTCTTCTTGTCCTTTTTCTCACTTATATAGTGAAAGAAAGCCTTCTCCCCCTTATTAATTCCTTCAGCTATCTGTAGCTCCTTCTGTGCCTTTGCTCGCTGGACTTCCTTACTTGCCTCACTAGCCAGCCTTAGGTAATTTTCCCTATCCACCTCTCTCTTGGTCTTCCTGAATTTTCTATAGGCCAATCTCTTTTCTCTTACTGCCTGGGCAACCCCAGAACTGGACCAGCTGGGTGCTTTGGCCCTTGTGTTCTTTCCCCTGAGCCTAACGTACTCATCTGGGGCAACCAGTATTGCTTTCTTAATGATGGACCACCTTTGGTCCACCCCATATCTGCTTTGATGCCCACCAGATGGCTCCTCAGCATGTCACCTATTTTCCTGAAGTTCACCCTCCTGAAATCCAAGATTTTAGTCTTAGTTTAATAATAAGGGGAGCAAGGGTAAGGATGGGTTGAAAGATTTCCTGGGGCATCATGGTACATACAGGCATCTGTCTATGAGCAGGCATGGGGACAGCCACTTTGGGTCCTCAAACGACCATCTTAGTGGAGGGCATAACAAAAAAAAAAGAAAACGGGGGAAGGGAGAGGGTTAAAGGACAACAGTTGGCATCAAATGTAATGGCTGGGAAGTTGTTGAGTGAGGTGGGCAGGTTGGGTTGGGGCTATATTTAAAAAAAAGGGGGGTGACAAATGGAATACGAAATATATTACAAGGCATAAGAAATGGTGGCATGACAACAAAAAAA
This sequence comes from Neoceratodus forsteri, assembly GCA_016271365.2. Classification (NCBI taxonomy): domain Eukaryota; kingdom Metazoa; phylum Chordata; order Ceratodontiformes; family Ceratodontidae; genus Neoceratodus; species Neoceratodus forsteri. The sequence continues at coordinate 28,372,734 of CM028138.1, forward strand.
GAGAGGAAAATATTAAATGGGGGATATTTCAATCATCCATGCAAGGTAATATGCACATGGGTTACTGTGGGATGAAACAAGTGTGAATAAGGAACGGAGGAGGGACCCTGAATTGGGTACGATACACACTATAAAAGGGCTTGTCAAGCTACCCTTGCACACAATCACCTAACCCAACCCCACACACACACACACACACACTCTAAAGGGTTTATGTAAATATTCACAGAGACCAGTGTGCTGCAGCACTAAAGATAACGCTTTTTCTGTTTCCCTAGGCTTTCAAGGATTTCAGAATTTGCATCAGAAAAAAATTTAAGCATAAGTCAACAGAGCAAGTCAAATCAGCAGGGGCACAGGGAGGGGCAGGCTTCACTGAACCCAGGCTCGAACGACCTGCCCACCCAGGGGTTTAAGGAGGCTCTGCAGCGTCTGATGGAACTAGGTGGTCCTGACTGACTGCAACCAGCGATGCGCGAGGCGCCAGGGCAGCAGCCAGGGGGTCCCAGTGCCTCCAGACTGCCAACGAGAGCCAGAAAGCCCTCCACAAAAATAATGAACACCATGTCCACCGGAGCAAGCCAGAAGAAGATCATGGCAGCAGGAAAACCAAGAGATGCAATGCAGGCACCAGCGGCAGCTGACGAATCAGTGCCCGATGAACAGCAGGTGAGAGGCCCAGCAGCCGAAACTGGCGCAGCCAGTGACAATGAAGGACCCAACACAGAGTCAACAGCTTCTAGGATAGAGGGTGACTTGGTAGAGTGGCAAGTAATGTTCAGCGCCCCAAAGGGGAACCGGAGGTCAGGAGAGGCCAGTAAGGGTAGAGCCAACCCATTGCAGGAGGGGTACAGGCCAAGAGGGGAGGGAGCACCCTGCATGGGGAGGTGCATTTATGCCAAGGCTCTGAAGAGGGCTCACGAATAGGGCAGGGGCAAGCTCCCATGTCCGAAAGCAAGGGCAGGTGGAGCCCTAGTACATGTTCAGGCTGTCCCAGGTGGGAGCCCTGGCCAGTGGGCAATATGCCACAAGGTTGGTGGCCAATGCAAATTCTATAGTTCCCACCATGCATGCATGCTGAGTGTGGCTCCAGGGTGATGGCCCCAGTGTGAACTGAAGCCAGGGGCTCGGGTATAGGCCAAGCACCTGCAGCTTTTCAGGCACGGCCATGGGCTCCATGGGGAGGACAACAGTTTTTCAGGATGGGCAACGTGGAGAATAATGTTACTGTGTCAAATGGGCCCACAATGCCAGTGACACAGAGACCCCAGGGTGAGGGGGGATTCCAAGGAGACAAGGGGGTTCACCCTTCAGTTCTGCCTATGGTACCAGTTGGGGAAAGGGCCGGGAATGCCCAACAAAATGTAGTGCCCAGCCAAGTACAGGTAGACCAGGCAGTGAGACAGGTTTAGGGACTGGATACGACACGGGTGGTGTTAGCAACCAATGTCACTGGGTAGCAACCATCGGCTGGGGCTCTGCCTGCATCAGCATTAACGCAAGGGTCAGAGGGGAATGGTGGGCTGCAGTCAGCACCCACGCTCGACCATTGGGCTTACATGGGGTAGATGACCCCATGGACACCCATTTGACACCCACTATGAGGGGCCAAAAATTGGAAAGGGGAGGAAATCAAAATATTTGAACTGCATAGGGAACTCCCAGATTCAGGGGACATGGACAAGTTAAAACAAGAAAAGTTGCGGATGCCGAAGGTGCCACCTATGTTCGAGAACTGGGCAGTGGCATTTGACATTTTTATATCCATCTACTGTAACAAGTTCTTGCAGAAGATAGGACAGCTGTTGAAATATAGGGACAATATCAAGATGGCGCATTTGACATACAAGGGGGTTGCATGGTTGCGATATAATGAACTGCTTCGAATGTGTCTGGCCAGTTCTCCAGACATGCGTTGGGACAAAATTGATCATGACTTGTGGTATAGGCATATGATGAGGACAAAGCCAGCGAAAGTAGCCTACTCGGCGAGTGGGCACATGGCACCCAAAGCACCGTAGACAGGCAAAAGGGTGCAGGAACATGCAGGCTATATAACACAGGAAAAAGTTTTCAGGAATACTGTAAATTTAGACATGAGTACAGTAGCTGTGGGGGAAAGCACAAGGCTAGCGCCTGCCAAGGGGGAGGCAGTTTCAAGAAAAGTGATGGTAAACAGACCGACAACAAACAAGGGAACAGATTTGCCAAAAAGCTTGATGAAGTCCCCAGTAAGAACTGACTACATCATCCCACCAGTCCATTCACAGTGAAGAGACCAATAGCCCTACTCTGCTGGCGTCTAGTATGTTCATTCATTCATAAAATTTTATTCAGGTTGGTGAAAAGGATAGTTACATACGAACATACGAAATTTGCCAGCAGATAAAGGCCTAGAGGTCTATCAAGTCTGCTCGAATGTGCAGCTAGCACCCCTTATTTTGCAGCTGCCCCTCCCTTCCACCCTTCCCCTTCATTGACCCTCCCCCTTGTCCTGTCCCATCCTCGTTTGAAGCAGTCCACTGTTCTACTGCATACCACTTCTGCAGGTAACGCATTCCACCCAGCCACCACCCTCTCTGTAAAAAAGTGTCTCCTCATCTCCCTCCTGAACCTTCCTCGCTCCAGTCTCATATCATGGCCCCTGGTGGCCCTCCCCTCCCTTACTTTGAACAGCCCCTCTGTACCCGTCTTGTTTATTCCTTTCATGTATTTAAAGGTTTCAATCATGTCACCCCTGTCTCTCCTCTCCTCCAGTGAGTACATGTTCAACTCCTTCAACCTCCTCTCGTATGATAAGTCCTCCAGACCCTTGATCATCTTTGTCGCTCTGCGCTGCACCCCCTCCAGTAACTTAATGTCCCTCTTCAGATACGGGCGCCAGTACTGCACGCAGTCCTCCAGGTGTGGTCTAACTAATGACCTATACAGTGGCAGAATCACCTCCTCCCTCCTCGAGGATATACTCCTTGCAATACAACCCAGCATTTTGTTGGCCTTTGCAGCTGCCTTCCTACATTGTGCCGAGTTGTTCATTGACCCTGTAATGAGCACACCCAGATCCTTCTCCTCCTCTGTCTGGGCTAGCTGCACTCCCCTAGCTGGTAACTCCTCCTTGGTTCTTCATCCCAAAATGCAGCACCTTGCACTTTTTGGCATTAAAGCCCAGTTGCCAGGTGTCTGACCAGGTTTCAAGCTTTGCCAGATCATCCTGCAACCCCTGCCATCCCCTAGGTCATCCACCACCGCCCAACCTTGGTATCATCAGCAAACAGACTGATCTTGCTCTTGATGTCCCATGATATGTCTGAAATGAATATCCCAAACAACACTGGTCCCAACACCGAGCCCTGTGGGACACCGCTTGTCACTGCCCTTGGGTGTGAGAGCTCCCCACCCACCACCACCCTCTGTTGCCTTCCCTGCAGCCAGTTTCCTACCCATCTCACCAGCTTTGCACCCGCCCCTGTGCCTACTAACTTCCTTCCCAGCCTTCCATGTGGCACCGAGTTGAATGCCTTACTGAAGTCCAGATACAGGACATCCACTGCATGGCCCCTGTCCAGTTGCCTAGTTACCCAGTCATAGAACTCGACCAGGTTGGTTTGGCAGGATCTGCCACGTATGAAGCCATGCTGTCTGCTGTCCTGTAGTCCTTTGGCCTCTAGGAGGGCCACCAGCCTCTCCTTCAGGATAGTCTCCATTAACTTACCCACGATGGATGTGAGGCTCACTGGTCTGTAGTTTCCTGGTTCATCCTTGGGCCACTCTTGTGGAGGGCACCACATGAGCCATCCTCCAGTCCTGAGGTACACACCCGAATGTAGTGAGGCATTAAATAGGTCTGCCAAAGGTCCTGCAAGGACCTCTGCCAGCTCCTTCAATACCCTGGGGTGGATGCCATCTGGGCCTGGCGCTCTTGTCCACCCTCAATGCCTTCAAACCCTCTCGAACTCTGCCTCCATGATTTCCCCATCTGTCACCACTTCCCCTGCTTCTGCCATTTCTCCCACCTTGGGTGTCACCCCCCTCTTCTCTTTAGTAAATACTGAGCAGAAGTACTCATTTAGTGCTTCCGCCTTATTGTACCCTGCTTCCACTCAACCCCCCTCCTTCCTAATCCTTACTATGTGGTCCTTACAGCTCCTTTTCTCCCTGATGTACTTAAAGAAGTCCTTCTCCCCCTTCTTAATGCCTTGTGCCAGCCTGAGTTCCGTAGATGCTTTGGCTCCCCTTACTGCCCTTGTCACCTCCTTCGATTCTGTCAAGTACTCCTCTCTGTCCTCCCCCCTCCCTGTTTTCTTGTACTTCCTAAAGGCAGCTCTTTTCCTTCTTACCTTTTCCATGACCTCCTTGCTCAACCAGCTCGGTTTCTTAGCCCTAGCCTTCTTGCTCTGGGCTTTGCAGCAGAATTTGGTTGCCTCCACTATCCCCAGCTTTATGAGCTCCCACATCTGGTTAGTATCCATACTAGATTGAATTCTGGCCAGGTACCCTTTTACCACTTCCCCCATCCTCCCAAAGTCGGCCCTCCTGAAGTCCAGCACTCTTGTGCCAGATTCCACTCCTTCCTTGCCCATATCCAATGTGAGCCATACTGAGTGGTGGTCACTCCCTGACAGCTAGTCATAGTTGTGATAGTTATAGTTATAACATAGTGATAGTTGTTACAATTCTCCATTGAGCTGAGCTAATTTCAAAAGAGGTCTGTCCGTTCTGGAGGAACTCACAAAGCTGAAGGTGGATAAAGCCACAGGGCCAGATGACATACACCCAAGGATATTAAGGGAGCTGTGGAAGGAACTAGCAGCACCTCTGGCCACCCTGTTCACAGAGTCACTCAACACAGGCATGGTTCCAGAAGACTAGAGGAGGGCACATGTAGTCCCACAGCACAAAAGTGGCAGTAGGGTGTAGGTGGGGAACTACAGGCCAGTCAGCCTCACCTCAGTGGTGGGGAAGATCATGGAGACACTGCTGAAAGGATAGCGGCACATCTGGAATCGATTGGTGCCCAGGATCTGAGACAGCGTGGATTCACATCAGGAAGGTCTTGTCAAATGAATCTGATAGATTTTTTGATTGGGTGACGAGGGAAGTGACTCAGGGAGGGGCCGTAGATGTCACCTCGCCTACCTGGATTTCAGCAAAGCCTTCGATACTGTCCAACATAGAAGGTTGGTTAACAAGATGAGTAGTCTGGGCATGGGCATAAGGTGACACATTGGGTTAAAAACTGGCTGATGGACAGAAGGCAGAGTGTAGTGGTAAATGGGATCCAGTCCGGGGAGAGAGGGGTGACCAGCAGAGTACCACAGGGATCAGTACTGGGACCAGTCCTGTTCAATGTCTTCATTAGTGAAATTGCAGAGGGGCTGGAAGGAAAGGTCTGCCTGTTTGCAGATGACACCAAGATCTGCAAGAGGGTGGATATACCAGAAGGGGTGAAGAAAATGAAGAGGGACCTGGAGAAGCTTGAAAGATGGTCAGAGGTGTGGCAACTGAGGTTCAGTGAAAAAAAGTGCAAAATAATACATCTGGGTAGGGGGAACTCTGGGGAGAGCTACAGGATTGGGGGGGGGTGCTGACTGTCACCAAAGAGGAGAGGGACCTAGGGGTTATCATATCTGATGACCTTAAGGTATCAAAGCAGTGAGCAAATGCTGCAGGGAGAGCCAGTGGCATGCTGGGGTGCACAGGCAGAGGTATTACTAGTAGGAGATGGGAGGTGGTGATGCCATTGTATAAAACACTAGGAAGGCCTCACATGGAGTACTGCATGCAGTACTGGAGACCACACTTGTGCAAGGACATAAACAAGTTGGAGGCTATCCAGAGAAGGGTGACAAAGATGGTGCATGGTTTGCACCACAAAACATATAAGGAGAGCCTAAGAGACCTCAATATGTACTCACTGGAGGAGAGGAGAGAAAGGGGTGACATGATAGTAACTTTTAAGTACCGCAAGGGCATAAACAAGGTGCAGGTGTGGGATCTTTTCCAATGTAGCAATGATACCAGAACGAGGGGGCATGATATGAAATTGGGGGGGGGGGTAAATTAATAGGTAACGTGAGTAAGTTTTCCTACACAGAGAGGGTGGTGAACAGTTGGAATAGTCTGCCACAAGAGGTGGTAGGGGCAAGCACAGTGGAGGGGTTTAAACATGCCTGGGACAAGCACAGGGGAACCTTGGGCGGCAAGGGAGTGATGAAAAGCCATTGACCATTTAGGGTGAATGGATGCATACATGTATAGGGCCTACAAGCCGACTGAATGGGCCTAGCGATCCTGATCTGCTGACAATGTTTACATTTCTGTGTTTCTATCCTGTGGCTTGACCGCTAGCCTTGTAAGAAGGATGCAGCCTACTTATTGAATGGGTTCTCCAATGGTTTTCCCATTTCCTACCAGGGTCCACAGTTGTCCACCATAGCACACACTCTAAAATCAGCTAATACACTAAAGAGCACAGTAGCTGAGAAAATTCGCAAAGAAGTGGAAGCTAATAGGGTGGCAGGGCCATTTAGAGAACCTCCAATGAACCAGCTAAGGATTTCACCATTGGGAGTGGTGCCAAGAATGCACCAGGGGAGTGTAGGTTAATTAATCACCTCTCTTACCCCAAAAGGTCATCGGTGAATGACTACATTAGGGCAGAAGACAGTGCAGTCAGCTATGTGTCCTTTGATCAAGCGGCCAACCTCATTCAAAAGCTGGCAAGGGGGCTTGTTTGGTGAAAAGCAACATAAAATCGGCCTTTTACGGACCAGTGGCACTGAGTGTTGAGGCGCTGGACGCCACACCTCGCACCACGCCGGCAACCCGAGTTCGGGACCGAGCTTGGGCACCGTGGGTCAGCAGGGGAGGGAGAGGATTGAGCGCCCGGTGGGCTGCTCTCCTGTCCTGAGGGGAAGGCATAGAGGTGCCTGGTGCTCCGGCAGCCCCTGGTGGAGATTTAGGAGTGCTGCAGTAGTGCAGGTGGCACGTTACAGCATGTCCTATGCTGGCAGGGTTGCCATGCACCAAGCATCGGGGGTGCGCACACAAGGGGGGAAGGATGGCCAGAAAAAAAGGAAAACATAGCTCGGAGGGATAGGCGACGACACCTATCCTCCATGCCCAACGCTGGATCTGAGTCAGCCGGGTCTCATCACTCCTCCACCCGGGCCTCGCCCACTGCCAGAGTCTGCCTAATTAAGGAGTCCAAGTAAGGAGTTGGGCTACCCTTCCCGGGCGGGTTAAACTGGGGGTGCTGGCAGGGGGAAGAGGGCACTAGGCTGCAGAGGATCTCAGGTGGGCAGACATAAGGATCGGATGCCTGAGAGAGTTCCCCCAAGCCGTGACCGGAAGGAAAAAGAGTCGCGTCAACAACAAAAAAAATTGTCTGTTCGCCTACTACTGGTCAGTCCAAGGGACTTCGACTGGTTGGGTTTTTCATTTGAAGGGATCTTCTACTATGACGTGTCAATGCAGATGGTTTGCTCGATATCACGTGCAGTGTTTAAAGCTTTCGGCCACTTCCTGGAATGGGCCACCATACAGCACAGGGGCAACAACAGGCTAGCACAGTACTTAGTTGATTTCCTGATTATAGGGGGCCCAGACACGCTTGAATGTGAAGGCACACTGAATTTCTTTACATAGCTTATGGGCTAGCTTGGGGTGCAGCTAGCGCATGACAAGACCGATGGGCCGGTAACCAAGCAAACATACCTCAACATCAAATTGGACACAGTAGAAATGGTGTCTGGGCTCCCAGCTGATAATATAAAGCAACTGGGGCAATTGGTTGTGGAAACGCATTCGGCCAGGAAAGTAACCCTGAGGACGCGGCAGTCACTGATTGGTCACTTAAATTTTGCTTGTAGGGCAGCAGCATTAGGGAGGCCTTTCATAAACCCCCTGGCTCGAGCAATCAGGGGTACCCTACAACCGCACCATCACATCAGGGTGAACGCAGACATGAGAGCGGACCTGGCAGTTTAGGACAACTTCCTGCAGCAATTCAATGGGGTGTCTGGCAAGGTAGGGTAACATTTAAGCAAGACTGTCAGATGGTTACTCATGTGACAGGGGGCATTGGGTATGGGGCTTTCTTTCAGGGCTCCTGGTTCGAGGGCCCCTAGGATGACAGTTGGAGGGTGGCAGGTCTCACCAAGAATGTGACGCTACTGGAATTCTTCCCCATTCTGGCAGCCATATTTGGGGGGGGGGCAGAGTAAAAAACCAAAGGTGCTTTTCCAGTCTGACGACATGGGGGTAGTGGAGATTTTGAACACGCAGTCTTCTAACTCAAAGGAAATTATGAGACTGTTAAGGGTGTTTGTGCTTAGATGTTTTCGGCTCAGTATTACTTTTAGAGCAACACCTGTTCCTGGGGCATTGAATGCAATCGCGGATGCACTGTCTCGATTGCAGTTCGAGCACTTCTGGTAGATGGCATCAGCAGCGGAAAAAAAACAGTGCAAGTGCTGGCATTCTTTTGGCAAGCAGCGATCCTAGAACAGCCAGATTGGTACAACATGCTTTGGCCCCGGGAACATGGCATAAATATCAGGCACATCCGAACGCTTTTGACATTTTGTGGTGTTAACGGGGATATAAAGCTGCAGCAACCCATTTTGATTCAGCGGTTTGTTCACCACTTGATTGAGGAGGGCAAAGCACCCACATGTATATTTTTTTAAATTTATTTTACTTATTAATTACTAGAATTACAAATATCTTTGAACCAAGGGTTCTTTTACAAAGGTTCCGCTTCAGCAATGGGAGCAAGCAAAACAGTGGTAAGATACAATACAAGTCAGGAGGTTAACTTAGTAGCAAAAGACAGTACATGTGTATAGACTTGCACAGTAGCAAACAGTCAATGGCAAATAACGATGCACAATTAACAACATATATAGCAAGATACAGTTACAAATGAAAACCATCCTAGGGTGACATAACTGGAGCAAGGGGTGAGGGATCAGAGGGGGCGGGGTGGGGATAAGAGGGGGTGTAGGCAGTCAAGGATTTGACATTGTCATCAGTGCAAGAACAGAAAGATAAGTGCTAGGTGGTCTGGGGGTGGAGCAACAAGAGATTGGGTGATAGGGAGGGGAGACAGGAGGAGAGGAGGGAGGGGTAGAATGGTAGGTGGGAGGCGAGAGGGAGTAGAATGGTAGGTTGGGGGGTGTGAGAGAGAGAGAGACGGGGAGTAGGAGGGGATGGAGGGACAGAGGGTTGGGGAGCATAGCAAGGGAGGAGAGAAGGGGAAGGAGGGAGAGGTGAAACAAAGCCGCAAGCCTAGGCAGAGCAGTCACAACTGTTAAGGTCAGTGAGGTGCTGGCGGTTTATGTTCGAATGGGCCAAGCTTTTTTTCAGCTGCAGTTTCAGAAGGTTGTTTAGCAGCAGGGGGGCCCTGGTGTGGAAAGCACATTGAGCCTGGTTGGTACGGCAGAGTGGAACGATAAACATTGGTTTGAGGGAACTGCGTGTAAAATGTGCAGTGACTGCGTGCAACATTAAGGCGTGAGTTGCAGGGGGTGTCAGGTTAAGACAGATTTTCTTAGCCAGTAGGCAGATCTGGTAGGCAAGTCTCCTATTTAGATTGAGCCAGTTGGATTGCTTATAGAGATCACAGGTACCAGTATGCTTCCCTGCGCCAGTGAGAAGTCTACAGCATTTGTTAAGGGCTGTCCTGATCTGTTTTAGAGTGGTATCAATGGCAGCCCTGTAGAAGACAAGCCCGTAATCAATGACGGGTAGGACTGAGGCAGTTATGGCTGCGCGCATAGCTTCGTTGGTAAGACAGTGATGGTAGCAGTAGAGGACCCGAATTCTTGAGTTGACTGATTTTGAGATGTGTTGAATATGCCAGCTGAAAGACATCGTGCAATCAAGGGTAATATCGAGGTATTTAAACTCCTGCATTTGCTCAAGTGGCTGTTCAAGTTCATTATGGATGGTGAAGTTCATGGCTCTGTATTTGCTGTGAGAGCTATGGAACAGCATGGACTTTGTTTTTTTGTAATTCATCAACAGCTTATGTTGGAAAAGCTAGGTTTCAACTATGCTGAAGTTCGTCTGTAGGACCTTGGAGAGTGGGACGGGGTCAGTATGGGAGAAAAAGAGGACTGCGTCATCGGCATAGAGTATTAAGTTATTATTGCAAGCTGCAGGAAGAGTATTGATGAAAAGGCTGAAAAGTAGAGGGCCAAGGATGGAATGCCGGGGTACACCAGAGCAGACGGGAAGGGCACTTGAGAGAGAGAGAGAGTCAACGATTTTGACTTTTTGTTTCCTTGCCGAGAGGTAGGTTTCAAACCATTTGGTTACATCATTAGATAGTTCAAGGGATGAGAGTGAGTGAAGCAGGAGCTGGTGGTTCACAGTGTCAAATGCCTTGGTCAAATCAATGAACACCACACCCAGTAGGTGGCCATTGTCAGTCGCCTTATGAATAGGCTGGTGGGAGTCAAGCAGGGCGGTGGTAATACTACAGTATGTGCTTTTCTAAAGTCATGTTGTTGCGGACAGAGTAAATTATATTTGTTGAGGTGTTCAGTCAACTGGTCAGTTACAATTCGTTCCAATGCCTTGGAGAGTGGTGGGAGGATAGAGATGGGGTGGTAGTTAGAGAGAAGAGACCTGTCACCACTTTTATGAACGGGTGTGACCACTGCTGACTTACAGAGCTGGGGGAATTGTTTATGAGAGAGCGAGAGATTCAGAAGTTTAGTGAGAGGTTGTAGGATAACTGCAAGGGAGAGAGAGAGAGGAGTTTGAGGTCAAGGGTATCGCTGCTGAAACTGGCTTTGTTTAGCACGTTGTTAAGATATCTTTTAGCTTCAGACATGGGTACCCTCTTAAAGTAGAATGGGGGGTATTACTGTGGAGAGTGATTTTATTATTGGGGCAGTGCTGGGCTGAGTTATCAAAGAAGTTGGGGGGAAGGACACTGCTAAGATCAGTGAAAGCAAGAGTAAAGGACTCCACTATTTCTTTGGGGTCCTGTAAAGTGGAGCCGTTAATCTCAATCATAGTGGGGAGGATTTGCTCGGTTTACCTGTGAGGCTCTTGATGTTCTTCCAGAAGGGTTTGCTATTTCTCCAGGAGTTAGTAAGTTCCTGGTTGTAGAAGGCTTGCTTGGCTCTGTGTATAGCTATTGGGCACTGGTTCCCAGCCACCTTATAGAGCTGCATATCATGCAGTTTCCTCTGAGTCCATTGCTTGGTGCCAGAGGTTATCTCAGTTTTGCATCATGGAGTTGAGTACGGAGTTAATCCAGTGATTAGTGGTGGATTAAGTTTTGCATTTACATAGGGGTGCAAAACTGTTACAAACTTTGTTAAACTGGGCAATGAAGACATCAAGTGCTTGGTCAACACTGCTCAAGGAGTCAAGGGGTGTCCGTCAACTGTTGACAGGGCAGCAAGGAATTGTGGAAGCTTTCCTTAGTAAGGAGCTACCACCAGACTTATAATTAAACCTAGTGGGAGAGGTGACCATTTGAGTAATGTCTAGGGCAGCAATGGCATCCTTATATGGGTCGGCTTCTGGAGCTAGCCAGTTAACATTTTGGTCACCCATTACAATGGGTATATGCAGCCACCTATCTGCTATCCCTTTTGTAGCAAAAATGCATGGGCTACAAGATTTGCGACGGGGTCATTCATTATAAGGAAAATGATCGAGGGCTGGAACAGGTTGTGAAGGACCAGAGGAAGCCAGTCGACTGCATGTTATTAAAGGAAATATTGGACACCCTGTCAGTGGTTTGCTCATCAGCCAGTGAAGCAAGATTGTTTAAGGGCCTGTTTGCTTGTGCAGTTTTTGGAGCCTTCAGGGTGTCGAAATTGGTGAAAGAACCGACGCTAGCTGCAAGGCACAGCACCCAATGAGAGGATAGCAGGGTAAAAGGGGACAGAATGGAATTATTGCTGTGTCAGTTGAAGACGGCACAGTTAGGTGCCCCCAAGATAGTTACACTACACAAAGCCCAAAGGCATGGTATCTGCCCTTGGGCTCTTGTTAGAGAATACATGAATTATAGGGTGCAGAGACAGGGCACATTTTTCTCCCACGCTGATGGTGAATCAGTCACAAGGTAACAGTTTTCTGGGGTTCTGAAGAAGGGAATTAGGGCCACCGGCAAGGATCCTTAACATTTTAACACTCACTCATTTAGAATAGGTGCTGCCACTGAGGCTGCTAGGTTGGGATACCAGGAGCCACAGAGTCAGGAAATAGGAAGATGGCAGTCTAAGGCCTACAAACGGTATATGAGGCCAAGGACACCGAAGAGGGGGCATTCGGCGCACTCTACGGAGTACCACTTATTAATGCTTGTGATTTATCTTGTAGGTGCACTTCCCGCAGTCAAGACCTTCAATGTGATTAGCCATTCATTTATCAGGAGAGCACATGTTTGGGCAGCTCGACAGGGTCAAGGTAACCAGCTGGGTATACCACTGGAAAAAGCAAGAGTTCACTGGTGCAGAGCTGGAGGCATGAAATGGGTACATTTGATACCTACATTAAGGAAATTGGTTCTAGTCAATGCTCTCCCACAGGACTTGGTTATAGACTTAGAGGGGAACGATTTGGAGTGTCTATCCTCCATTGACGTAATACGGGGTATTATAGTTGACCTTAGTTGGATTAGCCGACACATGCCGGACACTAAGTTGGCGTGGTCCAAGATAGTGCCTCGGCAAAAATGGAGGAAAGGGTCAGCGGCCAGACCATTGTGGAAGGTCCACAGGGAGGTGAATTGGGAGGTGTCTAATTTCTGCCTTCCTCGAGGAATCCATATCATAGGTCACCAGGACATATTGCCTGTCCTTGGGGGGGGGGTTACGATTCAGACGGGGTGCACCTGTCTGAAGTAGGACAGATGTTTTTCAACAATAGCCTGCAAATGTTGCAATGTTGTAAGGCTGCTGGAAAAGTAAATAGGATGTTGGCTTGTATTGGTAGGGGAATTACAAGTAGGAAAAGGGAGGTATTGATGCCATTGTTTAAGCAAGCAATAATACCTGACAGGGTGGGTGGTATTGGGCAATATCGGACCACCCAGGGGTGTGGTGAGGCCCGATGCCACAGGCGGAGGGCCTTATAGCCCCTTGAAGGTCCAGTATTGCCCATACCACCCACCCTGGAGGGTATTATTGTGCTTAGAAAATGGTCTTTTTGTTCTTATTTTACATAAAAATGCCTAGAACTATGTAAAGAAGATGTAAAAATGAAATATAAACATGTAAAGGATAAAGGTTTTGTAAAGTAGTCCCCTCACTGAAAGAAACTGAGAGGCAGAAAGTCTAGTCCCCCCCGAAGATACTCAGCAGTCAGTGAACTCTGTTTCTGACACCAATTACAACTCCATTTTTGTCAGCTCTATGGAGATACTTTTTACAGTGTGTTTGACTCCTGACATATATTTTGGTGTTTGGGAAGGATGTGGGTGTCATGAGAGACATAGCAAGATAGCAGATGCGTCGTCACCCTTCAGTGAGAAATGGAGACTTAAAAGGACTAGATGGGAGATAGGTTTGATGGTATGGAAATGGTGAGCTACCGTGTTAGCACAATGTCTTCTAGCGCTACAGATAAGAAGCTGCTTGATTTTTGGACTGAGCGGGCAACCGGGGGGAGGGGGGTGGAGGAGCAGGAGTGCGAGCACAGTCAGCTCTCTAAGGTTCACAGTTAGGGAATCAGGGGCAGAGCAAGATAGCAGATGCGCCATCACCCGTTGGTGAGAAATGGAGACTTGAAAGAAAAAAAAAAAACTAGCTGGCGTAATGGTATTTACGAGGTGAGCTATTTCTTGTTAGCGCAATGTCTGCTAGCACTAAAGATTAGAAGTTGATTGATTTTTGGATCGAGCGGGAAACCAGCTGGAGGAGGGAGGAGCGGGAATGCGGTCGACATTCTAAGGGTTGAATTGGGGGGCATGGGACAAGACAGTACTGTAGACTGAAAAAAGTAAGTTACAAAACAAACAAACAAATGCAGAGATCAGGTAGCTGGCACTGAACTAGGGAGCATGGGGGGCAGTAGCAGCTCTCGGTAAGCGAGTGAAAAAATGGCGCCAATTTTAAATTCAATCAGGTGCTTCCAGCCAGTGAGGAAGCAGGCTGGACACAAGGATACATGAGTTGGTGAAGGAGATGGCACTTGTTATCTATCAGGCTCTACTGGCAGTTAATGTACCCCCCCTGCTCTGGCTATCAGTCAAGTCAGACAGCTCCAAACACCTGGCCCAGTTTCTAAGACAATGGTTAGACCACATTTGGAGCATGGCATCCAGTTTTGGAGACCTCATTTAATGAAGGAAATTGATAGTCTGGAGAGGGTTCAGAGGAGGCCTACTAAAATGGTTCCGGAAATGAAAGATAAGTCATATGAATCTAGATTGAGGGAATTCAATCTGTACCCTCTGGAGATTAGAAGGGAGTGAGAGGATATGATTGAGACATTTAAGTACATCAAGGGGATAAACAGAGTTAGGGATGGCAATGTATTCGAAAGAAAACTTGACATTAAAACAAGGGGTCATAGCTTGAGACTAGAAGGAGGTAGATTCAGAAATGATGTAAGGAAGTATTTCTTTACGGAGAGGGTGGTGGAGTCATGGAACAGTTTGCCTGAAGAGGTGGTGGGTACTGAAACTGTGGATGGTTTTAAGAAGGCCTGGGACAGGTATAAGGGGTTGGTGGATGTAAAGCAAAGTGTATCTCTGATTAAGGCAGAAGGATAAGGGGAGGGAGGACACAGACAGACTGGATAGACCAGGATGGTCTTCTTCTGCTGTCACAATACTATGACGAAGATACCATGATGACGAAATGGTTTTAGAATCATGGTTATAGAGTATTAACCTGGGGCATTTTTGGAAGATGCCTAACTACATTACGGATCTAGTGGCAGATGATTTCAGGATATAGAGAAAATGCATGACATTGTGCTGTGAAGTAAAGGGGTGGCCTAGTGAGGGCACACTCAGGAATGGGTGGGGGAGAGTGGCCCAGTGAAGGCTTGCTCTGAGAAGTACACAACATGAGACAGAGCGGAGACTGCAGGGGGCAATAGTCAGGCAGTTGAGACCTGGTGAGGGCAGCACTGTATGGCTGTGGCCTATTCATTTGAATTATTTCCATACTACCATGGGCAATGGTCAGGCACCCCCCCCAGCAGCTATGAACCACTCCCCACACCCCCCAACCCGACCCGTGCCAGCGACTGGCACAGCTCTCCACACCCTGCCATGGCCATCTGAGCGTGTACTTTGTACAGTATGAGATCGGGACCAATCAGTCGGCAGCTGGCTGTGGCAGGGTGTGCAGGGCTGTGCCAGTCACCGGGATGGGTCGGGATGGGGTGCGGGGAGGGGTTCATGCCTGCTGGGGTGGTGGGGGGCCACTACACTATGGAAATAATTTAATGAATATTACACATTGAATGCTAGTCAGGTCTCAGGATGGGGTGGGGGCCACTACACTATAGAAAACGGAAGGGGAAATTATTTTTTTTGTCCAAACTGGGTTTGGGAAGGGTAAGGGGGGTCCCTGCACTATGGAAAAGGGATGGGGGGAAATTATTATATTTTGAATGGGGTTTGGGACAGGGATGTGGGGTCCCTGCACTATGGAAAAGGGATGGAGGAAATTATTATATTTCAAATGGGGTTTGGGATGGGGGGATCCCTGCACTACGGAAAAGGGATGGGGGAAATTATTATATTTTGAATGGGGGTTCGGGGTAGGAGGGAGGTCCCTGCACTACGGAAAAGGGATGGGGAAATTATTATATTTTGAATGGGGTTCGGGTGGGGATGGGGGTCCCTGCACTAAGGAAAAGGGATAGGGGAATTATTAAATTTTGAATGGGGTTCAGGACTGGGGTCCCTGCACTAAGGAAAAGGGATGGGGAAATTATTATATTTTGAATGGGGTTCGGGTGGGATGGGGGTCCCTGCACTAAGGAAAAGGATGGGGAAATTATTAAATTTTGAATGGGGTTCAGGATTGGGGTCCCTGCACTATGGAAAAGGGATGGGGGAAATTAGTATATTTCAAATGGGGTTCAGGACTGGGGTCTCTGCACTATGGAAAAGGGATGGGGTTTGTTGTTCAATGGGACTGGGCTGGGGGGGCAGGCTGCGGTGCACCTGTGTACAGTACAACAGCCTGCCTGTTGGTGGCTGGAACTTAGGCATGGTTTTTCCACGCCTAACTTTGTATGGCACATCTCCGGGATGCATGGGTGGCTGCACCGCCTATCTTGGCTGCATATGGGGATGTGTACGCCCCCTCGAGATGCGCTGCATTCATTATCGCTGTGCTTGGGCACAGCTGGAGATGCGCGATGCATCTTGAACCTTTGAATATCATGCTGGGTAACATTTCTTGAGCTGCACCGGCACATCTCCTTTGAAAATGTCCCCCAATATCTCATACTTGGAACTGAACCCCTGCTCTGCCCACTGGAATAGCATCTGAAATCTCATGTATCGATGTTCAAATCCAGGTAGATCACATTACTTCATTCTCCCCATACCTCTCAACTTTCCCTCATTACAAGGGACATCCCTCATTTTACCCCTTAAAATTGCTCTGTCCGTCATGGAAAAAGTGCTGCCCACACAGAGAATGTGCTGTAAATTGGGACTTTAAAGTAGAAATTCTTTCTATTGTAAATCAAAAATATACTTTGTACAAGTAAACACTATAGTTTTCACAGTATTCTGAGCTTGTATCTCCATGTTTGAGGATGTGTCCCTCATTCTGAGGGTCTGTGTCCCTCATTGTCCCTCATTTTGACTGTCCAAAAATGTCCATGTCCCTCATTTCAGTGACAAAAGGTTGAGAGGTATGCTTCCCACTAGTAATGATTTCAGTGTCAGTGGCTCAGTAGGTAGTACACTCGCCTCTGAGGCCGGGAGATCAGCGGGCTGTGGGTTCAGTTCCCACATCTGGCACTTGGGTTACTATCCCAGTACTGGCACTGTAGTGCAGCATGAGAGGGGTGCTGCACTTCTGAGGTGCTGTTTTTCGGATGAGACGTTAAACTAAGGTCCCATCTACCTGGATTGGTGGTAGTTCAAGTGGATGTTAAAGATCCCAAGGCACTTATCAAAAAGAGTAGGGGAAGTTTATTGAATCATAAGAAACAAAACATCACAAAAGGAAAAAAAATAGAACAATCAAGAAATCAGATAAACAAAGTACAAACATAAAGTATGAATAAACGTGCATAAATGTAATGCAAATAATTCACCAAACATGTAGCATCAAAAAACAGGAAAACATTTCCATAAATTAACAACTTTTTCTACAGAATATTTGCTAGTATCCATTTCTCTAAGTGTAGACAGGTCTGCCTCAACTTGTGAAATAACTGAATGCAAAACTTGCTGTTGTTGCAATACATACTGACATCTGGCCTACCGTAGAAAATACTGTAATAGTGCAAAAAAAAACATTCAAGGTACTTTTATGGTATTTATTCCATACCCCTGTATAATCACCCAAAATCAAAGTACCATATGAAAGTAAAGTTAAGTATGGCATGTTCCAGTGCAAAGCAGCTGTACCCCAAAGTGCTTTACTCTCCATACATTCAAAAAAAAAAATGAGATTGACTTTCTTCCTCATTAACACATGTAGGTCTAAGATAGTATCTATCACTTTGCGGTTTATATTTTAGATTACCCCTAACTCCTAATCTCCCTTGTGCAGAAATCCATACCACATCCCATGTCTTTACAGGGATTCTGAAATCAGTTAATTTATGTAAAGCAAAAGACATTTTAGTGGGTATACAATTGGGGAAAAGAAAAGTCGCTTGCTGAACCTCATATACTATATATGTATAAAAAGTTTTTCTATTTAGGGAATGCAATTTTTGTAAAGGTGCTTTCCACTGATGCAATTTTTTCAAACATGAAATTCCATACCCCGGAAGATCATCAGACCCTAATATTTTTGGAGGAAACATAGACCATTTAAAAAAAAACTTATGCCAGATAGACTGTACCCAGTGTTGCCACGGTAAACATGCTTCATACCATATAAAATGGAGGGAAGAAAATAAAAATATAGAGTGAAAAAAAACAACAGGGTTCACCATCTGCAATCCCCCTTTTTTGAGTGGAAGATAAGTAATATCCCTTTTAACTGGGTTCAACCTATTGCCCCAGAGCATTTGGAAAAAAACACTATATAACCTTGTTTCTAGAGAAAATGGTGGTGGATAAAGATGACTTAAATAAACAAATACTGGCAACAAAAATTTTTTGATAATCAAAATTTGTTTCTTTTTCCCAAATTTCCACTGCTTCCATAAGTTAATTTTAGATTCCCCAAGCAATAACTGCTGTTCCCAATTATAAACTGCCATATCTCCATTTCCAAACCAGATACCTAATATATTTTGTGGTGATACTGAAAAAGGTATACTTAAACAATCAGTCAAATCAGGAGGCATGGCGTCTAGAGATAGAACAAAACTCTTATCCATATTAAGTATAGCCCCCCAAAAATGTCCAAAAAGAGTAAAAACATCCAATGCTTTCCTCAAAGATGGAACATCTGCTACCGAAAGAGTCACATCATCAGCATAAGTAGTGATTTTTACTGAGTCTAACTGAGGAGCTGGAAAAAGGCCAATTATACTATGATCCCAAATAATTCTCCGAATAACTGGGTCTAATACAAAAGTATATAATAGGGGGCTCAATGGGCATCCTTGCCTAACCCCTCTACCTATACTAATCTCTGTCCCAAGAAATCCGTTCACTATAGGGATGGTAGCTGCTTGGCTATATAGCAAAATTATCCATTGAACAAAGTTCTTTGGAATGCCAAATTGTAATAATATAAAGTAAAGAAATGAATGACAGACTGCATCAAAAGCTTTAGTTTGATCCAAGGCTGCCACCAATCCTGATCTAGTAGTAATTTTACAGCTTTAAAAAAGATCACGTAGTTAAAAAAAGGTTATGCTGAATCTTCCTAGCAGGGATGGCACACGTCTGAGCTGGATGTATGAGAGAGTCTGCTACCTTTATTAAACGATTATATAATATTTTGGTTAAAATTTTATAGTCACTATTCAGAAGACTAATAGGCCTCCAGTTGGTCAAAAGTTTCTTATCACCCTTTTTATAGATAAAGGACAAGAGAGAAATAGTAAAATCCTTACAAGAATGATCTGCTGTTAACATATAATTAAAGACTAGAGGTAAAAAATACCCCATAAATGTTACACAGACTTTATAAAAATCATTAGGTATCCTGTCTAAACCTGGGGATGCCCCTTTATTTAGATGATTAATTACTTCCTCAACTTCCTGTGTAGAAATAGGTTGAGTCAAAAGAAGTTGCATGCAATCCTCTAACTGAGGTAAAGTACCTAAAGTCTGGATAGGGAAAGTATCTTCTGAAAAGTCATTACTTGCTGCAAAAGAGTCTTTGACATGTTGCTGCATTACTAACAAAATTTCCATATCTGTAGTAACCACTTCCCCAGTTGAGTTATATAAACCTGACATTAACGTCTGCTCTAATCGTGATTTACAAGCCTGATAAGGATCAGACATAGGTGTTTTTTTGTTCCAAATCTGAATTCCATCTCCAAAGACTTGGCTCTATCATATTGAAATGACTTCATCCGTTTCTTAATCTCTAATATTTGAGATTTATATAGGACATGATCTTTTGGAGGAAAAGACATCAATTTATATAGTTGATTTCTATGCATTAAATATTGTAAATATTCTGAATTAGCTTTAAGTTTTCCCCAACTAATGAACAAAGCCTTGATTTCCTTTTTTGTATTTAACCACCAATCATAGATATTATCAAACATAGCAATAGTGGAAAATGTAGCTGCAAAAAAAAATTCTAACTTGAGAAAAAAAACTGGACTCTCTAAAAAGGATATATTTAATCTCCATCGTTGTAATGCAGATAACATTCTAGGTGGGATATCAGTTAAACTGAGGTCACTAATTAAAATATGATGATCGGAAAATTCTGTGGGTTTAACTGTACTAAACCGAGGTTTAATATAGTGGGAAACAAATACCATATCAATCCCTGTGGCATATGTGTGTCTATAATATGTGACTCCTGAATGCAGATGCATGCTTCTATAAACATCCAAGAGACCTGCATCTCTTACAATGTTTTTCAGAGCATTCGCATCACAATACATTTTTTTTCCTACACACCCAGAATATTTGACATCTGTTGCACAATTAAAATCTCCTCCCCATACAATATGCTTTTTAGTGTAAAGGAAAGGTTTAATTTCTTCAAACAATTCAATCCGGGCCAGTTTCGTTTGAGGTGTATAAATATTAATAAAATGAAAAAAGAAATCTCCTAACGAACAATCCAAAATCAAGGCCCATCCTGGCCTTACATCTATCAACTTTGTAAGTTTTAAATTAGAATTTTTAAATAAAATCCCAATCCCATCTGCCATATCTGGCCCAAAAGTCTAAAAAGATGGTCCCCAAATCCAATGCCTTTTTAATTGTTCTACTTCAAAAAGAGTAGAAACCCTGGTTTCTTGCAAAACAATAACATCCAGCATCAAAAGATCTAAATATGCTAAGATGGAAATCTGTTTTTTAAATGCTTTTAAGCTACATACATTGTAAGAAGCCAGTTTCAGCATAGCCATGTAGAAACCAATTGAATTCAGGGACCACTTTTCTGACTAACTTTCCATTTCTTTCCTTTTTTTCCTTTTTTTTCTTTTGCCAATTCCGTAGTTCTGCTATCTTCATCTTCAGTGACCAATTCTGACCTATGAGATGTATCAGATTCCAAGTCTGAGTCCCCTGCCTCATCTTGTAAAGGTGAAAACAAATTATCTGTAGGGATTGGTCCTATGGCAGAATGTTTAAGTGAAGCCCTAGTGAAACATTTGCCTTTCACAGTCTCGAAAGGGGGAAGCATGGACATTGCAGGACTCTGTCTCCCAGACACCACTAGTTATAGTGGCAACTTTCTCAACTGGAGCCTGAGACTTAGTCAATCCTATATCTACCTCCCCCATTTCGATTGCGTCAGCCATCCTGCCGGGTTCTTGCTGAACTACATTAGTAGGCGTACTTAGGGGGATACTTCCCATGGAATCCCTTCTCTTAGTTTGGGCTTTATGCAATAAATCATCTTGATCTCAACCTTCAGAACGATTTTGTTTAGCCCAGGGACACTGATGAAAAGCATGGCCCTTTTCATCACATAAATTGCATTGAAATATGTTTTCACATAAGTCCATGGAGTGTCCAAACCCCCCACATAAGGAGCATTTCATTATATCACAAACACTACTTATGTGAGTACGTGCCCCATATTTATAGCAGGCCCTTGGTTGACCACCATAAAAGCGAACCCCCCTATCTTCCCCCCAAAAAAAACTGTTAGGAAGATGGATAATATCAGCATTAACCGGGAAGAGTTTCACCTTGAATTTCCAGCCCCCTGTCCGTATACCCTCAGTATCAAGTAATGCATCTGGGGGGCCTAAAATATCACACCTGTTTTGAAGCCAGTGATATATGTCACTCACATTTACACCTTCATTATGAAACATTATGGTAATGAAACGAATCTGGGGTCTAGTGAGTGGGATGGCACAAAAGGGGGTCCATAAAGGGATATTTTTAAGTAGGGCATACTTCTCCCAAAATTTTTCCAGGTGAGCATTAGCCTTGAAACTAATATCGAAGGAGTCTTCCCCTGATATATGTATCAACGCATAAACATCAGAAGGAAAAAACCCATAGAACTTTTTAATAGTTGTTTAGAAACATAATATCTATCAGGGTGCTCTGGTAGACCTCCTTTATAACGTAGCTGCACCGCGTTTCATCATGGTGCTTGTTCTAATTTATTCTTAAATAACTCAGACATAGGTAATTTCTTGGTTTGTTGTTGTTTAGCAGACTCACTATTAGAAAGTTTAATGCCTTCCTGCCCCTTCTCATAGTCTAACTGACCTGCCTTGGAAGTGCTTGGCTTTGAAAAAGCCAAACCACTCTCCCCTCCCACTGAGGGCAGTTTACCAGAAAAATCCTTGTCTGCACAGAAAGAGTCATTACCTGAGCTCAGGTTTTGCCTCTCGGTGGCGTGCATGGTTGACGACGTAGTTTTCTCAAGATTAGAGTCCCACGAAAAGTCTGGTACCCATTTGCCAGAATCAATTCTCCTCCAGTCAGATTCGGATAAGGCTGTAGTCTCTGACCAGTCCCGAAGAAAACCTTCCGTTTCCCCTTGTGGCAGTCTGAACTGATGTCGCAGCGCTTGTGACGTAGTAGAGGTGCAAGCAGCAGCTTTCCCCACAGAAACTTGTTCCAGTGCAGTAGTCTCCGAAATAACACCTGGGCTCCCGTCAACTGTGAATCGCTGTAATCAAATACAGACGTACCAGAACTCAAACTTCCACTTTCCGAAGCCAAAACAGCAGCTGTACCACTTAATTGCACCTTCTCCGATGCTGGAATATCACCAACCAACTCTGGTAAGTTCAGGTAAACCTCGGGTGCAGTTTCTAGTATAACTTCAGTGAGCTGCAGAACAGAATCTTTCATGTCACTCATCGCGGCCATATCTGAGAGCACAGCACGCTCTCCTGCATCCAGCTCTCGATCGAGTTCCTCCGTCTCTGCCATAATGCAGACTGACGTCAGCAAGTCCCCTACTGGCCACAAAGCAGCCTCAGAGTAAGGGAATTTCCCCAGTGTCCTGGCCAAATTTCCCTCATTCACTAAAAATACCACCAACAGCTTAATCTGGTTCTAGGTCAGTTGGCATTTATCTGTATCCCCCTCCCCCGGGTCGTGCCTGAAAATAGGCAGGATTTGTCTAGTGCACTTACCTGGTCAACAAAAACTAAATAAATAAACTACAAAGCCATGGCTAACACTGCTTTAAATGAAACCTTTTTTCTGCCTGTCATTTAAAGTGAAACATTGGAAAAGGTACAGCTTTACCCAAGCACTACAAAAATTCTTGATTAGTGCTTTCAGACAGTAACATTTTTCAAAAAAAAATTACTCTAATTGATTTTTAAGGATTTAAACAGTGGCCTTCAGCTTTCACTTTCTATTGCTGGAAGCCACCATTTCATGAGTAGCAGAGAGCTTCCTGAGCTCACTTTATGCTAATATGTCCTGCCAACCAATAGCTGAGGTCAAACATGCATATTAGCATACAGAGAGCTCAGGAAGCTCACTGCTGCTCGTGAAGAGGCTGCTGCCAGCAACAGGAAGTGGAAGTTGTGGGTAACTGTTCTAAATCAGTAAATAAAGTTATTACTGTCTGAAAGCACTAATTGAGAGTTTCTGTAGTGCCGGAGGAAAGCTGTGTCTTTTCCATTGTTTCCCTTTAAGAATATCACAGCAAATGGTATTCTGCACTGAACCACTAGGTGTCCCCACAAGCACATGCAATGCAAGCTCTCTGCATGCAAACACCATGGCTACAATACCGCTCAGCATACTGGCAAATAAATTACTGACAGGGCTACAAAACAAAAGAGAACTGAGGTTCCCATCATAAAAAGTATTGACATCCATTGAGTAAGCTGCTACCAGACGGGGTTTAGTGTTTCAGCCGAGTATCAATTTGTAACACATTTAAAGTCTGATAGAATGTTGTCCTTACAACTCACAGTTCTCTGTAATGGTTAGAGAATATGAAATAAACATTATATTTTATTTATTTATTGAGTACAATCGGAATTACAATCCTTTGAGTCACAGACTGTTTTGCAAAGGCTCCACGTCAGGTTACTGGGGGTGGAGGGTAGACAAATACAGTAAAAGACATACATGAACAGGCAGTATTTACAGTTTCAGTACTGATACAGCAACTTTTTGCATAGTCTCCACGTCGGTTACAGGGGGTGAAGGGTAAACAAATATAGTAAAAGACTAACATAGGCAGTATTAAAAGTTACAGTACTGATAGAGCAGTCCAGGCTAGAAACTTATTTAGCAGGTGAGGTAATTTGGTAGCATTCCTGGGGTCCCTAGACAGAGATTTGTAGGATGCCGTTTCGTAGGGTCTAGGGAGTCCCTGTGTCAGGAGAAGTGGAGGATTTGGGAGCAAAGAAGGTGGGCAGTATTAGCCACAGTCACATTACAGGCAGTATCATGGACAACCCATAAAAATGGCGATAATTAAGAGGTATGCAATTTAGGAAACATAAAAATAAAGATTGAGAGAAATCCTGTTTCCTAACAAAGTACATTTAGTACTATAATTACAGAGCTCTCTACAAAAATAAAAAAAAGACACCACATTCACTGTTCATCCTACCCTTGAACCTAATGACACGATGCTTGCACAATACGAAAATGTATGATGTATTTGATGAAATCAAATTTAATAGTGTAAAACCAAATACAATTCACAGTAAGTGTATGTACGAAGCACAGGTGTATATCAATGCATAGATGGACCTTTCACTACTGGCGCACACTTTGGAGCAGGATGATGTAAATAAACTATCTGTTGCCATGGTAACAGTGCTAGATAAAGATCAGAGACATGAGCGCGCATGTAGTTAATGGAGTGGCTGTAAATAGCAGTCTTCTACCATGGCATCCATTTCCGCCAGCCCCCATGGCTCCAAAATTCATTGGTGGACCTGATGAGGGCTCATGCACATAGGGAGAGTGAATGACCACAAAACCTGTACAAGACTACAAGTAAGAAAGCAAAGAAAAAAAATCACCACACTTTTCCTTAAAAACATGCACAGCGATTACCAAAAAAAGACAATACAATAATGAATACTGCAGCTTTACAGGAGTATTGCAGTTAAAATTTGCAAAAACATATGTCGTACACAGTGTTTAGATTTGTGTGCTTAGCCCTGATGTGTCCTTTCCTTTGTCCACTCTTAAGAGCTTTTTCTAAATTTGCCTACTAGTTCTATGGCCTCTGGGGATGTCCATGTTAGCGTGGTTTATTGCTGTTCTTTGTCCTACAATTCATCATGTGACAGCAGCTGAGTTTTCATGACCACTCGGCTTACTGTGCTCTCTCACTCTGCTGGTCTCCTGATGTGGTACGGTGCAGTTGGTCTCGATTCACATGGCCCCTTTTAGAGCCAATGCAAGATATACTGGTGAGAGGTCCTTACTGGGGCATTCCTGTGATTTTGGGGAGTGTTACACACTGAACTCCAGCCAGTTGCAGCACTGTCCCACCCCAAACAGGCCATGTTATGTTGGAGCAAGCAGTGCAGCCAGTCCACATGGCTGCTTAAGCCACTCACTCCGCGCTTGCTCCACTCAGTGTCCCCAACCTGGGAGTGCTGTACTAATCATCTTACTGCTGTTGGGTAAGTGTCTACACAGAAGCCTTTGCACTGAAGCAACACAAGCACTCAGGTTGCTCCAGTGCAAATGTGACTGTGTAAACGAACCTAATAATCCACCCAGGACCACTGATTCAGTAAGGGAAAGTACTGCAGCAGTAATCTGAAGATAGATGCCTGATGTTCTCACCTCAACTAAATAACTTTAATTCAGTAATTTTGACTTCTATATGTTTGTCTAGGTCTAGACAACAGGAGTAAAAGCTTTGTTTTTAACGCTTTTAATTTCTTCAAATTACAGCAGGCCATAAACAGCACACAAATCACCCCAGGTCGCCAATGCTCTGATTTGTAAAGACTCTAGCTGTTTTCTTATAGAGTACCCACTGAGTAAGACCACAAGTGATTGCTAAGTTGTAAATGTAGCCTTCAGTGCCCCCTGAATAAGGAAAGTGACAAATTCTCAGCTGCACTGCTGTAAAATTTACTGCAAACCAGTACTTGCTTAATCTATGGTCCCAGGCGCACCACTGTCACACGGGACGGGAGGCACTGTAGGAAAAAGAAGAGCAGTAAACCATGGTAGTATGGAAATCCCCTCATTTAAAACTAGTAGGCAAACTGAAAGAAAACTAAACAAAACAACTCTTAATAGCAAAGAAAAGGAAGGACACGCCAGAACTAAAACATACAATGCAAAGCACTCTGCACAACATGTGTTTGTGCAAATTTTAGGAGGAAAATATCACCTGTTAAATCGTAACAAAAGATCACAAGTTATGAAAAATAACATATTTCTATTAAATTTATAATATGTTAGTGCAAGAAAGTTTACGTCTCTACATAAAAATCTGAAAACAGATAGGCAGTTTCTCATTGAAATACACTGCCAGCCTTACTAATAAAGATTTTTTTAATCACGTAATACAGGGATTTCCCTGGATTCTTTTTACTAGTAGTTGACAAAATAAAAATAGAGTGAAGAAAAAGTAAGTAAGGAAACAAATTTAAAAACAAACCATAATGATTACCAAAGCACCTCAAGGCACCAAACCTTCATTCTTTAAAGAGGACAGGAAATCATTTCTAACTGGGAGCTGCCTATAAAGCTCTTATTCTCAGAAATGATAATGTGTTCTACTAAAGTATACATATTTAACTATAATGAAAAAAAAGTTATATGAAAAGCTGTATTTTGCATTGTTTTGTTTTTATGAGCAGTATTCTGTTACAGTTCTCTTCATGGTACCAATAATTTGGAGTTTTAACTTTGTCATGGTTTGTGCACATAACTCTAAGCATAGTTCTGATAGGTTAACAACTCATAATTAACATCCTGTACACAAACCATGACATAGCAAAACTCCAAATTATTGGTTCCATGAAGAAAACTATAACAGAATGCTGCCCCTCCAAAAAAACAAAACAATGCAAAATCAGTCACCCAGCTAGTTGGAGTGAGGGTAGGGGGATGGGGCTGTTATTTGATACCCCTCCAACCAGTGATTGAAATGGGCAGGGTTGTTCACACAGGCCCGCCTACCATATAATGAAGACAGTCATCCTCTTGGCATAGGTTCTTGCACCTCCCCCCCGCCCATTGGCTGACAGATGCACTATTTGCCCTGTACATCTGTAGCTGCAGCCACATAGAACTGCAGGGACCAGAGGGCCCTGCGCTTCCGCAGCCCACCAGCCAGCCCCATCAATTCTTCACATCCGTCATTGCACAGAACGCTTCTGTTGGTGGGCAAAGTCTTCCCTTGGTCCAGGGCATCTGCATCTGTTAGGGACCTGCATGAATAGAAACATAGAGGATGATGGCAGATAAGAACTGGGGGGGCTCCCCTAGTCCGCCCCTTGCCTTTTCTCTACTTAATGCAATACCGCAGACCCTAGTTGCTCTGTGGCTTACCCTCTCTTCCATACTATGAGAATACTCATATCTAAATCCCATGCATTCTTGAATTCACCTACTGTTTTTGCCCCCACCACCTCTGCAGGGAGGCTGTTTTAAGCATCCACTACTCTTTCTGTGAAAAAGTACTTCCTCATGTTGCCCCTGAGCCTACCCCCTCTAGCCCCATATCATGCACACCTTCTTTTCTGAAATATACCCTTCTGTACCTGGTTTATACCCCTGAGCAGGGCTCCAGATAAGGGGAGTATCGACCCTTTTCACTCGCCTCATTTTAGGAAATACTCTTCAGAAAATTTTTTGATGAGTACTGATACCAAACATTTGTAAATACTCTACACTACAAATAATAGTGCTTCATAACATAATTTGTGATTCAAAAGAAGCATTTTTCTGAGCTTTACAGCACTTGTACCCATCCCAGTTTTGTTTTACTCACTATATTTAAATCCAGTGAGTAAATTATTCGCACCTGCTAACATTATCTGCAGCATTGCTGGCACCCGATCAATTCTGATGTAGAAAAAAACTACACTGTATTTTAAAATGTACTTCTCACTCCACTCCATCCAAACATTTGCACACATCTGAATTTGGTTTTACTCACCTCACTTTCAAAATGAAGAGTACAGTACTCATCCCCAAAAATCTTTTCTGGAGTCCTGCCCTTGAGGTACTTGAATATCCCTATCATATCCCCCTCTCCTCTCCTCTCCTCTCCTCTCCTCCAGGGAGTACTTATTGAGGTCCTCTAGTCTTTCCTTATATGACTCTTGGTACACTCCTTGCACCATTTTTGTTGCCCTTCTCTGGACTGCCTCTATTTTGTCTATGTCCTTCCGGATGTAACCCCTAGGTGGCACTATCCCAAGGACTACTACCCCTGCCTGCTTGGCTAGTAGCAGGTTAAGGGGCCTGAGTTCTGAAATGGGTGCCTCCACCCAGAGGTCAGGGATGGTAGTGGTCAAACTAGCCTGGGCACACCCCCCCGGGACACTGTAACCCCCCTCTTTCCCTGCTAGTGGCCAAAACAGTGCACAGTAATTACTTTCACAATACCCCTGATATGCTTTGCAATTACCCACACAGTTGGCACTTACCATCAAGGCTTGTTTCTCTGGTACAACCCTGGGGACCCCTGTAAAACAAGGTTAGGCAGAGCAAATAGCAACAATACAATACTTCGAGCACAAATTGGAACCACAGTCTGGTTGAAGGCAGAAACCAAGGAGGGGGACAATCAAGTTAATTAGCTAAATGGCTTTATCAATCACACAGCTGTGCATGCAGTCAGAGTCCCTAACACAGTCACACTCTCTAGGTACCCAGGTGGAGGAAAGGGACTCGCCAGGACCGTTGCCCGGGGTAGGCTGGCATTGCAGCTGGTCAGGGCCCTGTGATGAAAAAACAACTTTCACAACACACTGTTTGTAATCCAGAGCCAGATGGCTCAGTTCATGAAACAACAAAGCAATCAGGTGACACACTTAGATTAAATTGTAGTTGCAGTGAGCTACCCTGATGGTCACTCACGATACCCAGAACTGGACACAAGATGGAAGAAAATCGAGACAGTGAGTGAATTCTCTGGAGTACCAGGAGAAGCAGGGCCCACACAATTCACCGAGGCATCGTTCCTGTTCAGGCGTGGAGCAAGGGGCTGATCCCTGGGCAGGTCTCTCATCGATGGATCTTCTCTGTGCAGTAGGGTAGTCTGGCAAGGTCCTCGTGGCAAGGCCCAGCCTCATGGAGATAACTGCAGATTCAGTCCATTTGGGCTGGATACAGCTTCCAGCAGTCAGCACACAGTTCACACAAAGGGGGACTAAACTGCAAGCCCCCCTCCAGTGCACAGCACATTTATATGCAAGGAAATCCTTCTGTACCAGGCAAAATGCTCCCAGATCACGATCGCTCAGTCTCTTCTTGAACTGGGAGCTCAGAAGTAGCTGGAGTTCCTACCAGACTGATTGCATACAGCAAAATCTTCAGTCCTTTGCAGGATGAGCCTGGCTACACTTCGGAGGCTTAATTCAATCTCATCACCTCAAATTTAGTCCGAAAGAATGTCTCTCTTCCCCTTCAGGGCAACAAGCAGACTTGCAGGCCTCAACTCAGGCCTTTCCCACTACGCAGATCACCGCTTGAACTCTTACGAGCTGCTCCTCTCTCAAATTCCAACTCAGAACTGCCTTAAACAGCAGACAAGCTTGGGGATTTCCTCCAGATCCAAAAGGTTTGGTTTGCTGATTTGACTGTCAGTCAAGCAACAGCTCCCCCTTCAGTTACAAAAAGGCACCAACAGCCTAAAACTACAATTCCCAAGCCTGTATTCCACACAGTCTTTTCAGACAGACTCCATTTGAGAGTCTCCAGGTACTGATTGATCCAATTCGGCAGTTTGGGACCAAGATGGTGGAGGTAATCTGAACAGTCCTTGTTGCAAAGATGGCAGGTTAGAACAAACTACCTTGTCATTTTCACTCTGAATTATTTTCAACAAATCGTTACATCCCTCAACAGAGCTCCCTCTGCACAATTAGCGATGGCAGAAATGGAGCTGTTTTCCAGCAGCCCGGGTAGGACTCGAGCAAAAAAACACTCAGCCCCCTTCCAGATTAATATTACTGCAAACTAGGCCGCTCTTAAAGCAACAGTACATAGAGGGTACACAGGCACTCACTGGTAGTGCATTTAAAACTGCTATACCGCAGGACCCTAGCCTGGCAGTGAGCATTTAGGCAAGCTCTTGGAAGACTTTTCAGGAACCCCCATTTGTAGGGGGGTTACACGGAGATGCAGCCTCCAAAACTGGACACAGTTCTCCAGATGAGGTCTCACTAGTGACCTGTACAGTGGCATAACCACCTCCTTTTTTCTGCTGGTGATACCCCTCCCTATGTACCCTAGCATCCCACTGGCTCTCCTCACAGCCTTCTCACATTGTTTGGTTACCTTTAGGTCATCAGAGATGATTACCCCCAGGTCCCTTTCTTGATTGGTGGCCATCAGAATGAGGCTACAATTCCACTACCTCAAAAAGAAACAAAATTCTTTGCAAAACAACTTTTTAAAAATGCATCATAGGGTGACTTAGTGTCACAAAGGCAGGAACATGGGGTGTTACAGTTTCCAATCCTGACTCCCCAGCCCCACCTCAATGGAGCAAAATAATTCTTGGTGAATCAGTGGTGGGGTCTTCCTTAAGGTTTTCATCCCTAATGTTCACCCCATTTCCTGAGCAAACAACATCTCACATGCTCTCCTTTCTTCACACATGGCCTGCAGGACCCTGCATGAAGAAAGCTACAACAGGTTGTGTTGGCAACATGTGGCGAGACATAATTCTCTACCTTTGAAAAGTGTATCACTGTGAAGCACTGGCTTGGAGCTGTCCCTTGTGCTTTGGACTACAGGCTATGGGCTGAGGGGGGGCCTTTAGGTTGACAGCACCAAGAAAGACCCCACCACTGATTCGCCAAGACTTTGGAGACCTAAAAACCTAATGTTTTTTCCTTTTGCTACATGAGAGGTGGGGGTTGGGAGGTAGGGTTGGAAACTCTAATGCCACATTCCCCTACACTCTGCAAACATACATACCTAATGGGGTGAGATTTAGGGTTGACAATGCCAAGGAAGGCTCCACCGCTGGTTTGCTTTAGGGGTTGAGATATGATTTTAGGGTTGGAAACTCTAAAGCCACATTTCCCTATGTTTTTCTCTGTAACCAGACCCCTAAAGGTTGCATTAACGCAGTTTTTTTGCACATGATTTCTTTACTTTTTTTAGATAGTATGCCCTGCACTCCCATCCATCCATAATTTTTGAGATACTGTAATTGTATCCTTATTTGCCTGAGGAAGCGCAGGACCCTTTGGGCCCCATCCCTCCATAGATATGTATATGTTGCATAACTTTGATATTTGTACATATTTTGACCTGAGATTTTCAGCGTAGCCTTCTTTAACCCACCTCATGAACAGGGGTGGTGAAAATTTTCATATCCAAACTGAAAGGTGATCTCGCCAATTGACTGCAAAATCACCTTCTGGGCTGGAGCTGCATAATTCCACCAACATTGTTCATGAGGTGGGGTCTCAAAAAGGCCATGTTGAAAATTTGATATAAAAATATGCAAAAATTGCAAAGTTATACATCAAAGTTGAAAGCCCCTTTGAAATACATTAGTGTGAAATCCTTTTTCATGACAATAGATCCTTTTTCCTGAGAATGAATAAGTTCACGTAAAAAGGACCCGTTTTCACGAAAAAAGAATTGGGAAAAACTAAGTCTAAAATCCTTTTTCATGAGAAGGGATCTTTTTTTCATGAAAAGAGATCCTTTTTCATTCTTATGAAAAATAACTTACAAAAAAAGTTGGATGAAAACTAAGTCCGAAAACCTTTTTCATGAGACGTGATCCTTTTCATGAGAATGAAAAAGTACTCACAAAATAAGCATTAGCAAGTCACAAAAAAGGATTTTAAAAGTTAAAAAAAAAAACACACATTCAGGGGTCTTTTTCCCATCAGAGAACCACAGAACCTAAAGGAGTCCTAATCAGCAAAATACATGTATTGGTGTGTGGGTAGGTTATAAGTTTTGTGGCTTTTCAAGTTTTTTTTTTGTGATAAAATGGAAAGCAAAATGGTGACTCACAATAAATACATTTTTTCTCACAAGAAAAGGTTTGTCCCCTCAGAAAAAAGAATCCTTTTTCATTTGAGTAAATTATTTTTTCGTTACAGTAAGCTATCCTGGAGATAAAATTCCCTTTGAAAATAATGAGAACTTAAAAATTTAATAACTTTGGAATAGATTAATAATTTTTTTACCAAGCACCAGAGTTTTGGGGGAATTTTATGAGTAATGAAGTACATCAGGCCAGAGATTCAAAACTTCCCGCTGGGTGCAAACCGTTTGTGCAGGTTTAGCGTGGGATTAGCGCAGGTCCGCTATGTTCAAAAGGCCAAATAATGCATGCAAAGTGCATTAGCACCAGGCAAAATCATAATGTATGCAAGGGGCAAACTGAGGGTGTGTGTCAGCGCAATGCTATATTCAGCGAATAGCACCACACAGAGTGGTTTTGCATGACTTAGCACAACACTTTGTGTGGTGCAAATTACCACCCAGGAAAAGGTAGTCTTAACCCTGGGCAAACCAGCTTTGCGCAACACTGTGGCTTTGCGTGGGTTTGTGCGACCCTAACCAATAAGTATGAAACAGAAAAAGTCATTCATAGAGGAAACATGCTGCCCACTGATGGCATCACAATGATGCCATTATCTGCCACCAGTCCCAGCCATTCCAGACAGTAAGTGGTGACCTGGCTCCCGGTGGACACTACGGCAGTGCAGCCATACAGCACACACCTGCAGACCACCCTTTGGTGGACACCAACAGATGCCAGTGTCCACATGCAGCACTTTGGGCATGGAGGGTGTTGAGGGGAGGGTGAACAAGTGGCCAGGCTGCACCACAGACTGGGTGCAGCCACAAGGCTGGGACAAGCCATGCTGTGGGCCAGTGTTGGGAATACTCCGCCAGTGTACCTGTCTGATTGTATGTGCCCCCCCAGCCACATACTGCATATCTGTACAGACACCACTGCACATACAGCCACCATGTACTGTATATGTCACTGTGAGCATCCCACGCCAGTGGTGCAGCATCTGTGGGTCGCACAACAGCATAACGGTAATGTGCACTGTCAGTAAGCACCTGCAAGTTGGGCCTGTCACTGTGTACAGTGCAATGGTCATCACTGCCCTACACTTCATAGGCAGTGTTGTGTCCCTCACACTACTGGCCCCCTTGCTACTGTAGTGTCTGCTGGGCACTGTAGCATGACCTACAGTGTGAAGGTTGCATGCACCACCACCACCACCTGTGCCTATGCTGTGTTGTCCCCTGGGGTACAATATGCTGTACTGTTTACATGAAGCCTGCAACTATCATCATGCACTGCCTGACTGACCTACAAGTGGAGCTGCGGTTGGACCTGGCCAGCCCCTGTATCTCCAGACTGACCTACAGGTGGAGCTGTGGGACCCTGCAGTAACGCTGTGCAAACAGCCTGCAAATCAGGGCATAATGGGATGCTAATGTGGCTGTTTACCCAGAGACCATCTAAGTAGACTCATCTGCATGTCACTTTTGAATATGGCAAAGTTTGGCACGGGGCTAATGAGTTTGCACCGGGCAAACCCCTTAGCTCCGTGCTAAAGCCGCACTAATGTGTTAGCGCGGCGCTAACAGTTTGGGGAATATTATACAGTTTTGATCACTCTTTTTTCACGTGTGCTGCTGCGTGCAGCTGTACTGGGTCCATGCATTTGCCAGACAAACACATTGGCCACACCGTTCCTCTCTGCCTGCTTTCACGTTGCCGTGCACTGTGTTGTTGTTGTTGTGGTTTGTACTTCCTGGTTGCTGTATTCAGTGCTGTCTTGTTCCAGGATTCCATTTGCCCTGTACTCCCAGCCCAGTTTGCATGGTCTCATTCCCATGCTATATTCAGAAGCTGTTTGCCCTGGGCTATTCCTTTTGAATATATCTTGCTTTGTGTTCCAGGCTAAGTTTGCATGCCAGGCAGTGTTAATTTAACCCAGGGCAAAGCTTTGAATATCTGTCCCTTAAACTGTTGATTTCTTATGGTGCTTGTGGGGGTGGGGGTTGGAGAGGTGAAGCCCTGATCTGTGCAGCAGTTGGGGCTAAACCTTTCCCCATAGAACTCCTTTAAATGAAATGATTTATAGTTGGGCTGTGTAAAACAAATACTATTTGGGATAAAAACACACAAATACAGCACTTTTTACAAATATCACTCTTGGGCATTTTTTTTTTACATTAGACCACATGAAGTAATATTAGACCTTGGTTTAGGCTGATGTGAAACACTTACGACTATTACTACACATTACACAAATGCATATTTTCTTGAAAACTCTGCATATTTTATTGAAACCTCTGAAACCCTTGGTCTTGTGTTATCATTAACAACACAAACACTCATTAACAACAGAAACACTCGTTAACAACTCCTGAAATGTAAAATATAATTTTTTGAAAACACTGATATGCAGTCAAATACAAATACAGATACCAGAGACACAAATATCAAAACTGAACCCCGTATACAGTCCTAGTTTACAGTTTTAAAGGGATACTGTCACCCCACTTAGGCATCAAAGTGTCTCTAGTTTTAAAAAAAAGAAAACACGTTATAATTTGTCACATTCTGTACAGAATGTGGATGTAGCTAGCAGTTTGATTCTGATTCTTTTTAAAAACAAAAACAGACTTTCCACTGTATTGGTGTCGCCACACAAAAATGTGTTTGTCTACATTCCTTGATGAACTCCAGCTGCACCTTTTCTGGATGTAGGAGCACCCCTGACACAGTCTAGCAGCTCATGATGCAGTAGGAGAGGAGACTATAGCATCACAAGTGACTGCACTATTTGGGGATGTTCCTTATGCTCAGAAAGTATACAAGAAGAATAGATCAAGGAGTTGAAACAAAACAAGCCTGGGTATAATTACACTATTACCATGCATTTCGTTTCTACTTAGAAAGAAAACAAATAAAACAACTGGCAGCATCAGTTTATTTTTCAGAAGGTTAACAATCAGAAAATGTGGGTTTTCACATTTAAATAATATGATGCAAAATGGGTTGACAGTATCCCATTAACTTTCATTCAGGTACAGATAAATATGGTGGAAGGGTGGGGCGGTGTAGGAATATCATTTCTGAGAAAAGTAGAACATTGCAGGCAGGTGCACGTTTTCACTCATTTCATGACCCAGCAACCCATTTAAGTAAAACAAAAATGTCATTATTATGCAAATGCATGCTAATTTCTTATGAACATACAAATCTGCCAGCAGAAACTGGCCTCATGGTCTATCAAGTCTGCTCAAATGTGCAGCTAGCCCCCTACCATGCAGCTGCCCCCTCCTCCCCTTGCGCTTACCCCCCATCCCATCCCCTTTTAAAACTGCCCACCATCCTACAGGATACCACCTCCTCAGGCAGAGAGTTTCATTTAGCCACCACTCTCTCTGTTATAAAAATGTCTCCTCATCTCTCTCTCCTATATCTTCCCCCCTCCAATCTGAGACCATACCCTCTCGAGTCCCTCCCCCTCCTCACCTTAAATACCCATTCTGTAACTGTCTTGTTTATCCCCTTCCTGTATTTAAAGGTCTCAATCATATCCTCCCCCGATCCCTTCTCTCTTCCAGCGAGTACATATTCATCTACCTCAACCTGTCCTCCAAACCCTGGATCATCTTTGTTGCCATGCGCTGTACCCCCTCCAGTAATCTGACATCCTTCTTTAGAAATGGGCACCAGAACTGCACGCAGTACTCCAGGTGTGGTCTGACCAATGACCTGTACAGAGGCAGGATCACTTCCCTCCTTCTGGAGGAGATTTTCCTTGCAATATAGCCCAGCATCCTGTTGTCACTTTAGCTGCTGGCTTCCTGCACTGGGCTGTGTTGTTCATATTCCCCTATATAACCACCCTTAGATCCTTTTCTTCATTGGTGGTACCTAACCGAATCCCTCCCAACTGGTAGCTCCTCCCAGAATTCCTTGCTCTGAAGTGCGGTACCTTGTACTTCTTAGCATTGAACCCAGCACTGGGCCCAGTACTAAGCCCTTTGAAATCCCGCTTGTTGCAGCCCTTAGGGATGAGAGTTCCCCTCCCACTACAACCCTTTGCTGCCTTCCCTTCAGTCAATTCACAATTCGGTTCACCATCATTGTCCCCACCCCCACATACTTAAACTCCCACCCCCAACCTCCCATGAGGCACTGAATCAAAGACCTTGCTGAAGTCCAAATACAGGACATCCACTGCATGGCCCTTGTCCAGTTCCCTTGCCACCTAGTAATAATACTCAATTAGATTGGTCTGGCAGGATCTCCCTGAGACAAACCCATGTTGCTGACTGTCCTGAAGTCCATTGTCTTCCAAAAAGGTCACCAGCCTGGCTTTCAGTATTGTCTCCATTAGTTTCCCTACAATGGATGTGAGGCTTACTGGTCTGTAATTGCCTGGTTCCTCCTTTGGGCCACTTTTGAGGAGGGGCACCACGTGAGCCATCCTCCAGTCCTGTGGTATGCATCCTGTATCCAGGGAGGTATTGAACAGGTCTGCCAGCGGCCCCACCAGGACCTACGCCAGTTATTTCAGTACCCTAGGGTGAATGCTGTCTGGGCCTGGTGCCTTATCCACCCTCAGGGTCTTCAGACCCTCCAGCACCCTGTTCTTTGTAATTACCTCATCTGTCATTCCCTCCCCTCTTTGCTCACCTTCACCATCCCCTGAGGTAGTTGCCTGCCCTTCTCTTTCGTGAGTACAGAACAGAAGTACTCATTTAATGCTTCTGCCTGCTCCACCCCTTTCTCCACCCCACCCCCCTGTCCTTCCTAATCCTCACTATCTGGTCCTTGCAGCTCTTTCTCTCCTTGATGCACCTGGAGAAGTCCTTTTCATTGTCCTTAATGCTCTTTGCCAGCCTCAGCTCTCTGGAAGCCTTGGTTGCCCTGACTAATCTTGTTACCTCTTTGGACTTCTTCACATACACATCCCTGTCCTCCCCCTCCCGGATTTCCTGAACCTCCTAAATGCTGCTTTTTCTGTCCTTACCCCTTTCAAGACCTCCTGATTCAACCAGCTTGGTTTCTTGGCCCTACCCTTTTTGCTCTGTGTCTTGGTACGTGACCCAGTAGCCTCTACCAGCCCCAGCCTGATAATTTCCCATTTCTGGCATGCATCCAAGTGTGGATGAATTCCTGCCAGGTGCCTCGAAATTTCCCCCATCTTAACAAAGTCAGCCTTTCTGAAGTCAGCCACCCTGGTTCCTGTACCTACAGCATCCTTGCCCATGTTGAGCGTGAACCACACCGAGTTATGGTCACTCCCAGCCAGCGGGTCTTCCACAACCAGCTCCTTTACAGCCTCCCTGTTAGACAATACTAGGTCTAGAATGTTTCCCCAACGAGTCGGCTCATTAACCATCTGTGCGAGGAAGTTGTCCAGGAATGCATCCAGTAGGACCTGTTCCCTTGCACTCAGGGTGGCTGGTGTGCTCCAATCCACTCCTAATAGGCTGAAGTTCCTCATGATGACTGTGTTCCCCCTCCCACAGACCCTCCTGATCTACTCCGCTAATTCCCTGTCCCAGTCCTCAGCCTGAGCTGGTGGCCTGTACACCACTCCCATCCAAAGCATCTTACCTTTTGAATCCTGGAACTGCAGCCATAATGCCTCAGTCCTACCATCCTCCCTCTCTTTCCTTACACACCTTATCCCCTCCCTTATGTAAATCGCCAATCCACCTCCTTGTCTTTATCCTTTCTGTACATCCTATACCCTGGGATCATCAGATTCCAGTCCTGGTATTGGTGGCCCAAGTCTCTGTGATGGCCACAATGTCCACCACCCCCACTGCCAAGACAGCCTGTAACTCAACTGCTTTGTTCCCCAGGCTTCCAGGGTATCTCACCAAAACAGCTGTGCAATTATAGCAAAGTCAATTGGGTGACTATTATAGCGCCAATACACAATGGTCGACAGCTTGTTTTGGGCAAGATGTAAAATGAGTTACACATCAATTATAGCACAGCTGCCGTACAGGCAATGGTGCGAGTTGGGCAACATTCAGTGATGTAAACAGAGAAAAGGAACATTACTCACCCCTGATGACAATAGCCTACCTCATGATGCAGGTGCGACATGGTGTAGTAATCCTAGAGATGGGGGGTTTGGGGGGCACAGCCCCCTGTGGGGGGTATAGGGGGTGGAGCCCCCCCTGCGTGACACAGGGGACAACAGCATAATCATGCTCCCAATGCCGTTGATGTGGGAGCGTGGTGTGTTCAGACTGATTTGTGAGGGAGAGAGAGGGCCATATTATATATTCAAGAACATCCCAAGGTGAGCAATTGTTGTTGTGGGAGAATGAGGATGGGGCAGCCAGGATCCTGCAAAGTCGCTCAGATGCATCATGTGCTTATTCTGAAGTTGCCAAAATGTACGACCACCAAGATGTGCGGTCGCTGTATAGACCCGCACTGTATAACATTCGCTGAAATTGTAATCGCTGAACAATATTCACTGTGTTGACATGGAACCGGCTTCTAGCATTCAGAGAGATGACCCTCCAACTTGCTCCTTTCCCTTCCTTAACCTGTTTTTCTCCTTTCTCGGTCCCCCCTGCAATCCTTCCCTGGTACCATCCTTGTTAGCTTGGAGGGAGGGATTAGCTAGTTCAGTTCCCCTCTCTGTTGGCTCTGCATTCCTGCTGCACACACACCTCCCCCCACACCTAGTTTCTTCACTGGAATGTGGAATCATTCAAAACCAGTTGTTAACAGACAGTTTTGTTTTTGTATACATGGTAATAGCCTTTGGCCTAGGTCTTTGCAATAAACCACACAGCCTAGAAACCAACGATGTAGAGGAGAAACAAAGAACTTATTATTCCCGTGGGACTCCTTTTCACTCCCACAGAACTCAATATACTAGCACCTAAGGAGAAACATTTAGTCCAACAAATGGCATGGTTACATGTGACCAGTAATCAAAACTGGTATTACTCACCTGTGCATGATGAAATCACCAGAAATTAATCCAAGCGCATTATCCTACGCAGTCCTACTTATAATGTAACAGCCCCAAACTTACCACCTGGCTGTCCCGGGGCCCTTTGGGTCTACACTGTGCTCACCTCCTGAGGGGGCCGGCCTGGGTTCACTAATGGGTATGCTACACTGGAGTCTCCACCTGGGGTAGTAGTAGGGGGTACCTGGTGGATAAAACACAAGGTTACCACCCCCAGGAAAAAAATATTAGTTCCCTCCCACACACAGTAACTTTTCACCACACATTGGTAATACACACCAAGCAATAACCAATAAGCCAGTATTATAAAGTAAACAAACCTCAGATTTATTATGGGGAAATGGGGGATGTCTGAAAGGACACAGACAGAGAGGAGGCAGTCCAGAGGAGGGCAACTAAAATGGTGCAGGGCCTGCATTAAAAGCCCTATGAGGAGAGACTACAGGACCTCAATATGTACACCCTCCAACACAGGATGGGGAATATGATAGAGACCTTTAAATTTACAGGGGTATAAAAAAGTTCAGGAGGGAAGCATTTTTCAGAAGAAAGGGTGCTCAAGAAGAAAGAGACATGCTATGAAGCTGGAGGGGGATACATTGAGGAAAGATGTGAGGAAGGACTTCTTCATAGAAACAATGGTGGATTCCTGGAATAGCCTAACAGCAGAGGTGGTGGTGGAGAAAATACTGGTGGGGTTCAAGAATGCATGGGATAAGCACAAGAGAATTATAGTAGAAAGGAAGGGGGGAGGGAGAAAGAACTGTAGATTGGGTATGGTCTGTGGTAATAGTGTAGGTAGGGAGAAATGGACAGACTGGATGGGCCATGTGGTCCTTATCTGCTGACAAATTCTGTTTCTATGTTTCATTATTTCTTCAGGATTTTGAACAATTTATATCACCCTATTATATAAGACTAAGCTGAGATCAATAATCTGTAGTCCAATGGGAAGTCACCCATTTATGGCAGACAGTAAACTCAGGTGTGTCTAAAAAAGAAGATATGAAAAAAATTCAGTGAGTATAAACAGCATCTCACACCTGCAGTGGAATCCTTTGTATCCCAAAACATTGTTTAATTTTTTTTTTTTAATTCTTTTTGGTGCCGGATCCCCTTGTTAGTGCAGCCTCTGCTCCCCCTGGCCCACATTCACCCCTTGGAACTTACCTAGGTGGTCCTCCCAGGCTCGCCCCCCTGGGTGGGGTCACTGAATAGGTGTGCCCCCAAGGATACCGGCATCAGTTCCTGACAGACCTCCAACTGCTGGTGCTCCTCCCTGGCTTACCACCTAGAGTGGGGCCATGGGGTCAATCCATACCCAACGGAGAACTGCACTCAGTCACCAACTGAGTGTCATGGTGGGCACAGCGGGACCAGAGGAGTGGGGCGTCATCAGTGGTGGCTGACATTTATTTGGTTGCTTGTTCCCCTGGGAGGCGTGGCGTACAATGTTGTAGTGCACCGAAGCACTGATGTGCGGCACGAATCCCCTATGAATCAACTCTGGCAATCGCTCCCCCTGGCCTCTGCCAGGGGTTGATCATGCTCCGTATGCTCACTCACCCCCCCGGGGGGGAGGAGGAGAGTGGTCCCTAGGATGCTCAGCCTTCTTCCCCCTGGCTGACCCTCCGACTCCTCAAGTCCGTTCCTGAACCCGGGGCATCTGTATCGCAGGTGGTAGCCCTACCATTGCGTCGGTGGGCCAACCACCTATAAAACAATTTTTTATTTGGACTGGTTTAAATAAAAGAGGAAGTTGTAAAGAGTAATCAGATTTTACAGGAAAGCAGAGAATCAATGAAAAGCTAGCATAGGTATGAAAAGCCACAAGAAAACATTAACAAGCTTTAGCCAGAGCCAATATGGCTGTGGCGAGCTTGAAGAAGCTTCAAGTAACGGGCGCCATGAGCGCGCCGCTGAATGCCATTCCATATACACCATGCAAGGAAACCGTCAGCATTGACAAATGCTTGATTTTTTTTGTTATCTTTGCACGGCTTCCAGCAGTCTAACTGGGATGGAGACATAATCTCTGATTGTACACTGCAGTCACTAAGCATTTAAGCAATAATGACCGATGAGCCGGTCATTTCCAAGAGATTAACGACTGTCTGGTTGTTATTCGAAAGGAAATGACTGGCTCTGAGGTCATTATTGTGATTATAAGTCTAATTGCAATAACGATTTCTTTCATTGCTGTTTTACTTACTTTTTTTGTGGTGGCATGAGCGGAGATGTGATTAGGTAGGTAGGTGTTTCTGGGGCAGCGTGCGATG
Organism: Neoceratodus forsteri; assembly: GCA_016271365.2. NCBI lineage: Eukaryota > Metazoa > Chordata > Ceratodontiformes > Ceratodontidae > Neoceratodus > Neoceratodus forsteri. The sequence goes on from CM028138.1 coordinate 28,413,908, forward strand.
GCTTCATGAATATTTTTTTTTTTTTATGTATTATTTCTTCTGAGCTCACAGCTTCTGCCTTCAGTAGTCCCACAGTGCAGCCCTCCCCTGAAGGTTAGACCCCCTCCCTTGTGCACCCCATGACTTACCCTTCGTGGCAGGGTGGTGGAGAGCAACCTGACCCACCCCAAATGGATCCATGCCAGGGAGGTGCCTTCTCAGAGGTGGTGCTGTGGGGACCACGTCATCCAGCTGGAGCTATTTTCCGCTTTTCTCCCCTTGTGAGGAGGCAGGGCGTGCAATGACACCTGCGGTGAGCGTGCACATGCTACCACACGCACTCTCACCAAGCATCTGCCTGTCTCCTCCCCTTCAGCTGTAGCGTTGGCATGCTGTCCCCCAGCAGCCGCTAGGAGCCGGTGGAGCACTGACAGCTAGTGTCCCCACCCCAGAGAAGGAGAGCAGTCCACCGACGCCGATCCTCTCCCTCGCTAACCCCCGATGACCCATGCTCGTTCCTGAACATGGGTCATCAGCGTGGCTTGAGGTAAGGTGTCCAGTGCCTCAGCCCTCATCGCCACCGGGCCAGCAGCTTCATGAATATTAATAGCAAGGGAGCCGTTGTCATAGCGAGGGTCTGGTTTCTTAGCCAGTGTTTGACTTCAGCGGCGAAACAAATATTGAATTTGGATGCGGGTACTGTCTGCCATTGTTTTGTTTTGTGGTAGTTGCCATTTACATTTTCAGGGTCAGCAGTCAAACTTTTCTGTCAGATTTTGTGTGGGTACAATGGCTTCATATAGCGCTACACTACAGAGCTGGAGTAGTGGAAAGATCTGAGCAGCTGCTGCGCTGGTCACTTCTAAGAGATTTCAGACCAGCACAGCAGCCAATCAGAGACATCGGTAGCATCATGAATAATTAATTAGACTTATAATTTAGTATAATTCATCTTGCTCTGTGCTGTGAATTAGAATATAATCCAGTCTATCCGTTGCTGACCAGGGAAATTCTAAGTATGAAGAGTATCTCTGACAGATGGCAATGTTTGCAGATGGGGTGCCCAAAGATTGAAATAGATAGGGGTGCTGAAAATTGGAAGGGCATTTGTTAGGATATAAAGTGCATTTTTTACAAACCATTTTTCGATATCCATTATAACACAATGGTATAAGATACTGTCAATCACGGAGATTAAGTATTGCCAGTGGCAGCCATTCTAATGTCTTAAGCCATTAATTGCAAATACTGTACAGTTATAAAATCTGCTTTTAAGTCTGTGAGATAGTTAGAAATATATGGATTATGAATGCAATGCATCTTTAGCTAAAAAATAAAATTGATGTTGATTAACAAATACTGCTACTTTACGTGAACAAACCCCAAACATAATTTCATGGAAAAAAAATGTGCTGAAACGGGAAGTATCATATTCCCTTAGGCTGCCGCCGACATAATAATCTGTCTTAAAAACCTATGCATTCTAAATCTTCCGGCAGCCCAACAGATGAATAGATTGACAAGTATATTACAACTATTTCATCATGCAACAACAATTAAAATAAAATACATAAGAAATGGCAGCATCACCGATGCAATAACAGTAGAACAAGAAGTTGATCAAAGGTGTGCCCTTGCACTGAACCTTTTTAATCTTTACATAGCTGTTCAAAGAAATAAGTTTACAAGACACATTTTCCATCAGTCAATGGACAGGATATAGCAGTACTGATGTATGCAGATGACACTATTCTGCTGAGCTGAACTAAAGATTGATAAGTATATTACAGTTATTACATCATTCAACAACAATTAAAATGTGATTGTTTTAATCTCTATGTAAGTTGACTGAATAAAAATAAAAATTACTTACTGCAAAAAAAAAAAAATCCCCTTATCTTCAAAGTACAGTACCTGTCAAGTCTTAAAAGTACTGTACAGTATTGTCTGATATCACCTGCTTTGGGATCTGTTCCACATTTCCCTTGAATTCTCCTGCCTTCAGTGATATTGTACGCCCCTTCCCCTGTTCTCTCATCCTTGGATATTTTGAAGAGCTCTTTGATCTAATGGCCCTTTATATTTTATTTGTGAATGTAAATTTCTGTATTTACTGTGTATCCCTCTGTTTTATTTCCTCTGCCTACCATCCTGTTACCCTTCCTGCAGGGTTGCGACTGAAAACGAGCCCACTCAGACTCTGTATGCTTACCTGGTAAATATGTTTTAAGCAAATACAAATTAATATCCCTTTCAGGTATTTGAATACACTGATGCTGAACCCACCAAGATTATTTTTTTCCAGTGAAAAGAGCCTTAGTCCCTACCTAGTCCTCAACAGCTGGTTATTTCATGTTTACTGAGACTTTGTTGCTAAGTGTCAGTCTTTTTTCCCCTTTGTTTTCCCTATAGCTTTTCCCCACAGAGCCAACCCTGATTAGTCCCAGCCCTCTCCTAACTGGTACTTGCCCCCCAGGACCTACCGCACAATTCCCCCATGGATTACCCTTCATGGTGGGGCCAGGGGAGGGAGGGACATCCTCATCCTCCTGGAGACCAGATCCAGATGAGGTGGTCTTTGTGGAGGGGTTTGTGGGATAACAGATGGACCAGACACCGAGCTTCATGTTCAACACAAAATCTCAGTGTGATGTTCAAAATGCAGGAGATAACCTTAAGCAATGGCATATCCCTTCTTCAGTACATCAGTTTGCAGCAACAGACTCTGTATGTCCTTCCTCTGCACTTAGCCAGCACCTACTGATCTCTGATCTAACTTTGCAGTTGAGATTCAGCCTCCCTCTTGTTTGCTTGGGTAGTGGGGGCTCAAAAAAAAAAAAAAAAAAAAAAAAAGAAGCTAAAGACAATGAACCTCAGTGCAGAAGCATTGAAACAAGGGTTACCCAAAAGGGCACTGACAATAAACCAAGTTTCAAAGAAACATGACATCACACATACTTCCATAATGCAAAGATATATGCAAATCGCTATGAAATTTCAGATGTGTTCAACTTACAGCAATTTACATGCATTTTAAATAGCACACCTAACTTAATTTCTATAATACAGTCACCTAGTACTTTTTACCTTTATTAAAAACACCTAGTGCCATGGTATTTTCAACATTTACAGGTTTCATGCACATAAGGTATATACATCAAGGTATTTTATGACATAGTGCCATTGTATACTAAATCCAACAACGAGGAACACAGCCTGTTGTTTTACATAAGCTCGGAGGTCACTACAATAACCTCCCTGTACAAGGACCTGAGCGGGAAAGGGAAATTAAAGAGGACACTATAGCATAGTCAATAAAGTGGAGGGGGTGCACATAGGTGGCCAACCTTATGGACTAGAAATTGTAAAGTATAGATTAGGCTAAGAAATAGAAGAACTGTTGTAACAGATTTAAGAAAAGGTAAGTTCTCAAGAGTGGCACCAGCTCCCTTAAGAGGGAAGCAGTTATAGCAGACTGCTTACCACCTTCCTATGCCAGGAAGGGATGAAGCTTCCACCCATCCATCTTCAGAAGCTCAGTCTCAGGGTCCCTATTAACAATAAACGTTTCATCATAAACATAGTGGATATCATCATTCTTTACCCTGAGGCATTAACACATTTCTCAACAGAGACTAATGGTACCTTCCCTGAACTATCTCCTTTTAGGGAAAGTACATCATATTTCGCTGACATCAGTTCCTGCACCATATCTAGACTTGAAATCAGCCTTTGCATATTTTGTCCCTGCCCTGTGGGACACAGTAAATTGATAAGGCTAAAGAGCCAAGTACCACCGCATTATACAGGAATTTTTTTCTCTCATTTGGTGCTACCTGCAGAGGGGGTTGTGATCAATTACAACCTCCCCCCACAAGTAATATTTCAGAGACTCAATAGCCCACTTCAGAACTAAGCATTCTTTCTCTATGGTAGCATACCTTCTCTCCCTTTCATGTAGTTTCCTGCTGATATAGATGATTGGATGTTCTTCCCTATTTATTTTCTGAGATAAGACTGCCACTATACCATTTCCTGATGCATCTGTTTGAACCTCAAACACTTGGTTGAAGTCAGGGCATTTCAATACAGGAGCTGTACACAGAATTGCCTTGATGTTCCTAAATGCCTCTCCACAAATAGGGGTCCACTGAACCTTATTTGGGCATCTCTTTTTAATGAGATCAGTCAAAGGGCTAGCAATGGCTGAGAAATTAGGAATAAATCTCCAGTAATAACTAGCCAAGGCTAGGAAAGATCTCACATGTTTTTTGTGGTAGGTATTGGACTGTTTGCTACTGCTGTAACCTTCTGTACCTCGAGCTTCACTTGTCTGTTTCCTAAAATGAACCCTAGGTATCTTGTCTCAGTCTTTGCTAGGGCACACTTAGCAGTGTTAATGGTCACTCCTGACTCCATTATTGCTTGCAATACCTGGTACAAGTGTCTAACATGGGTTTCTCAGTCAGGGCTGAATATGACCATATTGTCCAAATAAGCCGCACAGTACTCAGTGTGTGGTCTTAGAATGTGGTCCATAAAATGTTGAAAAGGGGCTGGGGCCCCATGTAGTCCAAATGGCATTGTGACAAACTGGTATAAACCAAATGAGGTGCTAAATGCGGTTTTATCTTGTGAATCAGGTGACATGGGGATTTGCCAATATCCCTTAGTAAGGTCCAGGGTGGAGATATACTGTGCATTGCCTAGCCTGTCAATGATGTCATTTATTCGGGCATTGGGTAGCCATCGAATAGTGACACGTTGTTAAGCTTTCTAAAATCTAGGCATAGATGTATCCAAGTCTGTGGAGGGATTGTGGGATAAGAGATGGACCAGAAACCAAACTTCAGGTTCAACACACAATCTCTGTGTGATGTTTATTCAAAATACAGGAGATAACTTTTAGCAATGTCATATCCCTTCTTCAGTACATCAGTTTGCAAAAACAGACTCTATATGGCCTTCCTCTGCACTTATCCAGCACCTACTGATCTCTGATCTAACTTTGTAGTTTAGATTCAGCCTCCCCTATGTAGGCCTTGTTGGTTTGGGTAGTGGGGGCTCAAATAAAAAAAAAAAAAAAAAAGAAGCTAAAGACAAAGAACCTCAGTGCAGAAGCACTGAAACAAGAGTTACCCCAAAGGGCATTGACAATAAGCTAAGTTTCAAAGAAACACAACATCACACATATTTCTATAGTGCAAAGCATCATGAGATATATGTAAATTGCTATGACATTTCAGACTTGTTCAACTTACAGCAATTTACATGCATTTTAAATAGCACACCTAACTTAATGTCTATAATACAGTCACCTAGTACTTTTTACCTTTATCAAAAACACCTAGTGCCATGGCATTTTCAACATTTACAGGTTTCATGTGCATAAGTTATATACATTAAAGTGTTTTATGACATAGTGCCATTTCAGTCTAAATCCAACAATGATAAAGACAGCCTGTTGTTTTACATAAGCTCGGATGTCACCACGATAACCTCCCTGTACAAAGACCTGAGAGGGAAAGGAAAATTAAAGAGGACACTCAAGAAGGGGGAGGGGGTGCAAATAGGTGGCCAGTTATGGACTAGAAATTGTAAAGGATAGATTAGGTTAAGAAATAGAAGAACTGTTGCAACAGATTTAAGAAAAGGTTGGTCCTCAAGAGTGGCAGGAGCTCCCTGTCACAGTCTTGGGAAGCAGTATGGGTTGATGCTCTGGACCCACTTTCACTGTTCTGGTCACCTTGGTTAGCAGCATGCAATGATGCCAGCATGCCAGCACATAGAAGTCCACATACTGCACACGTCTGCCACCGACAAGCCCTTACTGAGTCATGACCACTGTCCTGCCGCCGCGCCTCCACACAATGGTCATACTGTGAGCGGTGCGGCTTACCCTCCCTCCCCAGGAGAAGAGAGCTGTCATCGGATGCTCCATCCTCTCCACCCTGGCAAACCCCCAGCAGCCTGGGCTCACTCCCAAACCCCAGTTGCTTGCGTGGCAGCACGACTCAGTGTCAGTTTTGACTCCGAAACATCAGGACTCAAAAGGTAACAGAACATAGTACGCTAGACATGGGCTGGGATAGTCAGAGTTTGGCCTCGGCATCAGAAATCAGGTGCAAACTGTTGCTCCAATAGCCGGGTAGTTTGTGCCAGAATAACAAGAGAATTTTCCGATACTCTGCTATATGCTGTTTGGTGGGAATTTATTACCCTTAAAGGGGAAAGGGAAGAAAAGCATTATAGAATTTACATTCATATTTGCTTTTCCCTTGTTCCCTTTCTGTATATATTGTTCTTTTTTCTTTTCCTTCTCTCCTATCCTTGAACCAGGCTCTATACATAGCACTCTAATGCACCATTGTAGGTGTGGCAGCCAGTGACGTCATGGGCCGTGTTGGGTAAGTTATGTTTTCTATTACTTTCCATTACGTTTGGAAACTTGTTCCAGGAAGCTCTGTGCAGTCACTATCAAGGATGGAGAAGTACTAGAAAAAGTAATACACATTACAATTATAGTTATTTATTTTTTTATACAGAAACAATACAAAAATAATAAATAACTATAACAGATTACATTTTTTTAAAGTAATAGGTTAGTTACTAGTTACTTTCAAATTAATGTAATCAGTTACAGTTACGTATTTCTTTTGTATAAAAAGATATAAGTAATTGTAACTGTAAGGTGTGTTACATTTTCCAGCACTTCTCCATCCTTGCTAGTGACTGCACAGAGCTTCCTGGAACAAGTTTCCAAAAGTAATAGAAAGTAATAGAAAAAGTAACTTGCCCAACACTGGTCATGGGTTGCCATCAGTCAGTGGCTGCTAATCATGGTACAGTCCATACTTCCATGGGCCACTACATTTTTAAAACTGGAGGAGCTCCTCAACACTTTTAACTTTTTTTTGGGGGGGGGGGATTTTTTTTTGTTTCTCTGTGCATTTTTAGTGCCCATAAAATGTGCTGAATTAACAGCACTGGAACAGTCTTCCATTTATCCACATGACAGGCACAGCATGAGTGATCATAGGACATGCTTTGCCACACTGCCCTGCCAGTATTCCTCTACCCTGCCATGGGGGGACCACCATGTAAGTGAGAGGATAGTACAGACTCCATACCCACTCAGTCCTTGTCCTGTCACATGAGACTGTCAACAAGGGTGCCAATTAGTGCCAATTGAGTTGGTGGTTTTGTGATGTGGACACCTGTCCAGTTTGAACTGGACTGAGACTACCACAACTCATTCCACATAGGCCACTAAATAGCCCTCAGGTGAAAATGGCTTTCAACCACTACTGACCTGTACTGGATTTGACCCTGCGATCTTGAGGTGAAAGGCTCCTGAACATGCTACCAATCCAAGTGCTTTTAACATTCATCTAAGCTGCACCCCACAGAAAGCAAGCAGTACCTCAAAGCAGTGACTGATTGCAAACCGATGATGTCACTGGTTGAACTTACTGTATAGTGGTACCACAGGGTGACTACATAAAGAACTGGTTTTATAGACCACGGAGGCCGAAAACAAAAAAAAACAAGATATGTACAGAAAAAGGACGGGGATACACAGACATGAATTAGGAAATTCTGCAATATTTTTCATCCCCTCTAAGGTATAGGAAAATACTATGCCTCCCCTCATTCATTCATTTATTTAGAAATTGATAACTGGGAGAGGCATGCTGAGCCTTGAGTCATTTCCAGGTGCAACCGGGGGCGTTACTGAGTCCATTATAGTACATGAAAACCAGATCTTTGTGTCTCAGAAGTCATCTAATCCCCCACCCTACTGAAGTATTAATCCTTTAGTCCACTGCTGCAGAAATAGCTACACTTTCATAAACAAAAGAATCATAACTTAATGGGAGGGAACAACGGGGGGGGGGGCAAGACACAAAGATCATGTTTACATGCAGATAGCCTTAGTAATAAATAAGAAAGGAAGATAAGCATAGAATATTAATGAAATATAAATTGACATTGTGTTTGAAAATTACATTTTTATGTTTTCCCGTATGTGAGAAAATTACTTTAAAGAGCAGACATTTACCAAAACAACAATTTTAAAAATACCACCAACAGCTTAATCTGGTTCTAGGTCAGTTGGCATTCATCTGTATCCCCCTTCCCCAGGTTGTGCCTGAAAATAGGCAGGATTTGTCTAGTGCACTTACCCGGTCAACAAAAACTAAAATAAATAAAAATAAAAAAATAAATAAAAACTGGGTTTGTGGTAACTGCAAGTAATTTTAATGTATTTAAAAAATTTTCTGGCTTCATCCTGCTACTATCATTTTTTTTCAATGCTGTGTTTATCCTCTGGCTACCCATTTAACCGTCCCACCAACCCCATCACCTGCCATCCCCATGCACTTAGGGGAGCACAACTTCCCCATTGGATGAAGGATCCAGACTGGGAGGTGGGTGCTGGGTTGGGGGTGGTTTGACTTGCAAAGAGCTAGTTGTCATCTTGCCACTTTGGTATTTTTATCCAACATTTTCTCCCTTGGGGGGTGTGTGGCTGCGCTGTGCTGACTGAACAATGAAATATCCACAGTGAAGACCATTACAATGACAGAAATTGACAGGTCTCCCGGTGTTCTGCCCCCTCCCTGAGACAACTCCGTCTTGGAGTTGGTTATATAAATACTGAAGGTGTGGGAGGTTCGGAGGCATAGCCCCCAGAGAAAACACACCGGCATACCGACAGCACAATGCTGACACTCTGTATTGTGTCTGTTGATTTCGGGGATGTTGGCTTCTTTGGTGTCGCCGCAATGCTGCCACACACCTTATTATGTCTGAGCACCCACTGGCATTAGAGATGCAGGGAAGTTTAACTGCACTGGCGAAGTCACTGCAAAGTGGCCAAAATTCGCATTTGTGAATTTCCTCTGAAGTTTCCATTGTCTCAACAACTTTGACTTTGCTAAAATCACAAAGTTTTCACCGCAATTTGAGAAATTTGCTCATGAACTGTGTAATTTGCTGGCAAATTCCGTAACTCGCAGGCCAATTCCACCTTTTGCAGTTGAAATGGCTGTACTTCACAGATTAATTCCTGGAGTGAGCTGCATCAACACTGCATGTCTCTAATTGGCATGTGCTGCAGCCACTGGCACTGTTGCAGTCATCGCATTTGCCACTACCCGAACTGTACCGGGCATCAGTCAGACATCGAGGGACAGAATTCCTTCTCCATGAAAGAAGAGAGCTCTGCAATGAGATGTTCAGCATTATTCCCCTGGCCAGCTCCCCCCCCCCACTGCAACCTGAGTCCATTTCCGATCACATGTCACTGGAGTAGTGAGTGGACATTCTGCTGCTGTGCTACCTGGCCTTGTTGTTAGCATTTTTTATATTTCACATCAACTCATACTTATCTAAATGGTCCAATGAACCAGAAGCAGCATGTGGTGCTGTCACACTGGCAACTCAAGCTCGGCAGTGGGCTTGGGGAGTTGTACTGAGGGAGGAGCAGGTCATGATCAAGACACCCGCCCCTTGACAGTGCATCTCAGCTGGGGAGGGTTGACTGGGGATTCTGGCACCACATCTACACCTGTGGGAAGGACCAGGGAGCTTACTCTCCTTGCAGGATGCATTGTATGGTCATAAGACAATAGCTGGCTATTGCCCATGTCACGGGGAGATGGGAGACACATAACAGAGAGAAAAAACAGGGAAGAAACAATACATCATGAGCCATCTGAATGATGGTCACTGTCCCTCTCTGGCCCTGCTTTGTGTGGACCCTGCTGGCTACAACTGCAGGGGATTGGCCGATGGTACTAAGAAGTTACCAGTAGAAGACCTAAAGGAAGATGCAGGTGATGACACAGGGTCCAACAAGTGTATGGGAAAAACAAACCACATGCATACCCCCATGCCTGCTTCAGAAACATCTGGGGCATAATACACTGTCATTTACAGTGGTTGTGCTAAATTGGGGTGCAGAGAGGCACCCTATAGTTTTGCTATTGAAGACGGCTCTGCACAGATATTAGATCATTCTGTTTAAGTGGCTTACACTACTAGCCAAAAATGACCATGGCCCAGAGTATTTCCAGCAGGACTGAATGGTAGGCTGAGCTCAAGGCCTCTAATTGCACCCTGGAATATCATCTTGCCCGGTTAGTCAGTTATCACCCAGAAATGCCCCGTGCTGCTGTGGATCACCCCCGGCCTCCCAACTGATAATATGTGTTTCTCTCCTTCCACGATAGCCACTTCCACGAGGGAGCTGTCTTGGTGGTGGGGACTTTGGCGTGGCTGAGGGAAATGTCATGATGGTCATGAATATTATGGGGTGGTTGAGGGAGCTGTCATGGTGCTCATGGTAGGGACTGTGGGGTGCCTGAGGAAGCTGTTATGGTGTTCGGGGGTTCTATGGGATGGCTGAGGGAGTAGACATTATGGTCATGGTGGGGACTGTGGTGTGGCTGAGGGAGCTGTCATGGTGAGGCCATGGTATGTCTGAAGGAACTGTCGTGGTGGTTGTGGTGGGGACCATGGTGTGGCCAAGGGAGTGGTCATGGTGGGGACTGTGGTGTGGTTGAGGGAGCTGTTATGGTGGTTGTGGTGGAGGCCGTGGTGTGGCTGAGGGAACAGTCATGATGGTTGTGGTGGGACTGTGGGTGGCTGAGGGAGTAGACATGCTGGTCATGGTAGGGACTGAGATTTGGCTAAGGGAGCTGTCATGGTGGCCATGGTGGTTACCATGGGATGGCTGAGGGAGCTGTCATGGTGGTCATGGCAGTGATCGTGGTGTGGCTAAAAGAGTTGTCATGGTGGTGGAGACTGTGGTGTGGCTGACAGAGCAGTCATGGTAGGTACTGTAGGGTGTCTCATGGAGTAGACATGGTGGTTGTGGTAGGGACCATGGTGTGGCTGAAGGAGAAGTCATGGTAGTCTTGCTGGGGACCATGGTGTGGCTAAAGGAGACTGTCACGGTCATGGTCGGGCATTCTATGGGATGGCCGAGGGAACAGTCATGGTGGTCATGGCGGGACTGTGGTGTGGTTGAGGGAGCTGTCATGGTGATCATGGTGGGGACTGTAGGGTGTCTCAGGGAGTAGACATGGTGGTCATGGTGGGGACCATGGTGTGGCTGAAGGAGCAGTCATGGTGGTCATGCTGGGTACCATGGTGTGGCTAAAGGAGGCTGTCATGGTGGTGGTTGGGCATTCTATGGGATGGCTGAGGGAGCAGTCATGGTCACGGCGGGACTGTGGTGTGGTTGAGGGAGCTGTCATGGTGGGGTAGGGTGTTCTATGGGATGACTGAGGGAGCAGTCATGGTGATAATGGCAGGAGCAGTGGTGTGGCTGAGGAAGCTATCATTGTGGCCATGGTGGGGACTGTGGTGTGGCTGAGGGAGTAGACGTGGTGATCATGGTGGGGACCGTGGTGTGGCTGAGGGAGCAGTCATGGTCATAGTGAGGATTGTAGTGTGGCTGAGGGAGCTGGTCATGGTGGTCTTGCTGGGGACTGTGGTGTGCCCGAGGGAGCAGACATGATGGTCGTGGTGGGGACCATGATGTGGCTGATAGAGAAGTCATGGTGGGGACTGTGGTGTGGCTGAGAGAGAGCTGTCATGGTGGTCTTGGTGGGGACTGTGGGGTGCCTGTGAAAGCTGTCATGGTCGTGGTCAGACATTCTATAGAATGGCTAAAGGAGCAGTCATGGTGGCCGTGGTGGATACCATGTTGTGGCTGAGGGAGCTGTTATGGTGGTGTGGTGGGGACTGTGGTGTGGCTGAGAGAGTAGACATTGGTGGTAATGGTGGGGACCGTGGTGTGGCTGAGGGAGCTGTCATGGTGGTCTCGGTGGGAACTGTGGTGTGGCTGAGGGAGCTGTTTTGTTGGTAAAGGTGGGGATTGTGGTGTGGCTGAAGGAGCTGTTGTGGTGGTCGTAGTGGGGGCTGTGGTATGGCTGAAGGAGCTGTTTTGTTGGAAAAGGTGGAGATTGTGGTGTGGCTGAGGGAGCTGTTATGGTGGTCATGGTGGGGACTGTGGTGTAGCTGAGGGAGCAGTTATAGTGGTTGTAGTGGGTACAGTGGTGTGGCTGAGGGAGCTGTCATGGTGGTTGTGGTAGTGAGTGTGGTGTGGCTAAGAGAGCTGTCGTAGTGGTGATGGTGGGGACCATGATGTGGCTGAAGGAGCAGTCGTGGTTATTGTGATGGGGACTGTGGTGTGGTGGAGGGTGTAGACATGGTGGTCATAGTTGGGCCCATGGTGTGGCAGAGAGAGTTGCCATGGTGGGGATTGTGGTGTAGTGTTGGGAGTAGATATGGTGGTCGTGGTGGGGACCATGATGTGGCAGAGGTAGTTTTCACAGTGGTCATGTTTGGGACCGTGGGGCAGCTGAAGGAGCTGCCATGGTGGTCATGGTGGGGACTGTGGTGTGGCTGAGGGAGCTGTCATGGTGGTAAAGATGAAGATTTTGAGTTAGCTGAGGAAGGTGCAGGGGGATATACTTCAATGGAGCAGGTAGAAAAGGGATTGAGGCAGCAGGGTACTACCTGGGAGCACCAGGCATAGGAGGAGGGGTGGGAACTAGAAATGAAAAGCAGAAACTCAAGAAATAAAGATTAAAAGAAATGCCTACATCTTATTCATTAAATTTAGCCAGGTTTTCTCAGGAAAAACTCAGTGGGTGTATCCTAGCTGCGTAAACACATATTATGCATGATAACAATATCATGATAATTATAATAATGAAAGCAAGCCCTGCAGCAGTGACAGTCAGCTGTTTTGACCAATTACGCATTTACTGAATAAAAGATGATTTACTAATAGAGGGATTTAAGCTGGTTCCTAACCTGAGGTGCTGTGAGCGATTTGATTTAATGGCAGACACGTTCCCTAATTGACCATCCTTCATCAAATTGTCCTTATGTAAATAGTGAGCCTTTTCAACCCGTCTCATGCTTAGTCACTGATCAAATGGCTGCAAGCCTGATATTCAGAGAAATAAACAGAAGGAAAAGGAGAGGCCTATGGACTGTGCCGGCTGGCTGGTTTCATTATTCAGCTGCACAGCAGTCCAGCCTTGCCGTATTTTGAAACTATCTGCACAAGTGACAGAGGAAAAGTCCGCAATCACCCATGCAAGATATGAATAAGGCTGAACTAGCTCTATGTACAGAGTCATAGACTTGGTTAAAGTGCATGTTAGGTGAATGACAGTGCATGTGGAGTGATGTCAGATTTACCTGGCATTAAGGGGACACATAACTCTTATTATTATTTAATCCTATGCTTATTGTCTCCAGGTCTTCCTGATGGCATCCCTCCAGACCTGTCACTGATCTTCTCAGGGACTAGCTGGTTATTCTCCACTTAAGCTGATCCCTTTGGGTGGGTGCCAGCTGTGTCTGTTGTGCGAGAGCCTGTGGGGGGGGGGGGGGGGCAGGGTTCCATGTAATATGAGCTAAGTAAAAATGGCGCTGACACAATACGGCAAACACCAAAATAACGAAAACAAAACCAGTGACCATCACTACAGCTGCTGCCAAGAGAACGAAGTGCTTTACTGTATTTTTTAGGGACGTTCCGCCCCCACACCCCCTATCTGTAATAACCACCTCCAGGGGGAACAACTCGGGGAGTGGGAGACAGTCAGAAGGGGAGATATCCCCCAGGGAGACAAGAGGGAGAGGGATAAAATGTGGATGGAGGGGGCAGACATCCAATATCACCACTGGGGGGGGGGGTGACAGAAGTGGGGAAGCAAGAGCAAAAATGAACCCTGACACAGGGACAAACTAGTCATAAAAAACTACAACACCACAATAAAACAAGTACCAACCAGGAATCGAACCCAGCTGCACTGCAGCTACTCACACATGGTGACTCTAACCACCATGCTAAGCTAACAGCACAGTTTATGGCCCACAGCTGCTGCACTACATATTACAACATCTCGCTATTTTCCTGCATCCATATTCTTCGCTGTTTTCCACCCTCGCTCCTTTCACACCCTTGCTATTTTGTATCCCTTGCTATTTTATTTAATTTATTTATTTAGTAGACAGAATTACAACCTTCGAGCTTACAGCCCATTTACAAAGGATCATCGTCACAAGGGTAGGGGAGGGTACATAAGTTTGGAGTCAGTAGCAGCTTAATAGACATTGTCAAGAACATCTAATAGTAAGAAAAATGTGAACAGGAGAAATCCGTAAACAGTGGCAATAGCATAACAATGTAGGATAACACTGGCAAATAACGACACATAACCAAAACAGGGGTAACTAGTCAGTGCGGTTGGGTTCCCACGTCGCGCCACACAATTAAGTGTTTAAGCCAGAGTTTGGTGCTAGCTTGAGAAAGAATCAGAGGTGGAAGCTAGGCGGGATCTTGTATTGGGAGGAAACAGGAGATGGAGCCGTTCATCAGAACTGATACCTAAAGGTTACTAGGCTATATCCAGAGGAGTCGGCCTAGGCACAGTAGTCAGGAAGGGTAGAGAGAATCTATTCTGTATCACTCGCTATTGTTTCAGGTGCTCAAATTGAGTCGCCCCATATCATGGGATACGGGGGGGGGTGCTGGCTAGGAGTAGTCTAGCATTTTTTCCCTTCAGTTTTTCTCCCCTGGACTGGAGCGCCAGGATGTGTGCGCCAGAAAGTAACGTTCCAGCCCTACACCTTGCTTGCATGCACTCCCACGGAGCTGTTGCCCAGCCTCTGCTAGGTGGCAGTCCCTAAAGCAGGAACTGGTGTCCACCTTCCCTGGGGATGGAGAACTACCATCGGAGACTCCATCCTTCCTTACCCCGATAGAGGGACATACAGAGACTGTCATTTTGGGAAGGGGGTTTGGCCCGCTCATGGTATGCAAATTAGTCAATCACATGCCATATTTGCAAAACCGGGTGAGGCCTTCCGGCTGCACCCACCCTGGTCAAGACAGACACAGCAATGTGTGCAAAATGTGAATAAAACGTGTAAGTTTAAGGTTATTTGCTTTGATACACAGTATCTCAGAAAAACACAACAGATTCATATAAAATATTTTTTCTAACTGCTCTTAGGCCAGGGCAAGCTAAGACAAGTGGTCATTAACATTCATTGCCACTAAGTACTAGTAGGTATCTTAGCACTATGTTCCTGTGACTGAGAGTTGAGACTGAGTCAAGTAATTTTCAGGCAGATTCAGGCTGACTAAGAATAGACACGAGTGGAGGAATTTTTGGGAACTTTATGGGTGGGTTGGCCAAACCTGGTCTAGTCACAAACGAGTCACGACTATACCACAGACACACACAACAGGTAACAAAACGCAGCTGAGCCTCAGATGAGCAGCTATGATCTCGCTCTCTCTCTCTCTCTCTCTCTCTCTCTCTCGTCTCCTCTCAGAACTCTCTGCTCTCTGGTGAGGGGGTGATGACTATCATATTAAATATTTACACCCCATCCAGTGCCGCCCCACACTGACCAGCAAACAAACACACACTGATGCAGTTCTTCAATTTCAAACTTAAAGCAGCCGATGCAATGCAATAAGTCCCACTGACCCACTCTGTCTGATCTGATGTCTCCTCTCTCTCTCTCTGTGCACCGACATGCCTTCTGCCTTATTATTATTATTATTTTCTTAATTTGTTGCAATCTCAGATAGTATTTATTTGTTAAACCTCAGCCTGAGCCACTTAATTATAATTTCCCTTCCCCTTAGTGTAAAAAAAGGTGCTTCACGAGATTGCCCTGGCTAAATAATAATTTGCTGAAAACAAATATGGAAGAAGCTCAAAATACATGGTGACACCATCCAGAACTGCAAATCAAACAAAAACAATGCAGGCTAGGCTTCCGCTAGTGTTGGTATTCTTACTTGAGTTGGTGGTAGTTTAATTATAATCAGGCCAGACAGGCAGGATAGAAACATAGGAACATAGACTCTGACGGCAGATAAGGACCGCTTGGCCCACCCAGTCTGCCCATTTCCCTATCTGATGGACAAGCTGCGGATTCTAGTTAATCAACAGCTTACTTCCTCCTACCCCTCACTATAATTGTCTTGTGTCTAGGATGAGGCTGAAATGAGGAGAACTTGCTTGCTTGAGCACACAGCAGTGGAACAAGTTGCACACATAGTCACTAGTACAGTAGCACACTGCACCAGTCCAGCACTACAGTGTACGAAATATCAAAATATGTATTTTTTCAGTCAGTTTTTCTCCCTCACTTGGTTTAATTAGTTGGTTTTGCCTAATTAAAATTATTTTTGGGGTATTATGGATGGTAGTTAGTAGGCGTACAGGTACGCAGTACAGTACTTTACTTTTTGTCTGATTTTTTTATGTTGGTGCACTTGCGCAGCCAACATCTTGCGGTGGTGGAGATTTGGAGGCACAGTTGCTGTTGGGCGAATGCAGGGCATGCACCAGTAGGTGCGTCCCGCATTCCCCAATCAGCCAGCAGCAGGGGCCGACACCCTGCCTGGCTAATGAGGCGACGACTTCTAAGAAAAGGTCCACTGAAATGAGAGCGAAGCTCTCATGCAGCGTAACCACAGCATGCCTCTCCCTACGTGCAGGCAACATGGCGGCAGTGACTGCCACTGTTGCCTGTCAACCCCCCTTCCTTTATAGTGTACCAATGGGGTGCCCAACCCCTGTTGGCATCGACATGTAACCCCCCCTTTTTTGATTGCTGAGGGGGTGCCCAGTCCCCCTCGGTATCATGCGCCCCTCCAAATAGTTTCTCTTTGCCGACAGGAGTGCCCAGTCCCCGTTGGCATGTATCCCTCCCTTTGAATTTTGCTGATGGGGGAGCCCACTCCCCATCGGCATAATGTGGTTCCCCCTTCTGTTTTATGATTGCTGAGGGGGTGCCCAATCCCCCCTCGGCTCCTGTGGCTCCTTCCCCTCCCCGCTTTCCTTGTTTGATGATGGGGGTGCCCAATCCCCCATCAGCTAAAGCACCCACCTACACACACACTCAGATGGCATGCTGGGAGCCCACCCCAGCATGCCAAAGCACCTATTAAAAATGAAAATGGTCCCCCGATGTCTTTTATTTTTTTCTTTTCCCTGTAAAGAAGGAAACGGTCCCTCAGTGGTCTCCCTGGCCCCCCTCCCACAACCTGCACCCACCCACTGCGCACCCTGCCTCCCCCACCCCTACCCCATACTTACCTCTGGAGTCCAGCGACAATCTTCAGTGGACCGGAACACGCTTTGCACTCTTCAAAGCTGACTGCGAACTGAGGAAATACTGGTAACCTGTATAATGGAATGAATAGGGTTTTTCTAACTTTAATGCATATCTCGGGCATTTTTTTTGAATTTTGGCTTCAAATTTTCAGCATGGGATTTTTGGGACCCCTCCTCATGAATTCTATCACTGTCATGGTGTTATTTGGCCTCGAAAGGTGATTTCGCAGTCACTGCGCGGAATCACCTTTCACGACCAATTAACGAAACAACAGTGCCAGTGTTCACGAGGTGGCCTCTCAAAAAGCCCATGTTGCAAATTTGGTGGAAAAAATCCAAATAATGACTGTTTTACGAGCGTGCGTTGTGCAGTTGCTACACAGGCTCATAACTTCGTGAATTTGTAATATTTTCATGCCAGAATTTCAACATTGTCATTTTTGTGCACCTCCTTGTGAACAGTACAGCTGTCATTTTCCACATCCAGCCTGAAATGTGTTTACACACTTCCGGCGCACAATAGTGCGGCCACTGTGGGAAATCAGTGTTTAGGCCAGATTATGAAAATGACAGTGACACTGTTCATGAGCAGAGGTCCTAAAATGCCTATGTTGAAAATTTGGTGATGATACTCCATAAAATGACTGTGTTACGAGCGTGCATTGGCAGATTGCACTCACGCTCGTAACATCATGCATTTATAATATTTCCACTCTGGATTTTCACCACTGGCAGTTTTCCACACCTCTTGATGAACAGTACAGCTGTCATTTCACATATCCTGCACAAAATGTGTTTTCGCGCTCCAGCGCAGAATGGCATAATTGGCTATGCGGGAAATCACTTCTTGGGACAGTTTGAGGAACTAACAGTGACACTGTACATGAGCAGAGGTGCTAAAATGCCTATGCTGAAAATTTGGTGCCGAACGCACATAAAATGACTGTGTTACAAGCGTGTATTGCACATTTCCCATGCACCCTTGTAACTTCGCAAATTTGCTATATTTACATGCCACATTTTCAACACTGGCATTTTGTTACACCTCCTTATGAACAGTACAGCTGTCATTTTTCACATCCTGCCCAAAATGTTTTCCCACACTGCACTACCAAAGCCAATGCCAGCGCGACAACATTCAGCATTGACAAATGCTTGTTTCCCTTTTCTGTCAGTGTTCACACAAACAGAACAGAAGAGAGAAGATGACAGAGAGAGGACAGGTCCCTCACAGACAGTCCTGGCTACCAGGCATCAGCTGCAGAAGCTCCCCTGCCCTCTCCTAATTCACACACAGTCACACAGTCTGTCGGCACAACAGCTAGTACTGTAGTTAGTTAGTTTACCATTACCAAGTAACGTTTATTTGAGTCCCCACACAGACACCCCAAGCTTCAGAACATGTCCTCCCCCTTCCCCGATAGTTTATCGAACAGTTAACTGTCTCTGCCACTACCGACTCCCGAGTTCAATCCCTTTCCACTTTCCAGACAGTTTTAACATTTTTTTACATATAGAATCTCTCTCTCTAGACTACTCTATCCCTACTAATTAAAAATATGTACTGATCAGTCCGCAAGAGCAACAGCAGCAGCTCTTAAAAGAGCTTTTCAATCTGAGTCTCTACACAGAGAACCACAGCACGAGACAACCGTTCAGTCTAAGGCTGAATTTGAGTACCTCCTGTCATGCTGCAGTTCACTGAGTGATGTGCCCTGGCTGTGCGCTCTGGGAGGAGGGAGGGTTTAGTGCTGGCTTACCTACCCCTGCTATTGGCAGCCACGCAGCAATGGGCTGTTCTGATCCTCAGGGCTGGTCACAGGAGCTGCCAGTCAGGCTGGTAATGTGGCGCCGAGACACCAGTCCCGCCCGCAGCGTCCATCCGTCTCCTCCATCAGCTGACCTAAGTTCAGATACAACCATAAGCCACGTGAGCAGCCCTGGGTGGCGGCCACTCACAGCTGCTAATTGCCTGATGCCCGCCCACGGCTCCACCTCAAAAGTCAAAATGGGCAGGGTGACATAGTCAGACTCGGGCACTCACATACGCGCTGCAGCGTGCACACAAACAGTTCAGTGGAGAAAAAAAATGACACTCGCACATGTGCAGTGCACTTGGCAATGTAATAGTAAACAGAGATTTCGGGGGGGAGGCTCAACACCAAACCCCCCCCAGTACATCCCTGCCCCGATGGGCCCAATCAGCAACCCATGTCCATTCCTGAATATGGGTCGCTGGTGTGGAGGGTGGAAGCACAAGCGCTCCTCTACAGTGCCAGGTTAAGCAAACATCATTTTTGGGAAATAGTCAGCGAATATACCATAAATTTCCTCTACTCATCTTTCCTGTTTTCCTTACAGCTCTGCACACTTAAATGGAAACAGAATCACTGCCCCTAGGCTTGATCTACTGTGGCTGCTTGCCAACACCTGACATCACAGTCCTCTGTGCCAGCACAAGCTGTTGCCTCGGAAACAATTACAGCGTCAGAAATGGAGGGTTATGATGTCTTGTAGACAGGCAGTCAGAGATGAGGACAGTGTTTGCAGATTTAGGTGCAGAGTTATAATGGAAATGCTGAATCAAAAATACAGAAATAAACTTGAAGCTGAAGTATTTCTAACAAAAGTTATCTGCAGAATGCTAGGTATATTACTCGCATGGCTACTCAGGTTAAATTTGTCATCGACGTTTTTGAATTTTCCCAGGTGATATTTGGACAAGAGCTAGTGAAAGCATTCAAAGAACAGCCAATGACTTGGTATTTTAAGACTCAAAGTATGAAGGATCAACATTCATGATATAAATCCTCCTCTCCAAGAGGTCCTGGGTTCAAATCCTGGATGAGCCCCCAGTTTAAACCCTCCTCCCTGGTCTAGGGGTATTTATTTATTTATTTTTTTCGGGACCAGTCCCGACTCGACTTCCCCCCACCCCTGATCTGGCACTCCCCCTCCCCCCTGGAGTTACACCAGGTGGTGTTCCTCCCTGGGTTTACCCCCAAATGTGGGGCAGCTGAGTAGGCGTGACTTCAATGGAATTGAAGCTCAGTTCCCAGCAGACACCTCTGCTGGTGTCCCTCCCTGGCTTGCCCCCCAGGGTGGGGCCATGGGGTCGGACCATTCCCAATGGCGTTACACCTCATTCCCCAGTTGAGTGCCACGGTCAGTAGTGCTGGGCTCCTGAGGTGAGGCATCATTCTAGAGGTGACTTTTCTGTGTTTTTTCCTCATGGGATTTGTGGTGTGCAATGACGTATGGTGCATAATCACTGATGTCTGGTAAGACTCCCAGCAACACGGGGTCCAACTGCTGTTCCCTCCAGCCTCCACCAGAGATCAGTTGCACACCGGATGCTTACCCACCCTTCCCCAGAGGAAGAGAACATTCCAGGGGATGCTCAATCCTCCTCCTATGCCCGGCCCTCTGACCTCTCAGGCCCATTCCAGAACCCGGGGCATTGGCATTGCAAGAGGAGACACTACTGCTGTGCCAGTGGGCCAGCTGGTCTAGAGATATTTAGCTGGTTTTATATTGTTTTCAGAGAGGGGACACGGACAAACTACCAACTATCAATTACCTGACCTCCCACGCTGAAGTTTGACCTCCAGGCCTGTTCTAGCAAACAGCAGGGTAATTGGAGCTGCAAAGGAAGAGGTTAGCAGAACTTGATAGAAAACAGATTAAATGTCCAAACAGGGGGGTTAACAAAGAAACTGGGATCCTTTTTATTTTCCTCTGTGAGCTCAGACACTGAAGATGATCAAAGTCAGAAGTTCATTTCAGCAATCTGTATATTTCAGCTGCCGCAGCCTTACTCTTGACCAAGTGGTGACAGTTTCAAATCCCACCGGGTTAGCTGAAACCCTGGTGGACACAGACTAACAGGTTACTTGCCCCAGTGGAGGCACCAGTGCCTCTCTCTCTTTGAGTCCACCACCCCAGGCAGCAAGGATGTGGACCCCCTCAGCATTGAACTAGCCCACCTTTCCAATTCCCTCTGTAATTGGCGGCTGAACACAGTCCCAAGTGCTTCTGAGGTATAGCGCTATTCATGATTCTGACAGAAAAAAAGAGAACTCTGTTTTCTCATGGAATTTATTTACTTGTCACTCTCCCAAATGTTCTGGGCTTTAAATTCCCAGCTTCACCCACAGAGAGGGTACTTTTTCTGAGCCAATATGCAATTCACAGAAAGTCTGGGCAATCCCAACACAGGGGGAATACTCTGAGAAATATTACGAGGCACTGACAAGAATTTGAAAAATAACACAGTTTCTAGTCCCCACTTTGGGAAGGAGGGCACTGCCGGATACCACATTCACAGCTTAAAAACCCGTTCAGTTTCAGTTGGCATCTATCTGTATCCCCCCGGGACGAGGCTGAAAACAGGCAAAAAATTCTCTAATCCGCCTTCCTGGTCAACAAAAACTAAATAAATAAATAAATAAATGTCACTCTGCAATGTCAAAATGAATCACTATCACCTCAGATTCATTGCCACTGCTCTCTCTCCATTTCACTTTTCCTTCAGCAAAGCAACTGATCTTTATATTTCTCCCTGTTCTCCTGCTGGAGAGGGGCATCCCCTTTCAGGGGTCTTGTACCAATGGCATTTGCTAGGGAGCAGTACTTTTACACAACACCAAGCTCTACAGAGAAACTTCGGAACAGTGAGAGCACGACTCCCACTAGCTAACAATCCAGAGTCTGTGCCCTTCAGCTCAGACCATCGACTCCTCCCCTTTCCTTGGAATCCCAAGTCACACCAGCTGACTCAGTCCTTCAGAGGCATACAGAATGTCATGCCCAGAGGTGGTTAGGCACTCTTAAAGATGCATAGCACCTGAGGGTGCTACAATGACAACACCCTATTTGGGGAACCTGGGCCCCCGATGAGCTCCTTTGCATCCTTAGTCATAAACACCAGTGATGAATGGGCAAATATATTGAGGGCAGTGGTACACAAACAGCAGACCACGGGGCCAAATGTGGACCTTTGATAACTTTCTGGTGGACTCCCTGCTTGGCATATAAACTGTCCCAAGTCATACTAAGAATCTGCTGAATACAAAGCAGGTATTTGGGGGACTGGGGTGGAGGACCCTCTGAAAAGGACAGCTTGAAGATGGGGAGGGGGGCAGCCTTCAGGGACAGATGCCCCCAGAAGCCAAGCAGAAGTCTAAAGAGACTGATGAATTTTCACTCGTGTGGTCCATAAATAGCTTAACAGGTCAGGTGCATACATAGGGGTGGCAAGTTGAGATCCAAGAACTGGCCAGAATTCTTGCTGCTGGGCCTACAGATGTGAGGAGGTATTTAAGTTGCTCTGTATGATGCAGCTTCATCGGCGCAGCAGCTGGTGATCTAGGTTCAAGAACTGAATGAGCCTGAGCGAAAATAGGGCCACCAGGGTGAGGAAGGGTAAGCAACCCACAGGGCACTCCTCTCACCTCCTCTTGGGTGGACCGATTATGCTGTAGCAGTGCCCCCCTGTGGCCCACAGTTGGAGCAAGTCAGCTGGGTATGGCAGCAGAGGGAGGGAACGATAATCGTCTCATTGCTGTTCACGTCCATTGCATGCATGCGCAGCCCGCTGATGTTGCTGGGGGCAGAGGAAAAACACACCCTGTGACAGCAGCATGAGACTTGCCAGCACTCTTGGGTCTGGGGTTGTCTGCCTGCCTGGTACGAAGGTTACTACTTACCAGATTTGGACACGGGGAGGGGGTGGAAGTGTCATGTCCTGTAGGCTTCACTCTGTTCAGAATGCTGCCTGGGAATCACATAGGAAACTCTGGGTAACAGGGTGGACTACAGGTCTATGAAGCAGCATGGGAAGGAGACATTGAGGGGTGCACGGGGTTGGATAGGAGAAAACATTAATTAAAAGAAAACCTCTCTGCACATGGAATGCAGAAAGGCTGCATGGGATGAAGTGGAACAAGTGCGGAGCCTCCCAAACATGGTATTTTGAGCTCTTTGTGGGTTAGAGAATGTGCAAGGTGGTACATTGGCAGGTTCTTATGCAAAAGGGATCTTTGAATGTGCACCAGGAAGAAAGCAAGATAAAAATAACAACAACATTTTAAAAGGTAAAATAATTATGCCTTAGGCCCTGCTTTGTTATTTGGTAATTACGTGGCATGCTTCCCTCTGGCTTCCTGTAATGGAAGTCAGTTGGACTGGCCACCTCCCTCACTAGCTACATCTGTGTTATATATATATTTTTTTAGTATCTGCTGCATACCTGAGAGACATTCCTATATCCAGAGCCACTGTAGGAATGTCGCTGTTGTAAAGGTATACATCTGGAGCCTTGTCTCTTTCCCACAGGTAGGCCCCTTCATGGTTGTCTATGATCAGGTTCAAGTTTACCACAAGATCTGACTACAAGCCTAAAGTAAGCTATCCCCACTATGAAACCCCCTACACATTGTCCCCACGCTGTGGGGGTTGCCCTCACACTGTAGGGGTTGCCCCCACACTGTAGGGGTTGCTCTCACACTGTAGGGGTTGCCTTCACACTGCAGGGGTTGCCCCCACACTGTAGGGATTGCCCCCACACTGTAGCAGTTGCCCTCACACTGTAGGGGTTGCTCTTACACTGTAGGGGTTGCCCTCACACTATTGGGGTTGCCCCCACACTGTAGTGGTTGCCCGCACACTGCAGCAGTTGCCCTCACACTGTAGGAGTTGCCCCCACACTGTAGGGGTTGATGATGTTAAACAGATAGGAGCTAAACACTTCTTCCTTTATTTTTTTGTTTCATGAAGGATTTTATCCTTCTTGACTGGTTGTTCCATATTGGACTTACTCCTCAGGTGACCTCCCAAGCTTGTGTCTGGCCACTCACACCTCCAGGACCTCTCATAATTTTCCACATATGCAGGGGTCTTCAGGGAGGCTCCCTGTCAATTGCAAAATCTGGCATGGGAGCAGTGGTGTGGGTCGAGGTCAGTCTGATATAGCCCAGGGCCGTCATGTAGGTGGCTATTATATTTTTCTATGGGCTTCTCTGGGCCCTCCCAAGTTCCCAACATCAAGCATAGCTTTTGTCAGCCAAGCTCAAGCATCTCGCCTCTCGATGCACATGAACCTTCACCCGTGACTGACCCATCATGGGTGGCTGCTATGCTCATGGGCTCTGACATGTTCTTTCCGTAGGCTGGGCACAAGGCTACCTAATTCTTCCTCCCAAAGATGGTCCAAGACCAGGGTTGCTGTTACAGAAGCAGACCTATTTATTTTTATTACTATATATGTATATATTATTTTTATTAGTGATATTTACCCAAATTCCTTGGATCCATTTCACTCT
The DNA here is from genome assembly GCA_016271365.2 of Neoceratodus forsteri. NCBI lineage: Eukaryota > Metazoa > Chordata > Ceratodontiformes > Ceratodontidae > Neoceratodus > Neoceratodus forsteri. The sequence goes on from CM028138.1 coordinate 28,438,383, forward strand.
TTTGTTTTATTTAAGTTTTTTTTCACTCAATTTCAAATCATAGAAAAAGGGAAAACAAATTGTTTGTCTGTAAAATACAAGAGAAATGACAGTATCGTAAATAATCAATGAAATGCAAACATTAGAATAAATATTCACTAACCATAGTAACTACCAGTTCATACTGTCTTGTTCCTCGACTGCTTGGCACCTTCAAAAAAGACAGACAAAGTATGCATACAAAGCTTTTTGAACAACCCAAAGGGGCAAGGCAAGTCCAAACCTCTGAGGAAACTTGGAAGGAGAGTCTGATCTATAAGAAGATAATGTAATCCAGTGGTTAGATCATCAGCTTGAGACCTGAGAGGTCTCAGGTTCAAATCCTGTAACAGCCAGATACTGACTGTTACCCTGGGCAAGTCACTTAACCTCCCAGTGCAGGACCCCACTGAGAATGAGATGCTGCATCTTAGCTGTGCTATCCTGGGGTGCAGGACCCCACTGAGAATGAGATGCTGCATCTTCACTGCGCTATCCTGAGGAAATTAAAAAAATGAGAGAGAGAGAGAGCATTTCATTTTAGAGGTAATTTTCAGCTGAGTTACCCCATTTCTAATAGTTTTATTTAATTTTTTTTCGTCTTTGGTAACTGGGTATGGCCCACTAGGCACAAGTGCCTGTTTTTAGGAATGACCTGGGAGCACTGGGCAGTTAAGTGACTTGCTCAGAGTCACACAGTATGCAAGTGGAGGTTGTGAGAATCAAACCAAGGTCTGGTCTGCTGGATGTACCAAGCTCCAAGCTTGTTCACAGCTCGTTACTCCAACCTTTATGCTATACTGTCAGCCAAAGGTGAACTAGTCTTTTATTACTAATGTTCTTTCTGGCATGTTTAACTGGATACAGTATTTATGTTTTTAATTCTTTAGTTAGAACTTTTTTGGCTGGGAAAGGCACACTGAACCAAAGTTCATTTCCATGTTCACCCTGGGTGAAACTTAAGTATGGGGAGGTTAAGTGACTTGCTCAGTGTCACACAGCACACAACTGGTGGTTATGGGTTTCAAACTCAGGTCTGCTGGGTCTCCAGGTTCACAGTTCTATTCTCTAACCACTAGGCTATACTGCCTCCCTAATTATTGTTCGTGTTTATATTATATTACTATATTATAAAAGGATAAAGAAAACAAAGTGTTCTGATTGGCTGAAACCAGGTACTCTCTATGCTCTTTATTTAAGCTATACTACAGATAAAAAAAAAGTTCAGTACCTTTGACCTCTTAACCCCAAAAACTGATGTTTCACCTGAAATAATTTCTCAAAATCATTTTGCCTCCATGTTTGCCTCTGCTACATGGTCACTAGATGTTTCAGTTTTAGTATTAAAAAAAATTACATTTCTAACAGCTGTTTTCTCCCTCCCTCACAGTGCACAGAAAATGTACTCTATTCACACTGTCTTTGCCTGTCCATGACCTGAAGACCAGTGCAGTCTCTCTCCATGCTGAGCCAGCAGTCACTGCGGACTCACTTGCCCAGACTGTCGGCACATTTGTAACACACACTACCGCAGATGGCAACGTGCTGCTGGCTAAGACTGTAGCAAACCTCAGTCTTGCTGTGGCTCGCTTGCTGCTTGTTCTGCGAGGCGGTCTGAATAATTGTCAGAATATTTAAAATTTCTTTTTATTACATTATCAAATTCATATTAAACAGCAGGTCAGTGTATTAAAGAATAAAAAAAAAATGAACAAAACAAAAAGAAACGTAAAAAGAGAAGCACAGTACTAAAATGACATAAAAGATGTGAAGACATAGAGCACCCCTACTGGTAACTGTTGAGTGGAGAGACTATTTTATATAAAATAAACTTGTTTTTAATGTTTCAGAACTTATTAAAAGTATTTAAATATTTCTCAACATATACCCATTTTATGTGCACAATAACACACTGTGGTGTGGATTAGTCTGGATAAATGCACGTCTTGGGGCAGTAAGGCTTCATTATGCCCCAAGCCGTGCATTTATCCAAACTAACCTGCACCCCATCATGTGTTATTGCTTTCATATATCATATATTTAAGTGTAATAAAATGGGTAAAATCATTCTTGAATCCTGATTGGCTGGAAGCTTTCTCCAGCCATGTCCTTATCAGGACATATCCTAATAAATGGGCACTACATGTACCCACCAAGACATGGCACATGGGGGAATCAATCCGTGCTACTGCTCTCTCACTGCAGCTCCTCAGCCAGCTAGCATCTGATGAAACAGCTGCAGTGGGAAAGTGGTGGAAACAACAGACAAACGAGAATCTAGTGTTCACAATCCTGCAACACCATCTCAAAATCTTTTTTTTTTTTTCACTCACTGCCCATTGGTTCCATTGAGGCTCCAGGCTTCAGCACTCCCTGCCACTCAGGACTCACCCCAGGGACTCACCATGCAACCAAAATGATGCTGGCAGCAACAACTATCTGCTGCCCATCTGCTTCCCCCGCCCCCTCCCCGCACGACACAACGTCTGTTACTGTAGCTACAATTTACACTGCACCACAGCAGTACATGAAAATATTTTTATTAATTTCCCCCATACGAAAAGAAGAATCTGCCCTCTAAAGCTATGCAAGAGAGCCTGATCCAGAGAGCTTTGCACGCGCAGCAGCTTCCAAGTAAAACTCCTACTCTGGTCCTCCATGAGTACCTTGATCTGGTCCTGTCCCGCTCTACTGCCGGGTCTTTCAGATTTTTTAAACTCTATTGATGTAGCTTATAATTCCTGGTTCTGCTTTAAATATGTACATCACAGTGAGCTGGGGAAACTGCAATGGGAAAGCATTATCATGGAAGTACTAAATACGATATCTGGCGAGGAATACTCTTGCTCCCACTCCTGAGAGGAAATCTCACTCTGTGTTGGCTCCCTTATTCAGGAAAAAAAACACTCTCATAATAAAGCATTTTGTGGGTGAATTTGTGTGTAAGTGTGTGCATGCGTGTCTGCGTGAGTGTGTGTGTGCACGTGTGTGTGTATGTGTGAGTGCGTGCATGCGTGAGTGTGTGCATGTGTGTGTGTGGGGTTGAGACAGACAATAACAAAGGACCACTAAATACAGCAGCTGGCACGGTCCTAGCTCTCCCATTCCTCTATATAAAACTCATTGGGCGTTTGTTCCTTAGTAAACAAAAACCACACACAAAAAAGGCATACTGTGGAGGATTTTGTGTCTGAGGAGGAGACAGACAGACACCACAGCCCCTACTTAATTTTAATCAAACATGCTCACTACAGTACAGTGAGAAGGGCTATTTTCGGTGTTTTTGTATTGATTACATCATATCTTTTTAATCTTTTTATTTCAATTTATGTGCATTTTTATTGAACTTTTTGTACTGAGGGACTCATTTTATAAGAGCATTAAGACACTCCGAGGTGTGGGTTATGTCCTGATAAAAGTACTTCCCAGGTGCTAAAAGCTCTCGGCACAAGTGCCTCATGCCTCATAATGCACCTGGGGTGTTCACTTATCAGGTCATAACCCACACCTCATCATGTCTTATTGCTTGCATAACATTCAGTAGGCTAGAGTATACGAAGGAATAACCAGCTGCTGTGGGTGATTAAAGGCCAAGGCCGAAGGCCGAGGCTTTTTAGTAACCATGAAACCAGTTATTCAGACTATACTCCAATTAACAGAATGTTATTACTGTTTTATGACTAGGAATTTTGAATCCTGGATTTTGAAAGTTCTGTGGTAATTAAAAGGGAACGTGCCTTTTCCCCGCTTTATTATGGGACTAAATGGTTGAACTACTGTGGATGTATCTAAAATTTGATAACATGATGGGCGTGTCTAAAATGTGATAACTTATGATGGGCGTGTCTTTAATGTGATAACTTATGATGGGCGTGTCTTAAATGTGATAACATTATGGGCATGTCTTAAATGTGATAACATGATGGGTGTGTCTAAAATGTGATAACTTATGATGGGCGTGTCTAAAATGTGATAACTTATGATAGGCGTATCTTAAATGTGATAACGTATGATGGGTGTGTCTAAAATGTAATAACTTATGATGGGTGTGTCTTAAATGTGATAACATGATGGGCGTGTCTAAAATATAACTTATGATGGGCGTGTCTTAAATGTGATCACTTATGATGGGCGTGTCTTAAATGTGATAACCTATGATGGGCGTGTCTAAAATGTGATAACATGATGGGCGTGTCTAAAATGTGATAAGTTATGATGGGCATGTCTTAAATGTGATAACTTAAGATGGGCATGTATAAAATGTGATAACTTATGATGGTGTGTCTTAAATGTGATAACTTATGATGGGCTTGTCTAAAATGTGATAACTTATGATGGGCGTGTCTTAAATGTGAGAACTTATGATGGGCCTGTCTAAAATGTGATAACATGATGAGCGTGTCTTAAATGTGATAACTTATGATGGATGTGTCTTAAATGTTGTTGTACAGTAGTAGTTTGTGGGGTACTGAATGACAATTTTATCTGTTCTGACTGGCTTACAACAGATACCTGTTGTATAATATCAAACCATTGGAGAGGTGAATAACATGAGGGAATAACGTGTTATATATGCATGTTATTTCACTCCAACATATTATTTCCCTGTAGCTGTCAGTCATTTAAATACTCCCAATAATGCTGTTTTCTGCCGAACTATGTGTTAAATTGTAACTCCATTGTCTGCTCAACCTGCTGTTGGTCGTAAGCTGCTCTTTTTCTTACTCTGTTCTCCTAAGCATGTATGTTGTGAAAATCAGACAGATTTTAGCTGTCAGGGGAACACAAACATATATTTCAGAGTCCAGTTGTATAACTATGATATTCCACAAGGACACACAGGAATAAGTTTTTTTCCAGAGCCAATAAAAAGTTTATTGCTGTGTGCCTTATGGAATATCCTTTCTATATTAATAGTTATGTACTTAGTCTATAAAGGCTTAGGGCTTTAAATAATTTTACATTTAATATACACTCATGTCAGTATGGCTGATCCTGCAAAAAGGAAACTGCAGTTGGCCCATTGGCACGGAGGGCTGAGTTACTGAGCACCTTACCACTTGCCCTGCTGGCGACCCATGTTCAGGAAGGAGTACAGGTTGCCGGGGGTCAATCGGGGTGGCGGAGGATGAAGCATCCAAAGGACTGCTCTCCTCTCTCAGGGAGGGGAGCTTAGCCACCTTGTCCTCTGCCTGCCATGGGGTGGAGGCCCAGTGGTAGTGCACGACGGAGAGAGGCTCAAAGGGAGGGGTCGTGGTTCTGCAGTATGTATGCACCTCCATGTGCACGTCCTGCCATGTGCTGTGTCAAGGGATCAGGGGACCGGAACACAGAAAGCCAGGACAGGTGGGCTTCATGAAGTCCTGCCCAGCCACTGTCAGCCTGGGCTGTCACCTGACCATGGGTGGCATCTGGATATGTGCACTTGGCGGACGGCTCTCTCTCTTGTGGTTCTGCAATCCATGGGGGACTTAGCCCCTGGTGGATCAGGGGAGGCAGACACCAGTCATAAGGACCAGGGTCAGGGCTAAGAGCCTGCCTGGTGGCACCTATGAGGAAAAAAAAGCCTTTGTGGAAAAATAAAAGTAAACTGCTAATTAAATAGTGATTTGACACAAATCTAAATAACCTTTGAAATGCAAGAATTGGCAAGCTAAAATTAACCTGCTCAAACTATGTATGCAATTAAGAAGGGTCTAAATGACCTTAAACACATAACTCTATTCTGCCCGGGCCGTTATACACAAGGAAACAGATTAATGGTGGGGTAATATCTTACGATCAGGTTATTTGTCAACAGACGACATTTTATAATATGTTTTACAATAACAGTCCTATAATTCTGGATAATTTTTCCTTATTGTTGAAACAATGTTGTAGGATAAAGAGAAAATATCAGTAACATTGAATAAGTATTGGGTTATCTTATTAGTTAGTTATGTATGATGAAATAGTCTTTTCATGTCATATTCGGGATTTATTTTTGTAAAATTGTCAAGAGCAAGGGGTCGATCAATAAAGGAGTACTGAACTGAATTGAACTTGGGGGGACAACCTGTGGGGAACCTCAAAGTCAGGTATGGAAGTTGATGACACTGGGCAGTAGGTAGCCATTGTCAAAATGGAGGCATTTGCCAAAGAAGAATAAAAATCATGATTGAGTAAAAAGAGTCCTAGTCATTTGAAAAGCAAAAAAAAAAAGTAATTAGAATGTAATTAATCTGCTCAAACTGTGTATGTAGTTAAGAATGCATGGGATAGACACAAGGGGACCTTGGTAACAGGACTGGGGGGGCAAGACCAGAGGTCAGTTAGGGTCTACAGTAGTACAGTAGGTAGGGACCTCAGGGCAGACTAGGTGGGCCAGAAGGTAATTTTCTGCTGACAGCTTCTATGTTTCTAAGTTTTAATGTAATTAACATAAAATAATATGTAAATGCATGCAAATCACCTGGCATGGAAAAAATATTTAAAAAAAAGGACCTGTTTGGAATACTAACTAGAACCAGAAGAGTTTTGTCTGGCCTGTATTGTGAATGCACAGCAAACTACTGCTGTGCATGGTTGGGCTGCGACTGGCAGTGGCGGGACCGTGGTTTTAACTCTATTATTTTAACTGTGGAATGTTATACACATCTCCCCATGTATTATGATATAAATTATTGTTATTATTATTGAATCTGATTTAATCCAGGAAAGCAGAGATAGGCAAAAACATTTCATTTCCCCGTGTGATGGGGGATGCTGGCATACAGAGCAACGACAGCAGCACAATTTACAATGCACTAACAATAAGGTTAATACAAAGGTAATACAAAGTACAGAAGTGCAATGAGATAAGATTACAAATGAAGCAACAGAGTGATGCAAACAAAAACACTGTGATAGTATAGTGGCATGGTGGAGCCACTATAGTTAAGGTTGAGTCAGCTGTTTAATGTTAAACCCCTAACTTAGCACTTTAATAGCTTTGCCATGTTCAGTGGATTTGCATGAAATTTTGCATGCACAGTTTCAGGGGCAAGGTCTCTTAATGTTCCAAGTTTCATTTCGGTCGGACATGCAGATTCCATGATCTGGATAGTTAAAAAAGTGAAAAAAAATCAAGGTTGTTTTGCTGTTGTTTTGTCTTTGTCTAGCACCCAGATGATCTGGAATGTTGGTCTGAAGTAAGATATGATTGGGTCAGGTGTTGGTGGACCAGTAAGATCTGACTGGGCTGGTTGTTGGTTGGCCAGTAGGACCTGACTGGGTTAGACGTTGGCAGGGGAAGTTAAACCCTTTACTAAAACAAAAATATATTGTGTGTGACAATAACATCTACAGATCAGCTTCCTACTAATGATACACTTAAGCTCAAAAGTGGTTCAGGATCTAGAGACACCTTCTCAGTTTGCCTAGCAATCTTAGACCTCATACTCTCAAATGGGGTACTCTCAAATGAGGACAGTGAGAAGATCTCAGATCTAAAAGTGGGTAGCCATCTGGGAACAAGTGACCACCAAACAGTGTGGGTCACGATAAACTCAGCTACAGAGTCAAGCCATACAAAAGTGAGGGTACTGGACTTCAGGAGGACTGACTTTGGCAAGATGGGAGAGTGCTTTAGAAAAGCACTAGCAAACAGGCTAGAAGGAGGGGTGGAGCAACAATGGGGAAACATCAAAACTGCCATCACAGAGGCAACAAGTCTTTGTGTGAAGCAAATAAACAAATCAAAATGAAAGAAAAAGCCACTATGCTTTTCAAAAGAGGTGGCTGGGAAGATCAGGGAGAAAAAGATAGCATTCAGGAAGTATAAGGAAACACAGAAGGAGCAGGACAGAGAGTTGTACCAGTTAAGGCAGAAGAAAGCAAGGAGGGAAGTCAGAATAGCAAAGGCCCAAACGGAGGAAGAGATAGCCAACTCGGTTAAGAAGGGTGTTAAAAACCTTTTATAGGTACATCGGGGAGTGTAGAAAGACAAAGGGAGGGACAGTGAGGCTGAACAGAATGGATGGTGGGTGGGCAAAGAGGGACAGTGAAAAAGCAGGGATACTGAACGAATATTTCTGCTCAGTATTCACAAAACAGGACGAGGGGGAGGTGTCTAATCCAATTAACAGAAGCACTCTGGTTAGGGGGGTTGATCCCAGTCCTTTCACAGGAGAAAGGGCTCTGAAGGAACTCCTAAAACTGAAGGTGGACAAAGCAATGGGACCTGATGGAATTCACCACAGAACTCTAAAAGAATTGAGGGGCGAACTAGTGAAACCACTGACTACCCTTTTTAACAAATTATGGGAAGATGGTGTGGTACCTGAGGACTGGAGGAAGGCGGATGTGATTCCCCTTCACAAAAGTGGGACCAGGACAGAGGCAGGAAATTACAGACCTGTCAGTTTGACCTCTGTGGTAGGGAAGATGATGCAATCACTTCTGAAGGAAAGAATTGTTGAGTACCTGGAAGCCAGTGGGGCACAGGACCCAAGGCAGCATGGGTTCATAGCGGGAAGGTCATGTCAGATGAATCTAATCTATTTCTTTGACTGGGTGACCAAAGTAGTAGACCAGGGAGGGGCTGTGGACATGGCCTACCTAGACTTTAGCAAGACATTTGACACAGTCCCACACAAAAGATTAATAATCAAATTAACCAGCCTTGGAGTGGGTCCCAGGGTGGTAGCCTGGGTAAAACATTGGCTGGACAACAGGACGCAGAAGGTAATTGTAAATGGAGTTCACGCTGAAGAAAGCGGGGTTACTAGTGGGGTACCGCAGGGTTCAGTCCTGGGTCCAGTCCTTTTTAATGTCTTTATAAGTGACATTGCAGAGGGACTTGAAGGAAAAGTATGCCTCTTTGCAGATGACACAAAGATCTGCAACAGTGAGAGGATCTCAGATCTAAAAGTGGGTACACAAGGAGGAGGAGGAGTGGAAAGGATGAGAAGGGACTTGGCAAGGTTGGAGGAATGGTCAGAAGTATGGCAGCTCAGATTCAATGCAAAGAAGTGCAAAATAATGCACCTGGAAAACAAAAACCGGGGAAGATTACACAATGGGGGGGGGGGGTAGTAACAACAACAAAAATGGAAAGGGACCTGGGAGTAATTATATCAGATGACCTTAAGGTTAGCAAGCAGCGTGAGAAGGCAGTAGGGAGGGCTGGGGGGATACTGGGCTATACAGGGAAAGGCATCACAAGCAGAAAACAGGAAGTTATTATCCCTCTATACGGACAGTTGGTGAGACCCCGTCTGGAGTACTGCATCCAGTTCTGGAGACCCCATCTCCACAAGGACATAGACAGGATAGAGGCAGTCCAGAGGAGGGCAACTAAAATGGTGCAGGGTCTGCAATAGAAGCCATATGAGGAGAGACTAAAGGAGCTTAATATGTATACCCTTGAGGAAAGAAGGATGAGGGGGGACATGATAGAAACATTTAAGTACCTCAGTGGAATCAATGAAGTCCAAGAGGATAACATCTTTCAGAAAAGGAGATGTGCAAGAACAAGAGGACGCAATTTGAAGATGGGGTGCGGTTCAGGGGCAATGTGAGGAAGTATTTTTTCACAGAGAGGGTGGTGGATGCACGGAACAGCATTCCTGAGGGTGTTGTGGGGTCTAAAACTGTGAGAGAATTCAAGAATGCATGGGACAGACATAAGGCAATTTTTGTGGGGGGTAGGAAGAAATAGGCTGTTGGTCAACTAGGAATCTGCAGCTTATCCTGTAGGTTGGGAAATGGGCAGACTAAGTGGGCCAAGCGGTCCTTATCTTCCATCAAAGTCTATGTTTCTATGTTTCTATACCTGTGGTTAGAAATTCTAGCAGTAAAACTTTGTACTCATTGCTAAAAAAAAACAAAAAAAAGTTCAAGTCTTCTCATAAAGGTTACCTTGCAGTTTCGTGTGTACATCAGCAGATACCAGCAGAACCAGTTCAATAATAAAGGCCTAAGGAGGATTGTCTGATGGAATTTTCAGTAGGCCACCCAGAACCCTAAAGGCAATTGCTGTTGAAGATATAATAAGACTAGGGAAGGTGTTTGCTGCCATTTAAAAGACAAAGGACGCCTAGGGAAGGATAAGCTTCCCCACACTGAAGATGTTGCTTGGGATTGCACTGTTTGCGTTACTGTCCTCAGGTAAGCAAGTCTGAGACCATCGAGACCATCATACTACACAGTATGGCTATGTAGCCATTAATTATATACTACTTGTTTTATTTCTCCTGTATACCAATATGTTATTTTTGTATAGTTTTAATTAGCATTTCCATTCTGCATTCTCTGCTTTGGGCTTGATGTTAAGTGTAAATGCTGCTTTTGTGATCATGGTCTACTGTAGTACTCCCCCTAGTTGTGGCTGAAATAAGCATTGCATGTCTAGTGCACTTATTTATTTATTACATTTTGTGACCGGGTGAGCCCACTGGGCCCCGGAGGTCCCTTTTTCAGGGGCAACCCAGGATTTATAAAAGGAACAGAGTGTGAAATGGTAAACATGAGTGACATGAGATTACAGGCGGGATACAGTTTGGTACATACTTGTGAGGCAGTGAGCATGAAGTTCATGTTTTACCATTAACACACTTACACTTACCAGGTAAACATAAGATTAACTAACAAACAAACTAAATATAGTACAGTTCTTTGTACGCCACAGTTGCCCCTCGTTCATTTGACGTGATAGATGTGGAGCATTACTGTTAGTTTTTATCACAGTTGTGTACGCAGGGAGAGTGTATGCATGGAAATAATTGCTAGCCACCTCTATGGGAAAAATGTCCTATCCTTAAGTGTATGTATCTATATATCTACATATAGATATATACAGTGTGTGTGGAGAATTATGCTATTTGTGGATTCACGGGCACTGAAGGGGCAGATATTTTGAATTGTTGTTTTAAATCCTTACTAAGTAATGCTTCTCCATGTTCTGTGTGAGGGGAAAGCTATATGTATTAAGTGATATGATATAATTTGATCTGGTCTTTCTTGTTTGGATACCATATTCAATCAATAAATCAATCAAACTTTATTTAACCAGGCATAACACCATTGAGCAAGCTCATTTTCAAAGTGGTCCTGGACACAATAAAATAAATCACAGGCAGGTACAAGGCAAGAAATAAACCCTGTACATACGAGGAGCTAAAACAGGCCTATACAGTGAGGGATAACAATTCAGTGCTAATTATAGCACACTAAACAAACATGCAAAATAAATCCAAACTTAGGATGGTTCGACCCCGGGGACACGTTAGGATATGTAGCCCCGTGGGTTTTCTAGTAAAGGCTTGGGAGGAGGAGAGGTAAGGAGGGGGGAGGTATAGGGGACAAGGGGGAGGGTAAGGTGAGGCTGGTGGGGGGAGTTGAGAAAAGAGGCTGCAAAATGTGGGGGGGGCACACTACTAGGGAAGGTGGGAGGCTTGCATTTCTTAAGTGTCGCCAAGAGATTAGGGGCACACTGATCACCTATAACAGTTGCAGAATTCCTTCAGGTACCCTACTATCAGTGCTTTGAAGGTGAAAGGACCAAGGAGAGTTGAAAGTTTTAGAAATCTTTGCATTGTGTTCCATATAGAAGGAAGGGAGAAATTCATTGCAGCCGAGCCATGAAATGATCTTACTCTGGGTATATGGAAGCAGATTGAAGAGAAGCGTCTCAAGCCATATGACCCCTTGGCATGCTCAAAAAAGCTCAAGCTATATGCTGGTATATTATCAGTCAGAGCCCTGTAGAACCAGAGGAAGGCATTTCTTTTCCTCCTTGTAGTAGTAGAGGCGGGCAGCCATTAAGTTGCTGGCTTTCAAACAGACAAGACAGACCATTTTGCCTATTCTGCTGGCTTTTTAGTATGTTAGTAAGTGAGGGCCATCTCATCTCTTGGTACAGCTGGCAGTGATGCATACGAAATGGCAGATTAAGGATGAACCTCAAGGCCCAGAGATAAAGAGTGTCAAGTTTACAAAGCACTGAAGAAGGGCAGTTGCTGTAGAGAAAGTCAGTATAATCCAGTAGAAGCAGGAATGTAGATAGCACTAGTCTCTTTCTGGCTTCCTTGGTAAGTAGAAGCTAAATGCAGTAGAATATGCCTAAGCATTGTCTTAGTTTTTTTGAGAGCTCGTTCAGGTGGCACAGAAAGTTAAGCTTATTGTCCGGCCAGAATCCTAGGTATTTAAAGGTATCAACAGTTCACCCAATAAAGTTAGAATCTTAGGACTGCATGTTGGTCCTGAGGCGGCATTCAAGGAGAGAATCATAGCTTTGGTCTTTTTGGCATTAAGCAGAAGCTTATGCTTCACAAGATTATATTGGAGAGAGATAAAATCTCGCTGTAATTCCTTATGAGCCACGTCCAGAGAAGAGTTAGAGGTGTAGAGGACTGTATCATCTGCAAATAAGTGCACATTAGCTGTGCGCAGGTGTGCATCAAGGTTATTGATGTAGATTGCAAATAAAATTGGGCCCAAAACAGAGCCTTGAGGGACACCTCATGGAAATGCTTTTAGTGGAGACAGTTCCCCCAAAGCTTTGACTCGTAATCTGTTAGTAAGGTAGCTGGTGAACCATTTAATGGCAGTGCTATTGGGACCGATGTTACACAATGCATTAAGCATAATGTCGTGATCCACAGTACTGAAAGCCTTCCCAAGGTCAAGGAAGAGTGCAAACACATGCTTCTTACAGAGTCCAAAGCAATTTGCCAGTCCATGGTTACTTTAGCAAGGGCAGAAACTGCACTAGGTTTGGCTCTGAAGCCTGACTGATCGGCGTTTAGCAGTCTCTGTGAATCCAGGTGTTCCCTGATTTGGGTGGTAACGATTTTTCCCAGAGGTTTTGAAAGGGTGGATAGTATGGAAATAGGCTGATAATTGTGCAGGTCGCTAGGGTCCCCAGACTTGAACAAGGGAATGATGTGAGCAGTTTTCCACGGCATATTATTGCTGAAACGTTGCCTTGTTGGGTAGGTTTTGTTACAGTGTTTTGTCCCTTAACTAATTTTGTGTTTTTGTTGCTGACTGAGACCCTTATCTTATGGAGATACAAAATGCTGTTGTATCCTTTTTTTTTTTAAGAGAATAAAGCTTAACACTAGTAGAATTTATATACGTTATGATTAATGAATTTGGTTTTGCTGTCTTTCCTGATTCTAACTCCACTCCATGACCTCACTTTGGAATGTGTAATCGATAAAGTGTTGTGCAGTCAGTCCCCTGACTTCACTCCCTAATTTTGAATTCCTGTAGCTAGTCATGACATACTAGCCACTCCCAAATGCTGCACCTCATCTGGTGACCTTTCATGCTTTAGTTTTGCACGTGGTCATTGGAATTCACTTCCCACTGATATCCATAATAGCTTGCCTCACCAGTTCCAAAACAATCTTTTAAATTTCTGCTCCAATTATACATCTCAATGTTCTTAAAATGTAAGGGTTTCATTTTCAGGGTATGATTCTTCAAGTATTTATTTATTTATTTATTTATTGAATTTTGATGACTGGGTAGGCCCACTGGGCCCCGGAGGTCCCTTTTTCAGGGGCGACCCGGGTGAGACAACAAATTACAGGTAACAGATCAGTACAGTCATGTAATTGTAAAGTATTTAACAGTAAGAATACATAGGTTTACAGGCGGCAGGTAGTGTAAGACATGCAGACAGTAAGGACATAGAGGCTACACATAATGAGACCGTTTTACATCCCAAGTTAGTGATTAGGTTGAGAGTGCTCTGGTAGGCAAGCAGTAGCTAAAAACCTAGGGTTAGCTTCTTTGTGGGCATATTGGAAGGGGGATAAGAGGGACATAAGTGCACCCCATCTTTAGGGGGGAGGTCCGTTATGCTACCAGGATGGCTATGGAAGGTCGGGTCTAATGAGCTACCAGGATGGCTGTACATGGTCAGGTCCTGAAACAAAGATATGTGCTCCTGTCGAGCAGGTGTCCCTTGAACTTTGTCCGGAAGCTGGAGATGGACACAGCCTCCCGTACCTCCAAGGGGAGGTTATTCCAGGTGGAAGGGGCGGTGTATGCAAAGGACCTGGACCCGGCTTTAGTCCTAGTCTTGGGAACCACGAGGAGAGTTTGGCCTGATGAGCGCAGGCACCGTGGGTTGGGTTTCACCCTAACGAGGCCATTCAGGCTGGGGGGAGGTGTGGGGACCCAGTAGCTTGAATGTAAGGCAGATTAACTTCTGTGACAATTATTGATGTACTTGTGCCTGTTTCTATTATGTCTCTAATTAACTTCTGTGACAATTATTGATGTACCTGTTGTGCCTGTTTCTATTATGTCTCTGATTAACTTCTGTGACAATTATTGACATACTTGTTGTGCCTGTTTCTATTATGTCTCTTTTCTCACAGATTGTTGCATGCTTGGTATTTGAGGGATTACTGCTATGTTGCAATTTACATTGCTGATTGCATCAATCTGGAATCTGATTGATGTCTGTACCCATCAGTTGCTGATTGTTTTCCTGATCCGTCTGCATCACAATGTTTGCTACCTCCTGTTGCTTCCTAGGTCACACCTGAAAATAACCAGTTACTTTGTATAGTGCGCGTCCCTGGTAATCAAAAACAAAATTAGCATTCTAGGCTTCAACCTGTGAGATTATATAAATTATTGCTGTATTATAGCTCTGTAAATTGTGTCTCTTGTTATGTTAAGAAATATGTTGACTAATAATGCTGCATGCCGACTGGCCCGGTGGTGCTGAGGGTTGAGGCACTGGATGTCACACCTTGCCCCACTGGCGACCCGGGTTCAGGAGCGAGCTTGGGTGCCAGGAGTCAGCAGGGGAGGGATCAGATTGAGCACCCTCTGAGCTGCTCTCCTATCCTGGGGGGAGGACTCTGGGGTATCCAGTGCACCAGTGGCTCCTGGTGGAGATCGGGTGCGCTGCTGTGCACTAGACAGCACGCTATCTCTGTGGCCTGACATCAGCAGGGTTGCCATGCGCTGATTGGGACATGCACCACGTAGGGGAGGGAGGGCAGAGCACAGAAACTATGGGGAAAATACCCCTCCCACCAGATAGGCGATGGCTCCTCCAGTGCCACTGCCACCACACGCTCAACGCTGGTTCCCCGCCACTGCCCCTTCTACTTCTCCAGGTGCCATAGCCTCTCCCATGCTTCTGGGGGGAGTCGTAACATCCTTGAAGATGGTGGGGAACACTGTAGGTGGTAGCGCAGTCATGGTGAGTGAGGTGGCTCGAGAGAGTTCTGGTTGGGAAGGCGCGAAAAAGAATTGCAAAAAAAAATAAAAATAATGCTTCATTCCTCTGTATGATGTGTCTCATACTTCTCGCAAATTATATAATGGCTATGTCACTGCTTTATGTCTCTTTGTAATTAACCCTGGGTTGCCCATGCAAAAGGGACCATCTGGTTTCTGTGGGCCTACCCACTTACCAAAATTAAATAAATAAATGAATACATGATTCTGTGGGACTTCAGAGTTTTTCTTTCTTTATACAGCTTTTTCTCCTCTAGTGACATCTGTCCAGTTTACCAGTCTGGGCCGTACCCCATGGTGGAGCTCCCAGTCCTTGAGCTGGGGGTGTACCCTGTGATGTAGCTCTGAGTCCTCCCTCTGCTAATCCCACTTTCCCACTTCTGACACCAACGGAGCTCCATGGTGTGGGGCCTGAGCAGTCCACCAGCTGTCCTCCTGACAACACTGCTTTTTACCTGCATTTTTTTTATCCCTCCCTCCACCTATGGAGCCTGGTGGCACTGACTGTTGGCATGCATACATGGAAGACCTCTGTTGTAGGACAAGCTCCCTGGCCTTTCACTGGTGTCTCTGCAGCAATACAGCCCAATGCCTACCCTGCCTGGTTGGAACCACTGTTGTGCAGCACTGCCTCCCAGCCCCCAAGCCCACCTCCAGCCAGCACCTGTGTTCACTCCCAAACTGGGGTCACCAGTGTGGAAACAGGATGTGTCACTGCTGAACCATCAGGTATGCCTTGGACTTCAAAGTTTACCCCAAAAAGGTTTTCTAAGTTACAACTGATTTGCATTTTGAGCTTCAGATCCCAAGGTATCAGCGTGGCTCAGCTGGCAGAACATCCACATCTGGGCTAGAAGGTTGTGGGTTCTAGTGCCACACCGAGTTTGGGCTCATACCATAAATTCCATAAATGCTGGCATCTTAATGCAGTACCAGGGTGATGTTGTACTGTCATGGTATGCTGTCCCTTGGATGAGACATTAAACTGAGGTCCCTTCTGCCTGTCTCTGGTGCTGTCCTGGTGGGTGACCAAGTGAAGTAGAAGAAGACAAGGCACTTTTTGCAAGAGTGGGGGATTTTCTATGGTGTCCTAGCTAACATGTCCCTTCCTATAAGTTCATGCAACTGTCCAAGGCTGTGTATGTGAGTGTTTTTTTTTTTTTGTTGACTCTTTGTATCGCTGCTTCCTCTGGAACTCTCTCAGGTGCTCCGCAGTCACCGCCAACCGTGCTACCTCCCACCTGAAGTCCACCCCACCAGGAAATCAGGGACAGACACTCCCCCACCTACCTGTTCTGACAGCTGGTCCCATCTTGACAGAGCCAAGGCAGACGAGGGGATTGGGAGAGCCAGTGGAATGAACCTGGCATTGGGAGTGTTGCAGTGGGACATTGGAGTCCAGGGAGCGGAGCATTTTTTTCTACTGTGTTGCAAGGGCATGGACGTGCAGTGGCATCCTGCTCTTGCCAGGCATTCTCCTGCACCTGTGTGAAAGATGCCCACTGCTACCCAACCCCTACTACGTGCCCACACAGATTGCAGTACTCCCCAAAATCCCAGGGGTCACTGGTGCTGCACAAAGCAGATCCCACCTACCCCAGGAGAGGAGAGGAGAGAAATTCTCCAGATGCTCAATCCTACTCCACCCCTGCCAACCCCCAGTGACCCAAGTCTGCACCCAAACTCGGGTCGCCAGTGTGGTGTGAGGTGTGGCATCCAGCACCTCAACCCTCAGTGCCACCAGGCCGGCCTATGTGTGGGTGTTGATGTGTGAAATGGCTTCAACTACACATTCAGTCACTTCACTACCAGTCTAGCATTGCTTGTAATGTACTTTGGGATACAATGTGTATGAAAAGCACTATATAAAATGCGGGTTGTTTTTCTTCTTAAGGTAGCAGCAGCATATGTTAGGCAGCATGCTGTTTCTTTTTAGAAATAATGTAGTTGTGCAAAAACATCACTATATTACTTTTTATTTTCATATTTTTTCATTTATGAGTCGAGATATGTGATTTCAAAGTTTTCAAAGGTTCTTGCTTATCATGAAAAAAATGAAACATCTTGGTGTGGTGCATTGCTATTACCATCAGAAACATTTTAGCACCATCATAAGCTAACACATCCACAGCATATAGCTGGTATTTAAGTCAGAAGAGTCCCTCTGTGAGTGACATTTAATGTACTGCATTGGAACGACGGCCATCTTTAATGACCTGTGTCATTAATTACAAAAATAGTTATCAGAGCAGTTTTGTTAATAATCCAAGGGCATTAAAATTATACAAATTATGAATCTAAGCATATAAGGAATGCATTTTTGCAAAACTATAAGATGGAAATATTTGCCAACTAACACATACTACTGCTAGTGCTGCTTGCACTTACTAGTACAGCCCCTTTTTGGCACAACGAGTACCAAACTTAGTTAATTTCCATAGTAAGTAAAAACAACAAAAAAAAAGCCACTTCAGGTTTTCAATTATGCATTTACAATTATATATGGCATTATGGATTGGAGTCACATGCTGAAAGTGCTGTTACTGTATTTGAATAGAGAAGTGTGTGCGGTTTGCACTAGTGTAAACATTAGTGAACAGCACCTGAAGAGACAGCTTCCATGGAAACCCACCTAGAGTATGTGCAGTGGTTTTATGTGATAAGGCAAGTCATTTTAGTCACAGACCAATAAGAGCGACTAAACAACCGCCCCAAGTCACAACAGTGAGTGAAAACAGATTGACTGCCGCAAACAGTGATGGCCGATAGATTCAAACACCAACAAACAAAACATTTTTATACGAGTGAGCTCAGCCCCCCACCCTCCCACACCCCACTTACAGATTCTCAACTCCAAGGGGAGCAGACATAAAAATGAAGTCCAGGAGGAACAAAATCCTATCCTGCCCCAGGACCGATCCGGGTCCTTCAGCTCTATGGAGGTGGCTGTAGCCACTATGCCAAATGACCAGCTCAGCAGAGTTTGGCCACGCTACCCTTCTTATTGTCGCCAAGCACGTGCAGCTCAATGCTGCACTCGCTCTCACCTATTCCTCACTATACTGCACCACTCGCTCTTCCCACAAGTGATTTTTTTGAGCCACTCTTAATGAGTAGCTCAATTAAACTTGCTCATATTACATGATACCTGTGCAGTAAACATCTTTTTCAAGTGTGGACTGTGTAGCAAATAGTGAGAAAATCCCCATAGCAAATCTTTACTAGCATGCACAATTAGTACTGAAAACTGCGTAAGAAGTAAATTGCACAGGTTCACAACAGTAGTGACTAGTGCGATTGGTGTTACATTTACACATCTTTCTTTTTGTTAAATCTTGTGTTTGTCCCCTCTCACTCTGGAGTGACTCCATTCAACTTAGGGGCCACTCCCCTGCTCTGTCCACTGTCTTCTTCAGCAGTGACCCCATTCTCCTGGCTTGTCCCCTGTGGTGGCTAGGGCCCACATGTGCAGAAGACTTTCTGAAGATGAGCTCCAGCGTGGTGTTCGGTCAACATAACTGGCTCCAGGGTGCCTCTGGTGTTCTTCTGTGCTACTCCAGTTTTTTCTTGGCTCAGATGCAGCTTATCCTAACAAAATTGTGTCCAAGATCCTGTACAAGATTTGTGACACGTTCGTACAAGATTTCAGTCACTCAACTGAGATTTTGAATTAGCTGTACTATCCTTTGAGTCTTAATAATGATGAAAAGGTGGAGTGAAGGACGAAGCTTCCTGACTAAAATACAAAAACTGACTAATTGAAGAAAAGATACGTGGGTGAGGGAAGGGACTCTCTCTCAACATGGAGACTGCGGCATGAGTCTCGGCAGTTACTTCTGGGCAGGATGAACTGTAGCTGCTCCTTTTTACTCATGTATGATGCCCATTGGTCCACAGGACACCAGCATGCTAAAGGCTGTAACACACTTACATGCATGCAGTCATCCCGTACAAAACCCAGCTAGCATTCCCCTTCCTGCAGTGCCTCCACTGCACTGGCACCTATGGTTACCAAGGTGGCAGTGCTACAGTGGAGGCAGCGGCCCTTCCTACTACTTGAAGGAGAACATCTTCTCAGTCCTCCTCCACTTGCTGGCCCTCCGCACCGACCCCTGGGTTTGTTGGCATTACTACAGGTTGTGCTGTGACTGAGCCAGTGGGCCATCCTCCATTTGCAAATTTCTCAAATGGATATTATTTCTCTGAGCAGCTGATCCCCAAAAGTCAGAAATGGCTGCAATCGAACTCTCCAGGCATTTGACTGTGAACTGCATTAGGATTAAACCATTTCCAGCTGTGAATTACTTATTTTACTTAGAAATCAAAAAAATGTGTGATGCTGTGTGGCAATATAGAGCCTGTGTGGCTGGCTGTTTGTGTTTGTCTCTTGTCAGTAGTTTAGTTTTTGCAGATTTTCATGTGTTTCTGCTTGGAGGAACTAGACCATTCTTGGACATAACATCTAGGAACATTTCCTGGACTAAGAAACTGCAAAACATCAACACCAGGTACTGGCATTCTCATCATAAATCAACTTATTTGGAAGCCATCAAAGTCAAAAGTAAGGTCAGTAAATCTGTTATACAAGCACTGAGTTGTGGAGTGCTGCATTGAATCCACGTTTCCGTCTGACTTGGTCTTTAAAGATGTGTACTAGTCTTTGAGGTCTATTCAAAACCATTTTGGAGAACAAAGGGAAGAGACTAACAAAGGATTTTTACATCCTGCATATGCCCCAGGCCAATGTTCATCACCTTCAGGAATTTAACCCCTTCAGGAATGTATCACATTCTGGGTCTTTGAGCTACAATAACAGTTTTCTGGTCACAGGTATTTCACCATTTCTTGTGGATTTGATTACTTTTCATCAATCACATGGCACCTCTGAGAACACGGCTTTATATATTGTGCTCTGCAATATTATGGGGCAAACGCAGACCAGCAAAGCCAAGAGGACTAGATGCCCTACAACAAAACTAGTCTGCAAAATCATTAAAGCGTACTTTCTTAGGCTACTACTTATGCTACTTCTGATATCTGGAAATGTTCTTCTTAATCCGGGGCCTACCAGCCTAGCCCCATGCCACAAAAGGTGGGAGGTCCCTTACATTAGCCTCAATCAGTGTCTGCAGCCTCCTTAACAAACTTGAGATCTTGCAAACCTGGGTCCAGCAACATAGCCCTGATGTACTCTCTGTTGTCGAAACATGGCTTAACCCCCAAGATACCAGGCGCTGCAGTCACCATCCCTGGATACTCCATATTCAGGCAGGACAGGGTTTCCAAATGAGGTGGGGGCTGTGCCATCTACCTGAGAATTCCTGTCTGGGTCCGTCTTCCATTCTCAAACCCTAAACCACCCTCGCAGGTTCTCGCTATTAAAGTTCTGGGCACACAACAAGGAGCTCACCATTGCCTCTGTGTACCTACCCCTAAAGATCAGTACAATGGATTTATAGCATATTGGAAAGCCTACAGGGATTACACCATAACTCTGAACTCATAGTACGGGTGACTTCAACATAAATTGGCGATTGCTGGAGGCCAGTAACTACAAGGATGCTGTCATATCACAGAACCTCACCCAGCTTGATACCACCCCCACCAGATGCAACTATAGGACAGGGTCATGAACACTTCTGGACTGGATCCTAACTAATCACCCTGAACAAATCTCAAAAGTCTCAGTGCTCCCTGATGGGATCAGTGACCACTCACCGGTCACATGTACCTGGACAAACAAATTCATTAAGCCCCCTCCTAAAATAATCCACACCAGAGTGTTAAAGCAAGGTACCTTGAGCTACTAAAGACACACCTAAGCCACCTGGACTGGACACCAATCGACTCTGCCATTGATGTAAACCAAGCCTTAGACCTTTTCATCAGCCACTTCACTCGCCTGCAATATCTTTGCACCTCTCAAAAAGCTGAAGGTCAGGGCAGAGCTAACCCTTGGATAACCCCGATCTAATCACTTTACTCAAACATAGGGATCATCTCTGGCACTGTGCCCATGCAACATCCAAACCTGGGGATATTCGTAAATATAAAGCTGCCAGAAATGAGTGCATGTGGGCTGTTAGGAGAGCCAAAAGCAAATACTTCAAGGAAACTCTCTCCAACTCCTGGGGTGATGGAAAAAATTTTTGGAGTAACCTGAAAGACCTTACAGGCAAGAACCCTAAGTCACCACCCACCATGCTAAACATAAATGGAACACCAACAACTGACCTGTACACCATCACCAACACCTTTAACAATGCATTCTCCAACATGGGTAGTGTCCTCCCTTCTAATTTCTTTGATGCCCCTCTGGTAGTAACCCTCCTGCAACTACTCCTACTCTACACCCCTCCCCACAATTCTACTTCAAGGAGATCACAGTGCATGAAGCCAGAACCAATATTCGGAAGGCCATTCACAATGCAGGCTACAGCAGTGACTCCCTTGATCTGAAGTTGTTAGCACTTGTCCTTGAAGAAGTCCTTGAACCCTTGACAAAGGTCCTCAATCTATCACTAAGGATGTCCCAGTTCCCATCTTGCTGGAAACAGGCGACCATCACACTGGTACACAAAAGTGGAGACAAATCACTGCACCCCAACTACAGACCTATCTCCATCCTCCCTCTATTGTCTAAGGCCCTGGAGCGCATCGCCTTAGACCAATTAGTCAAGTACCTGGAAAAATATGACATCCAGTGTCCTGAGCAACATGGTTTCCGAAAAAGGCACAATACCACCACTGTACTATTAGAATTCACAGGCTTCATCCATACCACACTTGATCAAGGAAACTGTGTAGGGGCAGTATTCATCGACCTTACGAAAGCCTTTGATACTGTGAACTACCCACTCCTACTCAAGCAATTATCAAACATTGGGCTCTCCAATGAAGCACTGCTCTGGTTTTCAAGCTACCTTGGGGAGAGGGTCCAGCGGGTTAGGATTGCCGGTGTTACCTCAGAAGAAAAGCCAGTCCTTTCAGGTGTCCCACAGAGTCCATCCTGGGGCCCTACTCTTCAGCCTCTTCCTCAATGACCTTCCCAGTGTCTGCCACAGAAATTACTGCTCTACACCGATGATGCAGTCATGCTCACCAACCACCAAAACGCAGAGCTCTTCGAGAAACAATTACAGCTTGAATTCATGCGCATCGAAGAATGGTTCAAGTCACACAAACTGGTCATGAACTACAGCAAAACAAAGGTTATGACCTTCTACAATGCCAGGAGCAAGTACAAATCCTGTGACCTCTCCATCCTAAACCAAACAAGGACCCTACTTGAACATGTTCCTGATTTTAAATACCTAGGTGTCACATTGGACAACTCACTGTCCTACCATCGGCACATAGATTCTGTCGCCAAAGACACCAACATCCGTATAGGCCTGCTCTACAGGCACAAACACTGCATGACTCCTGACACTCTCCGATTGGCTATCAACAGCTCTGTCACCTCCATCATCGATTACGGGCTAGAAATTTATGGCTCTGCCTCCGCCTCTGCCCTCCACAGAATTACAGTTGCACTCAACAAAGCATGCAGGCTGCTAACTGGGGCTGATCGACTTACACACACTTGTGACCTGTACACTCAGGCAGGATGGCTACCTCTCATCAGCCGGATACAGTATCAACCTGCCTCTTAGCCAAAAAAGTCCTCCTCGGGGTCGTGCCGCCGGGCATTTAAAAGCTACTTATTGACCACCACAGCACCCAGAGAACTAGAAGTTCACAACAACTAATCTTCCTTGTCCCCAGATGCCGGACTACCATGAGCCAGAGGGCCTTTGCCCACAGAGCACCACAGTGGTACAATACTCTCAACAAAGAAACTCTTACTGCTGCTGCTCTTGGCCCTTTTAAGAGACAACTCCAACTTCATCTCATTTTAACTAGTCGTTGTGACTGCCTCGCCTAATCAGGGGCCCACTGCTCACTGCCCTCCACTTCAGTCTTGACAGCTACCTCCCACCTTGCCACCTCCTACTTGTCTACCCCTTGCCCCCTCTCCTTTTCCTCCCGGGGCATTTCCTGACTTCTATCCTCCTCTCCCTCCCTTTAGAGCTCTTACCTCACCTCTACCCTCCGACAATGGCTTTCCTGCCTGCATACCCCCTTCCCTCTCACCTGCAGTGCTTATTTCTAAGATTACCCTTGGCTGGTTATGTCATGCTACCTAACATCTGGCACATTTTGAATTACTGGAATTTCTAAAGCCTGTCTCTTATTTCTTGTTATTGTGTAACTGTATTATTATGTTGACCTTTGTATGTAAGTATACCCCCATTCCTTGACGTGGAACCTTTGTAAGCGAGCAGTTCCTGCTCAAAGGTATTTAAATCCTAGATTTCAATAAAATAAAAAAATAAAATATGGACTGGCAGCAAAATGAAGGTTCTCTTTATTCTGGTGCACTAAGGATGTATGAAACCACTTTTACAACGATGTTGGATCCAGGATCTTACAATGGTGGGTGCTGGGGAGGTGTGCAAAATTGATATGCAATTTAAACAAATATATATAAATAATTTCTATTGTCTGCTATTATCTTTTCCATTATATTTTTGACAGAAAATGCCGTCGATTTATAGTTTTGAATGTATTTTTCTTACAACCAATAAATCAGACTTCTTCGCCAAAGTGAAGTGCAGCAGCAGCAGGTATGTTACAGTTGGGGATGCAGCAGCCCTTAACCATCCTAGTTCTGTCACTGATTAAAACTTTTTTATTGACAAGGGAACAGATAATTATAAAATGAAAAAGAACTGCCATTTGCTTGTCTTGCTCAGTGCAGTTTACTTAATAGTTTTTCGATTGTCTTTATGTGCAAACATGATTTAGCACAATTATCTGACATGCAGATGCCTCAATTATTTGTAGAAGTTAGAATCTGTTTGCCAAGGTTAATGATAACTATATTCCATTGATGATAAGGTATTTAGTTTTATGACCATATACATTCTTTTGCAACATTAGTTATAGACTCTTGCTTGCATATGTCCTACTCTTATTTGTCTCAGTTTTACTGGAACACCTATTAACAGTTTTCCCATGATCTATTGTAATTTTAAAATCTTTGCAATAAATATCTATAAAGAAAAAATAAATAAAAGATACACAACCCAATCTACCTTTTTCAAGGGGTACTGCAGATGAGATATGCTTTGTTGCCTCATGTGACTGGTAACTGAGAACCCTGAATGACTGGGAGAATCCTCTTGATCTATAAAGTAAAAAATAAGTGTTGTTCATACATAAAGCCTTTACAATCCTGCAAATGTCAGTGGGTGCTACCAATAGGACTAGAAACAAATGAGAACGGTAGATGATGATATATATTGAAAAATATTAGCCAGTGTGTTTTATTTCATGAAGATGCATTTTTAACACTTCTGTTTTATTTCTTGATAGAGCTGCTGTGAAGAATACTAAATTGATGTTTTCTTTTCCTGTCTCCAGTTATTAGATAATCTGTTTATTATATTAAATACACACACACACACACACAAACACACACATGTCATATCTATATCTATATCTATATCTATATCTATATCTATATCTATATCTATATCTATATCTATAACTATATGTTATACAATCCACTACAGGGCGTGCAGTCATGCTCTGATGTAAACATGCCTTGTTGTGTGTTGCGAGGCACAAGGCTGCAGGCTATACTATATTTAATTAATTAATTTATATTTTATTATTTATTTATCCTTCTGTGGCCACCTCACTGCACCCCTGTTAATCTCTTGCATCCTGTCACCGGAGATCCGGCCGCCGTCCGTCTCGTCCAGAACCGCTGGCACCCTATAGCCTCTGCAGCTTACCCCCCCCACAGCAGGGCAGCAGGGAGCTCCCTAACTCCCCACCCAGTACAGATCCAGCTCAGGTGCCAGCGTCCCATTGAACACTTGTGGATGGCCATCAAACAGCGGGAGGTGCCACCTTTTTCCTGTTTTCTGAGATTCCCTGAGTCGGTGGGTATACAATGACACCAGTGGCCATGAGTGTACATGTGTCCGACGCACCCCATCCTGGTGTCTGCCCTGACTCCTCCTTTGATACAGTGCATCTCTGCCCCCCCAACCTCCCCGCCAGAGAGGCAGTCAGTCACCGACTATCATGGACCCCCTTGGAGAAGGAGAGCAGTCCATTGGATGCTCAATCCCTCTCCTCTCCTGCCAGCCCCGGTGACCCGTGCTTGCTCCTGAACCTGGATCATCAGCGTGGTGCAAGGTGCTGCGACCAGCGCCTCTGCCCTCAAGCGCCACTGGGCCAGTGAGCTATATTTAATTTAAACAAGGGGTATTCAGGTGGTTTTGTGATTGAAATAGTAAAAGCTACAAAAGAAAAAGCCATTTAAACTAGTTAGACTACTATATATGCAATCAAAAATAAATGGCATCTAGCATTTTACTTTTCTATTGAAAGAGTTTACCAGGAAATGCCTAATGAGCCATAAAACTCATTTCCAGTGGAGTTCTAGAGGAAATATAACTGAAACCAGTCACTGAGCATGCTCATAAACTTATTTTCACATGTGAGAATAAATGTCTGAGCATGCTCAGTGTGACCATGAGTGAGATACATTTCTGAGCATGCTCAGTGTGAGAACAACGAGTGAGATACATTTCTGAGCATGCTCAGTGTGAGAACAACGAGTGAGATACATTTCTGAGCATGCTCAGTGTGACCATGAGTGAGATAAATTTCAGAGCATGCTCAGTGTGACCACAATGAGGGAGATAAATTTCTGAACAAACTCAGTGTGACCACAATGAGTGAGATAAATTTGAGCATGCTCGGTGTGACCACACGTGAGATAAATTTCTGAGCATGCTCAGTAACCAACTTCATTTATCTTGCTCATGTTGCCCAAGATAACGTGTTTATCTTGCCAAATTTATTTTCACATCTGTTGTATAAATAGGGAATACTTATTTTATTTTTATTTTTAGTCTTTGGTAACGGTAAGGCCCACTAGGCACAAGTGCCTGTTTTCAGGGGCAACCTGGGAGCACTGAGCGGTTAAGTGACTTGCTCAGAGTCACACAGTATGCAAGTGGAGGTTGTGAGAATCAAACTCAGGTCTGGTCTGCTGGATGTATCAAACTTGTTCACACCTCGTTCCTCTAACCTCTAGGTTATACTGCCAGCCCCCTCTAACCTCTAGCCTACACTGCCAAATACCCCATGAGGTAGCTTCAAATATGCAGGTTATTTGGTTTGTAATGCTGGTGTTATTGCACATTTACGTGAGTGGCACAGCCACAAGTGCACAGCATGAGTGGCACAGCCACAAGTGCACAGCATGAGTGGCACAGCCACAAGTGCACAGCGTGAGTGGCACAGCCACAAGTGCACAGCGTGAGTGGCATAGCCACAAGTGCACAGCAGTGTCGGACTGGCCCTCCAGGATTCCTGGAAATTTCCAGGTGGCTCCCTCTCAGTTGGGTACCTGGCCACCTTCTAAACTCTGAAATTCTTTGTATTTATCGTCTTTTTATGTTGGCGTGCATGCGCAGCCAACATCTTGTGGTAGTGGAGATTTGGAGGCACGGTCGCTGTTGGGCGAATGAAAGGCACACACCAGCAGGTGCATCCCTCATTTCCCAATCAGCCTACATGCCAGTGTCACACCATGCATACTAATGTGGCGTTTGCATCAAAGGAAAGGTCCGCTGCAATGTGAGCAAAGCTCATCACCCGCAGCAGACCTTCCTATGTGCTTCGCCAGCTATAAACATGGCGGCACAATGGCTGCTAAATTGCTGACTTTGGGGGTGTCCAATCCCCCGGTCAGCACACCCTGCCCCCCATGAATGTGCCGATGGGGACCCCACCCCATCGGCATTATGTGTCCCATCCTCCTTTTCTTGCCAAGGGTGCCCAATCCCCTCGCACATGCGCCCCTGCTTTTGTTGTTTGCCGACAGGGTGCACAACCGCCAACATCCATCCCCCTTCCCACTTTAATGTGCCAACGGGAGCCCACCTCCGTCGGGCATGATGTCCTTCTTTCTGTGCTGAGGGGTGCCCAATCCCTCAGCTGGTGTCCCCCACTCCCTATGTGCTGATGAGGGTGCCCAATGCCCTGTTGACTACTGTATCCCCCCCAAAAAAAAATCTGTAAAAAAAGAAAACCTTCTGCAATGTGTTTTTACCACCTGTAAACAGAAAATGGTCCTACGTAGTCTCCCTATCCCCATCCGCACCCCACTGTGCATCCTGCCTCCCCCACCCCCTCACCCCATACTTACCTCTGGACTCCAGCGCGATGATCTTTGGTGGACCAGAAACCGTTTGCACTCTTCAAAGCCCGAGCGGAAATGAGGAAATGCCGGTAAGCTGTACAATGGAATAAATAGGTTTTTCAACTTTGTTTTGGAATTTTACACCAAATTTTCAGCATGGGGTTTTTGGGACCCCTCCTCATGAATTCTGTCACTGTTATGACATTAATTGGTCCCTAAAGGTGATTTCGCAGTCACTGCGCGGAATCACCTTTCGGGACCGATTAAAGCAAGGACAGTGGCACTGTTCATGAGGTGGGCTCTCAAAAAACCTATGTTGCAAATTTGGTGGAAAAAAACCAAAAATGGCTGTTTCACAAGTGTGCATTGCGCAGTTGCTACGCACACTCGTAACGTCATGAATTCACAATATTTTCATGCCAGAATTTCAACATTGTCATTTTTCTACACCTCCTTGTGAATATTACAGCAGTCATTTTTCACATCGTGGCCGAAATGTGTTTCCACACTTCCGGTGCACAATAACACTGTAAATTTGGGAAATCAGTGTTCAGGGCAGATTACAAAAATGACAGTGACACTGTTCATGAGCAGAGGTCCTAAAATGCCTATGTTGAAAATTTGGTGACGATACTCCAAAAAATGACTGTGTTCTGAGCATCGTTGCACAGTTTACGCGCTATAAATAGCGTTAGCCATTTGTAATATTTTCACTCTGGATTTTCACCATTGGCATTTTCCACACCTCTTGATGAACAGTACAGCTGGCATTTACATATCCTGCCCAAAATGTGTTTTCGCATGTCCGGCGCCGAATAGCGCGGTCGCTGTGTGAAATCACTTTTTGGGACAGTTTGAGGAAATGACAGTGACACTGTACATGAGCAGAGGTGCTAAAATGCCTATGTTGAAAATTTGGTGGCAAAAGTCTATAAAATGACTGTGTTACAAGCGTGCGTTGCACATTTCCCACGGACCCTTGTAACTTTGCAAATTTGCAATATTTACATGCCACATTTTCAACACTGGCATTTTGTTACACCTCCTTATGAACAGTACAGCTGTCATTTTTCACATCCTGCCCAAAATGTGTTTCCGCACTGCACTACCAATGCTAATGCCAGCGCGGCAACATTCGGCATTGACAAATGCTTGTTTTCTATTAAAATGGGGTATGTGGAGCACTGTAGGTAAAGGTAAGATGCAAACACAGAGCTGGTGTATCAGATTTAAGTGGAATATTGATATGAGTGTGTCACCCTGTGCCCTCCTCTATAGATGTATAGGTGGGCCCCTGTATCCACTTTCTGGGTGGACCTTCCTGTACTCCTTTGGACTCTGGTGTACAGTGGCAACAACAATTAAATAAATAAAATAAACACCGGCATTTGAGAACAAATAACAGGCATATCTGGAGCTACCTCGTGGGATAGCTGATATATACTATGAGAGTTCCCACTGTTTTGTCTATTGCAGGTAAAACACCCTCTGTGTTATGTGAAAGGATTATCATTTTACAGTTTTTATTTCTTTTTCACTTTATTAACGATGCTCAGCCGAACCTTTTATTTTTATGGCTAAAGGGACAGTGCCACTGTTTGTGTGCAGATCACAGGAGCCAGTTTATGTGATCAGCACGGCTGTGGCTACTTACAGATAACATGATTTCAATTATTATTTGCCCAGTAGCTATGCATTCAGTGAAAATACCAGATTTTATCTTTCAAATGTACTTTCACTCTCATGATATACTCAAGCAATAAGGCACAACAGGCGTGATATATCATGGGATATCGTCACGCCTGGGTGGTTGGGCATGAGGCTGCAGGCTGAGTGCGTCTAATGACCAGTGGCGATATCCCATGATATACCACACCTGGAGTGCATTATTGCTAATATGAACAGGAGTAATGGTTTTATAAATAAAACATTTAAAAAAAAAAACCTTTAAACCTGTTTAAAAAAGCTTTTTTTTGTAGTGTTTTTTCTGCCCTAGCCAAAGTAACTAACGATTGGCAGATTGCCTTGGATAAGAAGAACAGTACCTGTGCTGTGTTCCTTTGATTTGAGTAAAGCATTTGACACAGTGGATCATGAATCATTAATCACCTCCCTTAGCTCACTAGGACTGGATTCTCTCTCACTCAACTGGTTTAAGTGCTACCTATCATCAGATAGGTCACAACTAGGTAAAAATGGAAATTACCTATCCACCCTTAAAACCACTGCTAAGAGGGGTGCACGCAAGGCTCTATTCTTGGCCCCATCCTCTTTGCCATTTATATTAATAATATCGATGCCAACCTCACTCAATCTAACATTCATCTGTTTGCTGATGATACTGTATTATATGTCAGCAATCCTCATTACCTAAAGCCTGTGAGCTGTTACAATCTGAATTCTCCATCCTGCAACACATTCTACTCGAAAAAAACTACTTCTAAATGCCAAAAAACAAAAGCTATGTTCTTTGCCACAAAGAGTTGCTCTGCCACTATCCCATCACCCACCACCCGACAATTATCCACCCTACTTGGAGAGAAGCTGGAATTTGTTGATAACTTCAAATACCTTGGAGTCTGGATTGATAATAGGCTTGACTATTCTATCCATATTAAAGAGCTACTAAAAAAGCTGAGACAAAGGCTTGGTCTATTTTTTAGAATAAAACACTACCTTAACAGAGACTCCAAAAAAAGATTAATCCAGGCATCATTCCTATCCCTCATTGATTATGCTGACTTTCTCTATGGCCATTGTTCCTCCCCTCTTAAACAAGCTGGACACCCTGTATCATAGATCCATCAGATTTATTACTGACCTTCCCTCCAGCACCCATCATTGCTCTCTATATGTGCAGTCAACTGGACATCACTACAACACAGAAGAAATAGGAATGCTGCAATCTGGATATTCAAAGCTTTATCAGGCAAGCGACCCACCTATATCACAGACTGTTTTACCAATTACTTCTAGGCCATACACCTTAAGGATCAGTAAACTCATCATACTAAAGGTCCCCAATGCCTGCACCGGTTTGGGAGGGCCGCTATTAGCCATTCACTAGCAGCTGCATGGAACTCACTCCAAAAATCCATGAAGCTAAATAGCCTCTTACCTTTAACATCCTTCAAAAGATTATTCTCCACCCTATTTCCAGAGCTCTGCAATTGCTTTTATAAGGCCTAATCCCCTACCCTACCTACCCTCCCAGCCCCTTTTCCGTGTTCATTATGTTAGTTCTACTTCTATTTTCCAGTCACCTGATATACTCTCATAAAAGCCAATTAGGCCCCATAATTTATATATTATGCCTGCTATACCCATTGTCTCCTTTTTCTTACAGGTTAAATGGTTTTACTGTGCCTTGTATATGTAAATTGTTGTATATTATCACTTTATGTCATTGTACTGCTGTTTATGTTATTCTTGTCTATGTAAAAATACTTGTACTCTTATTTGTATGACCACTCAGGTCCATCTTGTAAATGAGCTACGCTCAATGATGTTCGCCTGACTAAATAAAGATTTTGATTGATTGATTGATTGAGTGTAGGAATACATTAAAAAAAATAGTTCTAGAATCCAGCAGGTGGCACTGTTATAGTTGAAGCCCACAGAAAAGGTTAAGGCATTGTGAGGTTGTGACCTGTGAACTCTGCCCCTCTGTGCTTTCCCTACATTTGTTCCCATTTGGAGGGAACAATTTGATTTTCTTTCTTTTTTTTTTGGTACAATGGTAGTCAATTGATATGTACAGTACAGCATGCAGTACTGACATGAATTTTTTGTTGCGGTGCTGATCTTTGACCATCAGCGGCTGTTGCTGTGTTACAAATTCTGGGATGGAGCTCGAGTCATGGCAGCAGAAGTCTGTAAGGTGAAGTACACAGAGCCTGTGATTTTTAGCGTGTGTGTGCGTTTTAACTGTTGCTTGAGCCTCAACTCGCTCCGTAGCTTCATGTTATATAGATTTTCTCGGCAGGGGGTATGAGTGACTGTTACAGTCATAAAGAAAAGTACATGTTTGCCATGTGAAGTGTTTATTGCGACTTGTGGTCGGAAATGGGTTAGGAGCGAGGTTTACAGTGCTGCTTGGCAGAGTCAGGTGTTGCGGTGAGCATTTTGTGTTTTGCTTTTAAATACTGGCTGTCTCGAGGTGTTAATCGCTTCAGTTCAATGCAGGAGTTCTGGTGGGGTTTGTGCAGTACAGTGAGGGATGTGGAGAATATTGCATTCAGAGGAGTTCAGATAAAGTGAGGAGGCTGGTTGCCAGAGCCTTTTGAAGCTGTGATGATGATGTAGCTCAATATCATCATGGCTTCAAGAGCTCTCAACCAATCAGATTAATCTATTCACGATCGTAAGTTTATAATTAAGCAATAAGGCATGATAGGGTGTGGTATATCATGGGATATCATCATGCCTCGGGTGGTTGGGTATGAGGCCGCAGGTCAAGTGCATCCAACTGTCTGAGAAGTGACAATATCCCATGATATGCTACACCCTGGAGTGCCTTATCGCTATTTATTTATTTATTAGAACATCAGTTATCAACCTTTGAGCCAGGGGCTCATTTACAAAGGTACCTCATCACAGAGAGGACAAAACAGTGCAAACAACATTTTTACAAAAAACAGAGTACAAAAATTTGTAGGAACATGAAGACATAGAACAGTTACCATTTTAGTAATACAGGATTGGCAAAGCACAAGTAGGTTCAGAGTAATTTGAACAGTTACAATTTTAGAGTTACAGGATTGGCAGAGCACAAGTAGGTTCAGAATAATTTGTAAAGCAGGCTAACAGTGGTGGTACTAAACAGAAATAAGCATTGTAGAGAACATGCGGAGAAGCAAATAGGATCATAGATAGTGATAGGTAATAGGTTAGTGCAGCCACTCAGGGAGCTTTGTCAGAGCAATTGAGCAAGAGTAAACTTAGAGGCAGCCACAGCTGCGCGTAGTAAGTAGGTGTTTACGAAGGGTGGTTTTGAAACGAGAGATCATGGAAGCATCAGTGATACTGGTAAGGAGGGTGTTGTAACAGGAAGGGACTCTGTAGCAGTATGCCCTTTGTCCTGTGTGAAGTCCTTGCCCTCGGTACTAACAGTGTGGTTTTGCAGGAGGTTCGGGTATGCACTAGTGAGTTTGCTTGGTGGATGAGGCAGTCAACCCTGGTGAGGATAGTCAAGGAGAGTCTTTTTAGTTAGTTCTGTTATGAACTGGATCCCACATATATGTGAATAAAATATAAAAAATGTTTTAAATTGTTTTAGTATTACATTTTCTAATGTGTAGGAATACATTGATAAAATATAGTTCATTTAATTTTTGATGTGGGCAGCAGGTGTTCTCCTTGTAATGCTTTGGTTGTTAGATGAGTTTTTCTTTCATTTGTTTTGTGTAAAGTTGTAGTTGCTTTCTTTTGAGAATGAAAAGGTTTTGCGTCCCGAGTAAGAAGTGGCAGCGGCAATCCAGCGCGGTCGTGCATGCTGTGAAATGACTTATTTTAATGGCTGTTATCTGAGCATAAAAAATATGTTTCTAAGTTCACGTTGATGTTGAAAAACTAGTTTATTGTGTGAAACAAGGCTTATTTTAGCTGGAAACTGCTTTTGAAAACTACAGCTGTGATTGTAAGCATGCACATTAGCGTCTGTCATAGATGTGGGTGCGCGGCGTTGCAGCTTTAGTTTTGAATAGCAGTTTCCAGGTTAAAAATAAGCATTGTTTCAAGTAATAGACTATATTTTCAACATCAACATGAACATAGAAACTGATTTTTATATTTGGGTTATGGCGGTAAAAAGTGATTTCACTGTCAGAGACAAACAGGGCGGCTGAGCAGGGAAATTTTGGACCAAACTGAGATAAAAAAATAAGCAGCCGGCGAGACAGCCGTGATGGGTTGGGACTTATCCTAACTGATTTTGTTCAGATTCTAACTGATTTTGGGTTAGGTTACGTGGATGCTGGCGGGGAAATGAAGAGAGTGGATTTTTTAAGATGTAGCTTTCGTTCTGCTGCCTTCTGTTGTGGGCACAGCTGAAGAGAACAGTGCATGGAGAGTGAGGAGGCTGGCATGAGCTTATTAAGCCGTGATGAGGTAGCCCAATATCATCACGGCTTTAAAGCTGTCGACCAATCAGTTTGCTGCATTTATGATCCCCAGTTCATAAATATATTTATAAAACATCTATTTTGATATAACTGGCCAGATAAAATGTGTTATCTTTCTGAACATGAAAATATAACATTATCTTTAATAAGTAAGCTGTTGGCTAACTAGGATCTGCAGCTTATCTGTTAGGTAGGAAAATTGGCAGACTAGGTGGGCCAAGCGGTCCTTATCTGTTGTCAAATTCAATGTTTCTATGTTTCTATGTGTTATCTTTTTTGTTTTGATTTAGAATGTTTTGCCTCAGTAGCAGTACTAACCATATTCAAATGTGAATAACTTTAAAATGAAAAATAATAGCATGGTACTGGGAACATGAAAGTTGCTCACCACAAAAATATCTACAAAATGAGTGGTGTTTCATTTATAGATACCATTAAGATTATTTTATAACCAGTGAAAATGGTAGAAAATTCAATTTGTTTCACTTTTTCTATAAATGAATTACCAAAAAAAAGCAAAAACAAAAAAACTGCATATTAAACTTTTTCATTATGTTCTGGCCATAATGTAAAGCCCTGGGGCTCAGTGAGTTAAAAGGAAGTAGTACTAAATCTCAGAAACCCCTTCCAAACAAGTACTGTAACTGTAGAAGAAGCCGAAACTTAGTCACACTTTTCAGTCACAAGCACTTTTTTACACATTCACAATCATGTTTATCCCAAAACACATGTCTGTATAAATGGAATATGACATAGCCTGATTGAATATATCATATTTATCTTCGTTCAAGGCTAATGATTAACATATCTCACTCATGCCGTCACTCATGATATATCATAATATTATTGGCCTGTCATGAAGATAGATATGATAGCTTCAGTCAGGCCATGTCATATCCCATATATATATATACACACACACATATAAATTGTGTTTTGCCTTTATTCATGAACATGGTTCTATTTATACTTAGTGTCTGCTGGCTTCATACTTTTTGACACACATTAGTACTTGTAACACATACAGTACAGACACACACACACACACACACACACACACTTATAGAAACATAGAATTTGACAGTAGATAAGGGCGCTTGGCCAACCTAGTCTGCCCATTTCTCTACCTGATGGATAAGCTGCAGATTCTAGTTAATCAACAGCTTACTTCCTCCTACCCACCACTAGAATTGCCTTATGCCTGTTCCATGCATTCTTGAATTCTCCCACTGTTCCTGATTCCACAACATCCTCAGGAAGGCTAGTCCATGCATCCACAACCCTCTCTGTGAAAAAATACTTTCTAACATTACCTCAGTAATTACACACACACACACAGTCTACTACTTTCACTCCTCCCTGCCTCAAGCCCATTGACCAATGAAAAACTGTGGCATGGTCCTTAAGGTCAGCTGGCCTACTACTTCTCACAATCCCTAAAGCCCACCTTGCTGTGTGTCGGCGTACCTTTGCCTTTTCTGGGCCCTCTCTCTGGAATGCACTACCTTCTGCTGTTTTGACCTGCCTTTCTATAGATATGTTCAAGCATTCTCTCAAATCTCACCTTGCCTCCTCTCAGCTCTGCACCTGTTCCCGAGTCTTCCCACTCTTTGCTTCTTGCTCGTTCCCCTCCGCTGCTACCCACTCCCATGTGCGTTACTTGTTCCGCTCATACGTGCCAAACATACTTTGCTGTGTTGTTGAGCTACTCACGTTTCTCTGTGATTAACATGCTCCATTCGGTTGTAAATACTTCTTCTATGCCTGTACACACGGTATCATATGTACCCGTTGCTCATGTACCTTGTATATATATTCCGTTCATTGCTGCAACCATTTTTGCTTTTTGTGTTGTGATTTGTAAAATTAATTTGCCAATTGCTCTATTTTGATTTTCTTAAGTATGCACTATTGTAAAAGTGTCATTCTGCACTTATCTTATGCTATTATTTTTTGTAATTCTGTACCTCCCTTTGTACCCCTACCCTGGGTAGCCCCCTGAAAAAGGGGCATTATGTCTCAGTGGGATTGCCAGTTACCAAATTAAAATAAATAAATAAACTTTCGAACCAATTAAGCAATTGACAGTTTACAGGCCTTCTGCTTTCACATTCCATCTGTGGAGAGGACCTGATTTATACCCAACTAGGATTTCAAAGACTGTTTTTGTCTCTTATCCTTCTTCTGTATGAACAGAACTGTCACATCCATGTGTAAAAGTTTTTTTAACAATTCTACAATATGTACTTAAAATGGTTTCTTTGTCTGTCATTTTCTAATAAAGAGCTCTGTGTAGCTCCAAAGCTTAAAAATCCTATGAAACTCTTGTTGGTCCATTAAAAGTATAAAATCACCCAATTTGTTCATCCTTTTTAGAAGGACCAAAACAGCAACAAATAATTCTTTACAAAGCAGTGAGTTAGATATAGGTTTGAGTTAGGTATGTTGTAACTGTTTTGGGTGAAATGCATTACATGAAGCCTCATAAGTCATACCCAATGTCCTTCTTCTTAGGCCAGTTGTGTATGATTGTTACTTTTTTATTTATTTATTGAAAAGTTTCACCAGGAAGGCACACTCAACAATATAACATCGCTCGTCTCCTGGAGCGTCCTGAGGGAAAGGGTAGTGAGAGTACACAGGCGATCACAAATAACAGTATTAATGAAATTACATGAGGACCTAGGTGATATCTCCACAGTCCATAATAAAATACAACAACATATAGTTACAACAGGTACATGCTAAATTATTAAAATGAAGCGAGTTTCTGTAGTACAATTTGAGTTTAAATGAATAGGATGACTTGACATGGAGAAGTATAAGGGGCACTTTTCTAGACAGTGCAAAATACTGACAACAACTTGTATGCTATGTACAGTAAATACATGTAACTTATGGCCTAGCAATTGTGTACAGAAAGGCAACTTATAGTAAACTAGCTATTCTATACTTAGGTCGAGTTTGTCAATTATATTGATTATTTTAGATTTTTATTGGAACATGTATGCATTTAAACATGACTGGCTTGTAAACAGGGTATTGTTGCCCTAACAGTGTATTGCCAATTTTCCTGACAAAAAATAAAATTCTACTACCAGGCAGTGCAGGGCTGTGCACCAGCAAACATGCAATAAGTTTGACTTGGGCGGGGATACAGTCTACAAGTTCCCTTGGTCAGTGTCAGTGGCTCAGTAGGTAGCACACTCCTCTGAGGCCGGGAGATCAGAGGGCTGTGGGTTCAGTTCCCACATCTGGCACTTGGGTTAATGTCCCAGTACTGACACTGTAGTGCAGCATGAGAGGGGTGCTGCACTTCTGAGGTGTCATCTTTCGGATGAGACATTAAACCGAGGTCCTATCTGCTTGGATTGGTGGTAGTTCAGGTGGATGTTAAAGATCCCATAGCACTTATCGAAAAGAGTAGGGGAATTTCCCCAGTGTCCTGGTCAAATTTCCCTCATTCACTAAAATACCACCAACAGCTTAGTCTGGTTCTCAGGTCAGTTGGCATTCATCTGTATCCCCTCCTCGGGGCGTGCCTGAAAATAGGCAGGATTTGTCTAGTGCACTTACCGGTCAACAAAACTAAATAAATAAATGGGACCCATGATGTAGCTTTCTCGAGATGTATGGTACTGTGGGAGTCTATTGGGAAAACATTAGTCTAAGGCTTTCTGGACAACTGTTGCTATATTCAGTAGCCAGTGCAGCCAGACTGTAGAACTTGAGCAATCACTGAGTGGGTACAAACATCTCCAGTCCATTCCCAAGCCACTGGGAAAATGTTGGACTTGGTCAGTCGGTTGAAGAGCAGCAGTCCCTAGCCCATTCACTAATCACTGTTGGTAGATATCAGACTAAACCAATCGGTGACTGAATTCCTGAGCCATTCCACCAATTTGTGCTGCTGGATACTGTACTTGGCCAGTCGATGCAGTCCTGAACAATTCACCAAGTACTATGGATAGATGTTGGACATGATCGATCGATGAGTGGATGCTGTGATCCCTGACTCCATTTATCAATCAGGATGTCTTACTGAAGGATTTGACGAATCAGTTAGTGGATACATTATTTCCTGGTCACTTTTCCGAACTATGTGTTTGAATGTAGGTTTGATGAATCAGTGAGTGGATACAACGGTCCATGGCCTTTCACCAGTTGCTGTGGATTAATATAGGACTTGGCAAATTAGGGAGTGGATACTGTGATCTGTGACCCATTCATCAATCATAGTGGCTCCTTGCAGGACTTGGCCAATCATTGAGGTGATACAGGGCTCCTCGGCCCATTCATCAATGACAGTGGGTAGATACTGGACTTGGCCAGTCATTGAGGACATACAGATTTCCTAGGTCCATTCACCAATGACTGTGGATAGATAGATAGAAGAAGAATCAACATTTATATGGTGCTTTTCAGGCACATTGTATCCCAAAGTGCTTTAGAAGTAATGCTAGACTGGTAGTAAAGTGACCGAATGTGTAGTGGCAGCCATTTTGGATGTCAACAGCCACACACACACACAGCCTTGGACAATCACATGAACCAGCTTTATGGGAAGGGGAATATTGGCCAGGACACCAGGGAAATTTCCCTACTCTGCCAGCAGGGGGCTTGACTTCCTGGAAGCAGAATGGAGGAGCCCAGTTGGGAGCCGGATAGAGGAGGAGGAGGAGGAGGAAGTGCTGATGTGGCAGGAGAGATGGAAGAATTAATGGAGACAGAAAAACAAGATGTGGAATAACAGGAGCAAAGCTTGAATGGCAATGCAGAACCTTTCACACCTGTTTCTAAAAGTATAGCAGAAACCTCAGCATATGTTATGGATGTTGCACAGACTGCTGTGATGTCAGCATTACAAATTCAAAAACTAATGCAAGAAGAAGAAAAACATTTTGCCCAGAAACAGTTTTCCCCTAAAACAAGCTTTGTTGTTGGCACGGCAACCAGAGCATGATGCAAGACAAAATCCTGCGTGTCTTGGCAACAGTGTTTTCTGCAAAAGAACCATCTCAGGAGGCAAGTGGCACATCTAATACAGCTGTTCCCTCAACGGCGCTAAAGCCGTCAGTAAGGCCAGTGAAAGTAGTGCAAATACTGAAGCCCTGAGTCATGAGACTGAGATGCGCTGGGAATGGCAAGTACAGACCGTGCATCTGGTCTAAAGGCGCCTTTCAGCTACCATGAACATAACAGACTCTTGGACTGTCAACAAAGCCCTGGAAGGAGCAGGCTGGGTTTATTCTGAAGCGGGACAATGGACATCTGGACAGCGCCCATCACGATCACCTCACAACCATAAGCATGAAGTAAATTGAGAATTCTGTACGCGCAGACGGTGACTGGGGACACTGTATAAATGTTACGAACTCTCCTCTAACACTACCAGAGAAACTGCAGTTACCTAATAATTCTGTCTTACAAGTACCTACTGATGCTTCTTCTGTACCTGATACTGCCAATTTGTCTACAGCAACAGCTGCATCAGAGGGGCCCACAGAAGCACCGCTTCAACAGATTAATAGAGCTTCATTCCGACCATTTGCGTCTTTATTTCTTCAACCCATTTTTTCAGCGAAATGGCATAATGCCGTGAGACTATTGTATAAAGATGGAATGGACTCATTACTGGACCAAGTGTTTGTTGCTAGATCTTTGTTAAAAGAGTCTATGAAATTTTTGCAAATTAAGTTCTTGCACTTATCCATGTGTCAGGCGAGACCACATTTGATATTAGTTTTAAATTGAATACAGCTTTACAGAGGTTTTGGTCAAAATATAAAGCATTGAAGCAAACTCCGTTATGGACCCCATTTGACGCCGTACCCTTGACAAAGCCCGCTTTCAAAACCATTACAGTTTTGTTTCGGAATGAGGGGGTAAGTGTCACAGACCTGACATACTGGCTTAAGCAGAGGTGTTCTGTGTTAGAAGCTCCGGAAGCCATTTTTGATTCTGAGCACATTTGCACAGGGGGATGGAGGGTGAAAGTCATGTTGCATACTACAGATGCTGGTCTAAGTCATCTCCCTAACAGTTTTTTTTTAGGCAGGGATAGGGGAGTGCTCTTTTATGCAGGCCAGCCCAAAGCATGCTACAAATGTGGTTCTGCCTCTCACCTCAGTAGTATATGTGACCAGGTTAAATGCACACTATGCCAGGAGCTAGGCCATACTAGTGGAAATTGCCTTAACAAACCCAAATGTAATTTCTGTGATTCCTTAGGCCACACTTATCAGAGCTGTACATGGGCAGCCCATAATAAAGCTGACTCCTCTGACGGTGAAGAGCAGCGTTTACTGATTGCTGTTGCTCACAGGGAATCTCCCCCCCCCGCACGTTAAGGCCTGAACCCCAGGGTTCAGATCCCTCTTCCAGACCCTCCCAGAGTTTCCCCCTCCACACAGGGCTGGCCCATGCTCTACACCTGAACTCCAGACCACAAGCTGACGGCCGCATCCTGAAACCCGGATTCCTCCTGCACTAAGGTATGGCCCCAAGCCAGCCAACTCGATCGCGGGCACCTTTCTGAAGCAAGCCCCAATTGGTCCAGACCTCTGCTTCATTGCTTTTGCAGCTTGGTGCTGTATTTCTCTCCTCGAAACTCATTCCTTGCTAGTTTTTTTACTTTTCATTTACATGTATTCAATGTGAGAACAATTTGCCTGTATGTATTGAATTTTTTAGAGCTGTAGAATTGTTTTCAAGTGATATACAGCCCTGTTAAGCAAAGTCAGACTGTTTTGTTTTACCCCCACTGCCCTTGGCCCTGAAGTTAACTTCTCTTTTGTCCTGCTAATTTCTTGATCCCTGGCTCCTCTGCCTGACCCTTTGTTTTAGCTCACTATAAATCCCTGCCTTTTTCTCCCCCCAGCTGCTGCCCTTGAGCAGGGCTAGCCCACGCTCGCCCGGGCTCCAGACCACCAGCCTGGCGGCACTTCACTAGCCGCGCCGCATCCTGAAACCAGATTCCTCCTGCACTAAGGTATGGCCCCAAGCCAGCCAACCGGATCGCAGGCGCCTTTCTGAAGCAAGCCCGATTGGTCCAGACCTCTGCTTCACTGTTTTTGCTGCTTGGCGCTGTATTTCTCTCCTCGGAACTCATTCTTTGTTAGTTTTCGTCACCCCTCCACCCCCTCCTAGACCTCCTTTAAATACACCATAGCCATGCCCTCCTTGGCTTTCTGTCATCCTACAGGTCCACGTCAGGATAAAGACCACTTCACTCTCTCCTCGTGCTTATTCAGCCTTCCTCTCACCCACCCCAGACTATACTTTTCTGGAGTTATGGCATACTTCAGTATTGCCTTTTGCTGCTAATAAGTAGCACTCCCAATGTAGAATATTTTAATAAAACTCAATACTTGAGCCTGGAACCCTTCAGTTACATTGCCTCTTATCACTACCTACTCTCTCTACAAGCCCCATCTTTTACTCATACAACACCTTCTTCCACCTCACTCTCATAACTCCCTTCTCCCATGTCACTTAAAGCTCTCCTCCTTTTAGCCTAGAATTGTCATGCAAGTCTGTCCCTAACTAGCACTCCGCTGTCAGCCTCGTTATCACCTAGCAACCAGCCACAAAGGAAAAAAGCACTCAGAACACATTAAATTTCTTAAAGAAACTGTTACTCCTGCTTCTTTTTGCTCAGGCAATGAAGCTAAACCCGGCCCTCCATTGCTGCTCACCTCTCCTTCTGAATTTGCAGCAGTGCCTGGATTAAAAATAATGTCGGTCAATATACTGAGCTTGCCCAAAAGACTAGACCAATTACAAGCACAGGCCAGCCACACCGAACCCGATCTCATCATTGTCACTGAAACCTGCTTAAGAAAAACCATTACTGATCAACAAATTAATCTAGCGGGCTATAATCTGTATAGGGCAGACAGGGAGTCCGGGGTGGGGTGGGGTGGAGTAGTCATCTATGCTAAATCCAAGTTCTCAATTAGTGATATCTATTGCAAATCAAAACAGAGAGAATATGAGATTGCCTCTCTGAAGCTCCACCTTCTTTCCTCGGAAAGCATCACTATTATTTGTGGCTATAGGCCCCCTGCTGGACAGACCAATGTCCTTAACATCCTTAAATCCCTTGCTATCAATGCTAATACAAAAACAATAATCCTTGGGGACTTCAACCTGGATTGGCTGTCCCTTAAATCGCTTAGCTTGAAAACCCTTTGTGATGAGCTTGCCCTTGCTCAGTTAATTAGTGAACCTACTAGGATCAATACTTCAAAAATTGCAAATAGCTCACTCTTAGATGTGATATCAACCACTCATCCCCCACAAACTTTTACATGCAGCAGTCTTCCATAACGACATGAGCGACCATAGCATCATAGTCTGTATGAGATCACAAGCTAAAGCACACTATCAGTCCAAATTCATCACTAAACGGTCCTTTCGCAATTTCAGTTCCTTAAACTATTTGACCAACCTAAGTAAGATCAGATGGCAAGACCTCTTTCTTGCAAAATCAGTTGACGAGGCTGTTACTGTCCTCAATGATAACCCTACTACCCTGGCTAATAGGTATGCACCTCTGATCGAGGTTTGGAGGTGCAAAATCTCTCACCCTTGGTTCACTCTGGAACTTAAGCTAGCATTGACGAACCGTGATAAACTCTGGACCCAGACTAGGAGAACCAAGAACCCTGTAGATTGGCAGGCCTTCAGAGCAGCCAGGAACGCCTGTGTTAAATGTATTCAGCCCACCAAAGCGAACTTATACTTTTCCACCCTCGAACAGGCTAAAAGGAACTC
Source organism: Neoceratodus forsteri (assembly GCA_016271365.2). Lineage (NCBI taxonomy): Eukaryota > Metazoa > Chordata > Ceratodontiformes > Ceratodontidae > Neoceratodus > Neoceratodus forsteri. Next base: position 28,480,803 of record CM028138.1, read on the forward strand.
CCATAAAATTTGGAGGACCCTTAAGTCCATCAAACGTCGGTCGACTGCCCCCTCCATTCCAACCAAGATCCACAGCAAAGACACAGTTGTGGAAAGTAATCACCAAATACTTGAAGAATTGAATTCCCACTTCGTCACTGCTGGCCTAGCCTTCGACTCTTCACCGTGTGCTGCTCGTGATAAGAATCAAGACAGCTTGGACACAGTGCTACCTACCTCAGCCTGTTCACTTTAGCTGCTCCCCTTTACCTTCAAAGAAGTTGAAGACTTGCTTATTAATTTAGACACCAAAAAAGCACCAGAGAAGATGGACTTGAATCACGCTTCTGAAAACTTGGTTACTCCTACATTACTGCCCCTATCCTCCATATTCTCAGCCTCTCTATCGCCTCCTCCACAGTTCCTTCTTGCTGGAAATCAGCTCACATCCTCCCCTATTCAAATTGGGTGACCCATATGATCTAAACAATTACAAGCCCATTTCAATTCTGCCCATCCTCTCAAAAGTTCTCGAAAAATTGATCTATACACAACTAAAAAAACATATCGAAACCCATGCTCTTCTAAACCCAGCACAATTCATTTTTTGCCCTAATCACAGCACCATCACAGCTCTGGCCAAAGTTACTAATGATTGGTTCGCTGCAATGGATTCAAAGAATAACAGGGGCAGTATTCATAGATCTTAGTAAAGCTTTCCACCGTAGATCACAACTTATTAGTGAATAGCCTTATTAAAATAGGTTCCATCCCTTCCACTACCCAGTGGTTCAATAGTTACTTCTCCAGAAGGACTCAGAAGTTAAAGCAGGGGTTTGTTCTCATCCTGTCTGCCTATTACCAGGGAGTTCCAAAGGCTCCATCCTAGGTCCCATTCTCTTCTCCTATATATCAACAATCTCAGCCATCAGATAACCAAGTCAAAACTGCATTTCTTTGCAGATGATACAGTTCTTTACACCTCTGGCTTACATTGTCTGGCGTCAGAGACCTTCTTCAAGCTGACTTGCACAGTTAGAAACTAACCTAATTAATGCCACGCTGCTCCTAATGCCAAGAAAACTAAAGCCATGATTATCTCCCCATACACCTCCCCACTACTACTCTTGACTAACCTAAAGACCTTATCATCACCTCCCTAGGAGAACCGCTGAAATTATTTCTAAATTCAAATATCTTGGCATCTGCTCGATAACAAGCTCTCCTTTAATGATCACCTCATTGCCTGTCCAAGAGATTAAAAGTCAGGCTAGGTTTTTCTTCCACAATAGGTCTTTCTTTGCGTTGGAGACCAGACTCAGGCTTGTGTAGGTTACATTCCTCCACTTCTTGATTAAGGTGACATAATTTACAACTCTTCAGCAATTGCCAACCTCCATAAATTAGACACCCTTTACCACCGTGCCCTGCATTTTATCACTAACTCCCCGTACTGAACTCACCACTGTGATTTGTACACAACTGATGGTTGGACCTCACTAACCATTAGATGTGTGCTCCATGCTGGTATCTGGACCCTAAACCTTCTTCTGAATAAACTCCTGAGCTACCTAACTTCTCTTGTCCATATCTCCTGTGCTGTTTACTCACTTAGAAAGTCGGACTTTATCCTCCTTGATGTACCCAGGACTCATACCTCCCTTAGTAAGCAGCCATCTCATGTTTCCTTCAACCATTTGAAATCAGATACAATCCTCGCTGAACTTATTCAGTATTGTCCTGTTAACTTCTTCAAAGGATAGCTATTGACAAATTAAAAGATACATGTAACTGTTTTAAGCTCCTTCTCCCACTTAGTAGTCCTTACTTTGCCACTACCAATCCCCCACCTTTTTACCAGCTCTGCACTCCCTACTCCTCCTGTTCCTCACACCTCTCCCTAGGTTCATACTCGTTATACCAAGACTGTTACCTTCTGTTCAGAGCATTATGTACCACATTGAATTTTTATTGTATATTAAGTACTGTTATGTCATTCCTCATATGTATTGTGTACTTGTCTGCACATCTGTATCAGGACCTCCTTGTGAATGAGCTTGCTCAATGGAGTTTTCCTGCAATAAACTTGAACTTGAACTTGAACACAAGGAAATTGAGATGACCCCCTCTTACACCAGGCCAGAATGATGAAGTTAATAAAGTTTTCCCCATGGAAGAGGTAGCAACCACTTCAACAGACTCAGTAGTAATGCCCCCCAAGTGACAAAAGATCTCAGAAGGATTTTGTCCTCAGAACAACCTGCCCCTAAGGTTTCTAGAACGTCTGAACTACTACTGGTAGGAAGGCAGTATAAGCAGATGGTTTAAGGCTCTGAGCTGCAAATCTGGAGACCTGGGTTTGAATCCCATCCCTCACTTGCATACTGTGTGACCCTGAACATGTCACTTAACTTCCCTGTGCTCCCAGGTTGCACCTGTAAACAAGCTTTCAGCTTAGTGTGTCTCACCTGGTTAAACAATTGGAAATAAAACAAAAACAAAACAAAACTGCACAATAGGTATGAGGCTTTCCAAGCTACCTCTGAAATTTCAGATGCAGATTCAGAAGACTTCTCCCTTTGGTCTTCACAAGTTGACCCACTATCTGAGCCTGAGGTGCAGCAGGAGAAATCAAAGGGGAAACAAAGGAAGTCGAAAAGAACCAAAAAGAAACTTCCTGGAAAGTTTTTTATCCCTGTTATTCTTAGATTTCCCTAAGCATACTACTTAATTTCTCTGACGTTACCTGTTTCTTTGGCTATTGGTTCTATTAACGTAAATAGTATGAAAAGTAGTAGGAAAAGAAGCATAGTTTTGTCCTATCTACTGTCAAGCCATATTGACATCTTATTCTTACAGGATACAAGACTCCACACCACAACTGAAATTGGAACAAATGTTAAAATGTGGCATATTGGTCCCTCTTACTGGTCTGTTGGCACTGATACCTGTTCGGGAGTAGGGTTTCTTTTTAAATCCAGTGTTCAAGTACAATTGACAAAACTAATAGACTTAGACCTAGGCAGGGTGTTAATTCTTGAAACAAAATTTCAGGGCAGTATTATAGGTTCATTAAAGTCTATGCTCCACAAACTAAAGCAGACAGGATTGCACTGTTTAAAGCCGTACAGCCATATCTGGTGCCTTCCCAAGCAGTCATATTAGGAGGAGATTTTAGCTATAGACTAGGTAAGCATGATAGGGGTAAAAATACAAAAACAAAAAAAATATTTTGTGATATGTCAACCTTGAAAAACATTATTACTACTTCCAGTCAACGAGATGCATACATGTCCTTTCATAATAGAACGCACCCAACCTTTCAAGATGGGCAAGTGGCCACCAGAATCGATTTCTTTTTTTATCTCAGCTAATCTAGCTATTTCATCTTTCCAGATAATAGAAGTAGAATTTTCAGATCATAAAATACTTGATTTGTGAATTGGGCCCCCACAGAGCATGTTTCAAGGTCCTGGCATCTGGAAATTTAACTCTTCCCTGTTATTAAACATAGAAATGTCTCAAAATATTCATTACTTCATTCCTGGAGAAATCTACTCTAGAAATACATGACAACCCTGCCCTCAGGTGAGAGATATGGAGAGTGCACTTAGATGTTTTTTAAATCTGAAAGTAAAAACAATAGAGACACAGTATATATACAATACCTACAGCAGAGACAGCAACTTCAAAATTGCAAACCTTAGCTAGAAGTACAAAATATAATTTTCAGCCCAAATTAAGCTTTTAAAGCAATAAATGCATGTTTTCATTTAAAACAGCAAGAAAGCCTGCAATACCAGCAGAAGTTTAGTGTAAAGGGGAAAGCAGAAAGCATACGTCCCTACATACATGTGAAGGATAGAATAAAGCAGAAACAGGTAGACCACCTTATGGATTCAGATGGTACACTTTTTTCAAACAAAGATGATTTATTAAGACTGGTTACACAGCGTGCAACAAAACTTTTACTCAGATGCATCCTCTAATAGGTAGAGTGCAAGATTTTTTTAAATACAGCTCGTATGCCCCTCATTTGTGTTAGAGGAACTCACCAGAGATATTACAGCTGTAGAAGTAGAGACTGCAGTTCAAACATTACATAATAACAAAGCACTGGGGCCAGATGGCTTGACTTCTGAATTATACAAAATGTTAGGAGCCTGTATTTGAAAGGGCTAGCTGCAGCTTTACATAGATGCTAAGGCAGGATGCTATGCCATTAGAAATGGCAAAAGGAATATTATTTTTTTATTTAAGAAGGGAACAGAGCTGATATGTCTGAATTGGAGACCTATCAGTCTCATCAATACTGATTTTAAAATGTTATCAAAAATATTACACCCCAGGTTGTTATAAGCTGCTATTTACCTCATTTCACCTTCACAATCCTGTCCTATTCCAGAATGGAAAATGAGTGATTATCTCCGATTATTAAGGGAATTAATCGACAGGGAAAATAGTACAGGAATAGAAGGATTTCTTCTTTCTCTAGACCAAAAGCAAGCGTTCGATACAGTTGAGCACCAATACTTATGGGAAATGCTTGCTTATTATGGGATACCAGCCTCCTTTGTACAATGGCTCAAAGCTTTATATCATACAGCAACAGTCACACCAATATAAGCGGATGGATGGGACCAATGATTCGTTTAAGGAGGGTAAGACAGGGCTGTCCACTTAGCCCCTGCTATATGTTTTGCATTGACCCTCTTAGAGTGCATAACTCTACCCCACTACTTACACATATACAAATAGATACATGTACTTTGCCACACACAGCGCTAGCATATGCAGATGACATCACCATTTTGACAAAAACAAAGGCCTCTGTAGAACAGGTGATAGATATATGTCATAAGTTCAGAGCGTTATCAGGAACTACTTTAAACCTAGAGAAAAGTATAGGGAGACAATTAGGTAAGCCTGATTCTTTAGTACCATCCTTAGCTGGTAATACTTTCACCCAGGAACCCGTAAAAATATTAGGGATTCTTTTTGGATCTGGGCAGCTGAATATTCTTAATTGGGAACCTAAGATTTGCCAGGCACAAGGCATGGTCCAGAACTGGAATAAGCGGCAGATGAGCAAGAAAAAGAGGGTGCACCTGGTGAAAACCTTCTTGCTACCTATTTTTTTACATATTAGCATTTTATTTCCCCCTCCAAAAACAATGGAAGCTACTTTATACAGTATTTTTTTCCAAACTGTATGGGGAAGTAGATTAAACCCACTAAAAAGAAATATAGTATATCTTCCTAGTAATAAAGGGGGTGTAGGGATGGTGAATCCTATTGTCATGTTTTGCTGCATATATATCATAGTAAATTTGAGACCATTACTAACACGAATAACTTTGACCTGGAAACCTTTATATGATATTTCATGCAGTACATGGTTCACTCAATGGTCCACTGCTTCTTTGAAGCAAATAAAATACACAAACATAAGTCCATCATATGCGAGATATTTTGTTAAAATTAAAAGTTGGCAAATTACAACTATCATGGTCCTGACTCTACACAGGAAGTTTCTCGATAAGCAAATTATACAGGGAACGTTTTGTGAACAGGTTACCTTTCCTAGTTGCCCTGAAGCTTTGCTTCCAACGTTATTAGATTATTTAAATAACCGGGAATACGGACAAAATGTGGGACGTACACTGGTTGTGTTGCCATAACAGACTTAATGTAAGAGCCAACCAGATGCATAAGCAGGTACGGAAAGACTGTGCTCTAGACCCCACTGTTTACAGCAGTTAGAAACCATATCTCATCTTTTTTTCCTCTTCATACATTTCGCCATTTTAGATTTTATTAGCACAAAATGGAATTTGCCTATATTTCAGACTGTGCATTTGGATACAATATTGTATGGTCATTTTGATAAAGCTTGGGGTACATGAGACACCTCTACATTACAAGTAATCTTCACAGTTGTGAAGTGGTATATTTGGGACTCACATTGCTGGTTCGCATTACAACAGAAGAATGTAACTCTTGTAGATTTGATAGAAAAAATTACCTGGGAGTTGAAATTAATTTATCGTTTAGAACTGAAAGAAAGAGTAGAAACTGAGATATTTCACTCTTGGAGAAATCTCCCTTGGATCACTGACTTGGATGCACCGATTACTTAAGGAGAACTGTTTGCTTATATTTTCTTCCTCTTTTTTCTTGATCATGGTATATAGAATGTTAAGGGGAACTTTATCAGGGATATGGTAACTATTTTGATAAGGTGCATCCAGATTACTTGATGGGTTTTCATAAGTTCTTTTTTTCCCTTCCTTTTCTTTGTTTTCTTTATGTTCATTTTTATGCTTTATGTACTTATGCATGTATCAATATGTTGTTTTCTTTTGTTTATTCTGTATGATTTACAATAAAAATGAAATATCCCTACTCTTCATGTAGGGGGAACCTCTGGTTGTCTTGTCAGCAGGCAAGATGACTGATGGTGGTGGTGCAGGAGGGGAAGCACCTTAGATACCTCTCAGCTGTACCACATTACGGGGAACGTTCCTCATTTTGCTTCACAAAAGCTCCCTGTTCCACATTGCAAGGACTTGCCCCACATTCAGTATTAACATTTTAAAGCAAAAATCTATAGTAAATGATGCAAAAATTATATTATTCAAGTAATAACAGACTTTCTGAACACAAATGCAAACATTTTAACAGTGTTCTGAGCTTCCTAGGTAAAGATTTGATTGTTTCACATTTTGCTCCTTTGTTCCACATTTTGAGAGGCAGTGTTCCACATCTGGGGGACAAAAGGTTGAGAGGTGTGGCACCTTACCTTTTTGGAGATGGAACATTCCCTTTTTGCTGCAACATTGAATGATGTCCCAATGGAGGAAGTATCTGTGGAATATAGCGAGGCAGCGCCCTCCCTACCTGCTTCTGTTTCTAATGATGAGTCAGGAATGGCTATGGTTGTTTCAGACACAGCCCTTCCCCGAGCCCTGACTGCTGATGCTTTATTGAAGGAAGGGATGACAGCTCATAAAGCACACTTACTGGAACATTTGGCAAAGAGAGAAGAAAATAGCAAGTGTGTCTTCACATTCCTTTTTCCTTCTTTTACTCCTGCTTCCACCACGAATACTTCTCTATGTCTGATACTACTTCTTGTATGGTCACTCCTGCTGCTGAACAACTGAGTCTGAGGAAGGGATGAACATGAATGGTTGGATGGTTGACAGAGCCCTTAGAGCAGCTGGGTGGGTTCCTAAAAGAGATGGCAGCAGGTGGCTGCCTGGAAAAAATCCTTCTGCGGCAAAAATCATGTAGCTGTCAAAAGCCACAACCACTACAGTTAAAGAAATACAAAAAATGCCTGCCGTACAAACAACTGAAGTTTCATCTTGCCAGGAGTCTCAGCCCACTGCTTCTTCATCGTTGGATGGGCTGTCCCCCATTATTTTTCCTGCATAGACTACAGAACGACATGGCACAGCTACGGTTTTAGATAGTTCTAAAACTACTCTTGCTGAAGTTTTTGGGAGTGTTAGCCAGATTCAGACCTCAGCTGCTATTTCTTCAAATTCTGTCTCTACTTTCATACACAGTTTTCTGGTTTCTGAGTCAACTTCTGTTGTTGCCATGACAGAGAATGTTGTGGTTACAGCTCTGCTGTGTGCTCCTGATGTACTGCTCTTGGTCTCAACGAGTGTTTCTGCAGCAACATCTTCTGTAGACACTTCAGAAGCTGAAAATATTTCTCCTATTGCTGGTTCTTACACTTTAAAGTCAAAGACAGGTGTACTCGATTTACAGACTGTAGTGAGTAATGTTGATTCTTCTGTAACCCATACTTCGTTGAGTAATGAAGGAAAGCTCCCCCCCCCACTGCTGCGCAATATTGTGCACATTCTGAGATTAGCCATGCCATGCATCTGTGGGACAGACTGCTGGAAGGGGAGGAATGCACTACACCTACTGCTCAGACTTACAGGCAGAAGGCTACGACTAATGGGGGCCAAAATGCCAGACACAGTACTGAAACAGAACCTGATAATGATCATAAGCAGAATGATGACCCACAGGCTCCAGACGATTCAAATCCCTGGCCAAGGATGGCAGACGTGTTCTCTTCCCAATGGGAGCCAGCTCAATGCCGCAGTGCTGTCCCACTGAAATATAATGGGGGGGGGTTAAACCCTGCCCCTGACAGGGTGTATGTTATCAGGAAATGGTTAGAAATACAATGAGTTTTGCACCTGTAGATTTCTGTGTCTTCATACATGTTGCAGGAGAGACTGTTTTTGATGTTAGTTTTAAAACTATTATGGAATTAGAGAGATTCTGAGTTAAATATGAATCCTTAAAAAAATACCCCTTTGTGGGGCCCTTTTACTGCTATTCCTCTTACTAAGTCCACTATTAAAGCCAGTTCTCTTTCAAAATGACAGTGCCAATATTTCTGACATTCTTTGCTGGTTACAGCAGAGGTGCACTGTGTTAGATTGCCCCACCCGTTATTGATTCTAAATTAATCTGGACAGGGGATTGGAAGATTCGAGTTAAGCTACACCAAGCCAATACTGGCATTTGTCATATTGCTGGTAGCTTTTACACTGGCAAGGGATGAGGACTTAATGCTTTTACCAAGGGCAACCACTGGCCTATTACAAATTTGGGTCACAAACTCACTTGAGTTCGGTCTAGACAGGTGTCCACTGCAATCTGTGCTTTGGGTATGGACACATAGGTGCACAATGTCCAAATCCACTCAAGTGTCATCTTGTGATGAGGAGGCACTCCTACCATCAGTGCAGCTGGGGGCCCATAATCTCAAAGGTGGATTAGACCAGGACGTCCTAATCTCAAGAAGTCAAGCTAAAGAGTCCAGTATGTTTGATGAGCCCTGACCTTGTTCTGCTGATGAACCCCAGTCCCTAGCCCCACCACATCATCATTCACCAGCCCCATGACAAAGCCTCACCCTCTCCTACTGAGGGGCATCCCACTATGGCTGTTCAGTCACAGGCCATTCCTATGCCGGGCCTGCCCTTATAGTGCCTAGTCAGCATATAGATGCTAGTAGCACAGCTCATGTAGTACAAACAAGCTCAGATCCTGCTTGCCACACAGATACAGCATCTGAGCTGCTCAGTGTAGTCCCAGAAACTTCTTCTTCCCAGAATACTTATCTGTGAGTCAGGAAGCCATGTCCCCTTCTCTACCTTTGGAGGACTCACAGTTTGAAATACAGAAAAAGAGGGGAGAACCCACACCCAGTCTGTTAAGCATTGTAAACAGCCTGTTAAACCTCTGTTAAAACCTTCCATGCGTTCTAGAAATCATTTTACTGCTCTCTCCAAAAACGGGGCATTACAGTTGAAGAAGACGGGAACTCTGAAACCACTTCTATTACATCTTCAATTAGTGCTGCCTCCTTGGATCAGGAGGATTCTCTCTCTCTCTCTCTGAGGAAACAATCACCAAGAAATGTAGAAGTAAAAGAATGACCAGTTTGGGTATTACTAGATGAATAACCAGTATATAGCCATTATTGTTTCCTCATGTGTGTAGGTACTACTCTGCTCCGTGACCAGTACTGTGGATAGTATTAAGAGCTTAAAAGCGTTTTGCCACATTCTGTATTTTAAACTCTCTTGCTGGTAATGTTTTTTCCCTACAAGATACCCATTTAAAAATGAACTGTGAAGTATCACAAGTTAAGTCTCTGTGGTCTTCCAGTTGCTCTTGCAGTCACATGGAGAGGAGTTATGTGATGGGGTTGGAATTCCATTAAAAGGGCTGGTTTTGAAGTATCTAAAGTTTTAGACATCATGCGGGAAAGCGTTACTATTAGATGTATCCTTTGCAGGTTATGCTATACGGGTAATAAATGTCTAGGTACCGCAGTCTTTAGCCAGTTGGTTTCCCTGTTCAGACTTAATCCCTAGCTGTGTATGAGCAGATTAATTATCATGAGAGGACTTTAACTGCAGATTATTTAAATCTGATACGGTGACTCTACAGAAACATTATTTTGTGATACTAATGTTTTGAATAAAATTATTTTGACTGTGGTGCTGATGGATGGTTATAGAGCCCGCAACCAGATGGGGACAGAATCGATCACAGAGGTACCCTGGCAATTCAAATTGATTATTTTTCTCCTCAATTTTCTATCCAAAAGGCTGTTACTGTAGCCTTTGAAACTTGGCTCTGTTTTGTATATGCACTATAGGGGATGTATTACCAGGCAAATCTGCGTTATGGAGGTTGAATTCTAACCTGCTACTGGATCGAAAAATATGACAGAAATGGTCTGTATTCTATAAAGCTACACAATTGGTACAATGTGTGTGTGAGACTCCTCTTGATTTGTGGGAAGATTCAAAACTGACTTCAAATCCTTCTTCCTTAAAGTGGGTAAGACTAGGGCAAATGATAAGCATTTTAAGTATTTACAGTTACGGACACAATTACACAGATTAATTTCTCTCTCAACAGAACTGAAAATTATTTAGTTTCTCAAACTAGGGACATTAAAACCCAAATGAGTAATTTTCAATATAACAGCACAGTCCTTAAAATGGTAAATGCAATTTGGCACACAATGTAAAAAGCAATATTTAGATATGTTTAAAAGTTTTCAAAAATAGGGTGTCCCATATAGTTATTTCTGCTCTAAGGCCTGCACATCATTGTCCTCCTTGTACGGATCTGAATGGAATTGCTGATATTGTGCACCAGACTGTTCAGACTATGTTTTGTACCCTCCCTGTCATTGGTCTGATTTCTGACACTTTTCTGTAGTTGACAATGCCCCTTATCCCACTTGCCCTAACATAAGCATTGGTAGCCCCAGTTACATTAGCAGAACAGGAGGCCATTAAGTTTCTCAGTTCTAACACAGCCCCTGGTAAAGATGGGCTAACTCTGGAATGTTATAACGCCTTTTTGGGTGTGCTGGTTCCAGATTTAATTTTATTCTATAATCATATGCTCCTCTCAGGCCTAGTTCCTAGAACAGTGAATGAAGCCATATTAATTTATTTATTTAGAAAAGGTGATAAAAAAGATTTATTGAATTGGAAACCTCTGCATCTGTGAAATAATGACAAACATTTTGACTAGTCTTTTGACCAAAGACTTTCCGAAGTGTGAAATTTTCACTTGTTTAGCTCAAACTTGTACCATTCCCAGTAGAAAGATTTTTGATAATCTTCTTACCGTTAGGGAAATATCGGAAAGAGGGTATCAAGGGAGGCTAAAGGATTTTCTCCTGGGCTTACATCAGGAGAAGGCCTTTGACAAAGTGATACATGAATATCTTCTTTATACACTGGTACAGTATGGGATCGCACATGTTTTTGTGCATTACATAAGAGCATTATATGCAGGTGCACTTGCTGTACTTAGGTAACTTAGACAGCACCATTCTAGTTGTCAGAGGGGTCAGTTCAGGCAGGGCTGCCCTTTGAGCCCGTTACTTTATGTATTTGCAGTTGATCCATTATTACGGAAGTTGCAAACCCAAGCTGCTATATCAGGCATATCTCCTGGTAATGCGATTAATACCTATAAAATCCCTTGCATATGTAGAGCGATTTGGTGGCAATCATGGCAAACCAGGAGGATGGTACTGCTATTCAACTATTAAGTTCTCAGTCAGTAAGACTGAGATCAACATCCCAACAGATACCTTTGCAAAGAACATATAACAGATTTGGAGACCTCACTTTGCACACTAATCTGGCTACTTATTGAAACAAACTTCCATATGAGCTAAAAATGGTTCATAGTGTGAACGTGTTTAAAAAACAGCTGGGATTGCACCTGAATACAAATTGTCAATGTTTTAGATACATTTTTTTCTATTGTATGTTTGTAAGTACTGTGTATTAAGTTTTGCATTACATTCGTATCACAGGACATTGTTGTAAATGGGGATAACACCCCAACAATTTGTATCCTGTATAAAAATAAACTTTTATGAAATCAAAATACAAGATACTTTGCAGAAATATTCTGATCTGGTTGGAGCAAAAATACATTTACACAGAAGTAAAGCATTATATATTGGCGCAGCAAATGATAATTCTCAGATTACAGCTATTGCAGATATTTTCCCGTCTTTCGCAGTGACTATACTGAGGTTACAATCTGGTGCTTCTAATCTTGCAAAAGTAAATTGGGATGTGCATTTAGACAAAGCTCTTAGTTTGCTATCTGGGTGGAAAAACAGCTTTTTATGAAAACAGAAGAGGGTATATTTGATTAAAACGTTATGACTTCGCTATATCTGGATGTAATCTCCCTTGATATGCACCCTAGCATCCTGTTAGCCTTAACCGCTGCCTTCCTATACTGGGCTGAGTGGTTTAATTCCCCAGTCACCAGCACCCCCAGATCCTTCTCCTCGTTGGATGTGGACAGTTTGATACCATCCATCCAGTAGCTGTATCCTGGATTTTTGGCTCTGAAATGCATCACTTTGCACTTCTTGGCATTGAACCCAAGCTGCCAGATGTGCGACTACACCTCAATTCTTGCCAAGTCCTCTTGCAGTAATTTGCCACCCTCCTCCCCATCCACCTCAGCACAGATCTTGGTGTCTTTGGTGAAGAGGCTGATCTTATTCTTGTTCCCAACTGCTATGTCTGTGATGAAAATGTTAAACAGGACTGGTCCCAGTACTGATTCCTGTGGGACACCACTTATCATTGTCCTGGGCTCCAATGCTTGTACCCCCACAACTACCCTCTGTTGCCTGTCCCTCAGCCAGTTTTCTACCCATCAGGCTAGCTTCTGCCCTATACCAAGACTCCTCAACTTGCAGATCAACCTTCATGTGGCACTGAATCGAAGGCCTTGCTGAAATCCAGGTAGACTACATCTACAGCATGGCCCTTGTCCAGTGCCCTTGTGACCCAGTCAAAAAAATCAACCAAGTTTGTCTGACAGGATCTGCCAGTGATGAACCCGTGCTGTCTGTCATCTTGCAGATCATTATCCACAAGAAACTGCATCAGCCTTTCTTTGAGGATAAATTCCATCAGTTTCCCCACAATTGCGGTGAGGCTCACCACTCTGTAGTTCCCTGGTTCATCCTTGTGCCCACTTTTGTGGAGAGGTATCACGTGTGCCTCCTTCCAATCTCTGGGCACAAGACCATTGTGTATTTCATTGTCCTTTTTCTGTAGCGTTCTGGAAGTGTTTGGCTCATGCTTGGAAAGAATCCTCATTTGCCACAGTGGATACAAATTGCGTAGTCGGTATTTTTTTCTAAGACTTGACATAAGTATCATGTTAGCACTTTACAAGCTATTTTTGCTGTACTGTAACTAAGTATAAATGATGACAGGTATGCTGTGCTCTGTCCTTGCAACAGAAACTTATTTCAGGAGCAGATGCAGTAGTACAACAGATGACAACAACCTTGCAGAACTTAGCTAGTATGGAATGTGTATATCTTAATTAAGCAATAAGGCATGACAGGGTTAGCGTCATCGCTGAATAACGTCACACCTAGGGTGGGTCGAAGCATGAGGCCGCAGGCTGAGTGCTTCTGCCACACTAGGTGTGATGATATTCAGGGACAACACACACACCCTGGAGTGCCTTATAGAGGATTGTGTATGAGCAAGCATACACAACAAGGCAGTTGTTATGGAGAGGTTTCCATGGTAACCAGAGACCTCGAGAGCGCAGCTCAAGAGGTCCGTTACCACAGAAACCTCGAGATCTTTCAACTGCCTTGTTTGAGTATGATTGCTCAAACACAATCTTTTATAGTGTATGAGCAACCATAATCAGCACTCCATGATCCATCAAACAATTCTAGAAGAAAAAATAAGGCTTACTTTGGCATCTGTACCAGTGCGCTTGCTTCCGCGTCACCGTTGGTCGCTCAGTTGCGCATGCGCAACTGCGTTCGATCTTGTTGTGCTGCACCAGTGATGTACTCTGTACAGCACAACAAGATCGTGACGTATCGAGTGTAGCACAACAATGCTGTTCCAGGCATGGATTTCCATGCGGAACAGCATTCCACCATATACTGTATTGCGATTATAATATGGCTATAAAAATCTGACAAGACTTTAATGATTACACAATAGACATAAGACACAAATCAGAAGTTAATAACTTTATTATAATTAATTTAGACATAAAATAGAGATAAAATAGTCCCTTCAAGAGCTTTACTGCATCCATCCAAATTGCTTACACTGACTTTTTTTATAGCCGATTTTATTATATTTTTTTTTTTTTTTTATTTTGCTTTTTTACCTCCACGCCTCTTGTCTGCCCTTCTGCTCCCGTCACGGACCCCAGGACCCCTGGTCACCGGATATCGCCGACTCCCCCGGTCATCCCTGGCTTGCCCCCCAGAGAGCGGGGCCGCGGCTCGGACCCCTCCCCACACCGAACCGCGGGCCTAATTACTGGTTGGGGGAATGGCTCCGGTGACCAATCAGGGCATCCCCAGGGCAGAGTGTCATCTAGATGCTAGGCGTGGAATTTTACCACTATTCCCACCCCGAGGAGGCGGGGATGTGCAATGATGCCAGCGTCCGCCCGCCTCTCTCCCCACGAAGCGCGGCAGCGTGAGTATCCCCAGCCTCTGCTAGGGTCCCCATTGCACCGGTTGCTACCCCGACTCCCCGGAGAAGGAGAGCAGTCCGTCGGACGCTCGATCCTTCTCCCCGCCAACCCTCTGACGACTCTGGTCCCTTCCGAACCCGGTCGCGGTGTCATAGGCGGAAATCCACCGCTGCGCCAATGGGCTGGCTGCTGATTTTATTATATTGAGCTTAGCAATATCTTTTATACTCCTGCTTTTATCTCATTTTTTTACTTTGCAGAACTGAACACATTAATACTGACAGTCTCATTTAGTGTCAGTATAGAGATCAATTGTGCTACGGCAGAGGCATCCATATGGTTATTTTCTGTGTTTCCTTGTTTGTTTGTTTTTTTAACAGAAGTGGAGACTGTCCTAACAAACAGAAAAAAAAAACAATTAAGCAATAAGCTATGACAGGGTATGTGTTGTGGTTGGATAGTGGCACACCTTGGGTGTGGCATGAGGCATTGCCAAGTGTCAGAAACATGGAAGAAAATGGCGGGTGCATGAATAAGTAAAGTAAGCAGAACTCGTAGATTCCATGGCTCCACCAAACTTCAGACACCTAACCATGTTCCAAAGGGGAGGTATCCTGCAGAGCAAAAACAGCAGGGACCCTCAAAGCAAAGTTAGGGTGTTAGGAGGTCACCACTGGGTATCCAGATTGGGGGGGGGACTGGGACAGTTAGGAGGTCACCACTGGGTATCCAGATTGGGAGTGGGGACTGGCATAGCAGTATACTACCTTGTTACAAACCCTGTATAGATCCCTCATTCATCCACACGTGGAGTACTGTGTGAAGGTTTGGCACCCACACATAAGGAAAGATAGGGACAGATTAAAGGTGGGGTAGAGATGTGCCACCACAATGATACAGTGGTAAGCTGACCCATGTGGTGTAGGGGACTCAGGAACTGGTTCCCTTACCTCCTGCCATGCTGGTGAATCAGGTTTGGGAATTGACCAGATCCGCTTGAGGGCCAGCCTGGGGAAGGAGGATTAACAGTCCATAGACAGCTCTCCTTCTTCGGGAAAGGGGGACAGCACATGCCGTTGCTTGAATGCCACCCAGTGGAGGCTGGGTGGCACTGCATATGATGGCATCTCAGAGTGCAGGCACAGGCGATGAGCACATGCAGCGCCTTCACGATGCATGTCCAAAGCTGTGCACATGCCCCAACCTTGGAGAAGGGACAGAAGATGGAAAAGTCCAGAGGCTGTGCATCAGGAAGCCCCACCCACCTGCCTCAGCCTGCCCCATCACCTCAGGACTCTGCTGTGAACCAGACCCGGACTCTGAGGGTTGGGAGGGACAGCCCTCACTCTCCTGGCCCCACCACAGGTAGCAAGCAGTGGGGGCATCTGAACAGGTGAGTCCTGGGGGAAAGATGGTGGCTGGTTGGGGAGGCAGTTATGGGGCTGAAGAGCCTGCTAGCACCCCAGGAATGTAGAAACAGCTCTATGGGAGGAAAAATGAGACAACAGGGTAGGTCCATTGACAAGCGCTTGGAGGCTCTCAAAATGTACATGCTGGGGACAGGTGAAAGTGGGCGACATGATCAAGACATTCAAGTATCTCCTGGAACAAACAAGGGGTCAGGCCGGTGGTGCTGAAGGTTGAGGCGCTGGACGCCACACCTCGCGTCCACGCCAGCGACCGGGGTTTGGGAACAAGCCGGGAGCTGGGGGTCAGCAGGGAAGAAGTAGGACTGAGCGTCTGTAGACAGCTCTCCTCTCCCTGGGGATCCAGGGGTATCCCAGTGCAGGGGGGCCCCCAGTGGAGACCGGAGGCACCACTCGCCGCTGGGAACACAAGTTCAGAGTCGAAGGCCGATGCCTGGCTAGAGTGTGGGCGGACGACGACGCTCACAGCCATTGGCACTGTGTGTGCACGCCTTCTGGCTCAGTGGACAGAAAAAGGAGGAAAACTGGGGCACCAGCCATGGCGGCATGATGGTCGTCTCTCGCAGCAGACTCTCTCGGCGCCCGAGGGCGTGCGGTGTACTGGATCCTGATTGGGGTGGGTTGAGCTTCGGAGGGAGTGCTCCCCACCACCCCGCCGAGGGGGGCAAGCCATGGGGGTCACCGTGGGGCATGAATGTGGACGCGACAGGGAGTCCAAAAGGAGAGATGGCGGCGGGATGGACCTGAGGGAGATGCCGGGATGTGGGAAGAGGTAAGACAGACTGGTGGCTCCTGGGGGGATAAAGAAAATAGCAAAAAAAACCAAACAAAAAAAAAAAACAAAGGGGTCAGCAGTGAGTGGTTCACAATAAGTGGCAACACAGGTGGGCACTAGAGATAACTCCTGAAACTAGTGGGGTGGAGGGAGGTGGCAAGGTTTAAAAGAATGCCAGGAAGTAGTTTTAAAGAAAAGTGGCAACAGACTGGAACAGGTTTCCGGAGTAGGTCATTGAGGATGAAAGACAGTGTGTGTGTGGTGTGGGGGCGAAAACAGGAATAGTGTGCAACAGGACAGACTGGGAGGGTGAGGAGGAGGACTGATAAGGTCAGATTCGCAAAATTAGACAGGCTCAGGTGGACTGGGTGGGCTGCTACACCTACCATATTTTTCTGTGTTTCTACATTTATATTTTCTAAATTGAAAAAATGACAATTACACAGTTTTTGTGCACCGCAGTTATAAGGTGGTTAAACTGATTATAGATACTGTATGTTCCAAATTCAATATTATTAAATGTGAGAAAGTCCGGTTTGGGCTTCCTTTAAATGCTAGTAATGGTATATGGGTGCTATTATAGAGTGTTTAACATGAGGGAGGCACCCTCAGTATAAGATACCCAGCATGTTTAGCACTTACTCTGAGGTCATCTGTTTAGAGAAACATTTGAAAATGCTTTATTTTTATAAACAAAGTTATTAAGATGCCCAGAACATTTTTTTGTGAATAAATTACCATCTAATCTAATGAGGTCGCTTCATCTTTCTGCAGCTTGGAGCCTACAGTGCTACAAATGCCAGGGAACCCTCAATGACTGCAACATTGTACCAGAAACGTGCATCCCTCAAGAGAAATACTGCATTCTAAAAGCCTACAAGATAATCAGTAAGTGGTGGCATACATTCACAGTCTAGACTATGCACTGCACTATACAGCAGGGAGCTCTGTAATCTTTGCAAAGTGAAGCTCAGAACTACAGTTCATTGTTCTTAGGATCAGTTTCTGAAGAAGAATAACATCACTGGGTAAACATAAGGGGACTTGGTAATCTCCGGAGTGCCGGACTTGGACTGAACCTTTATTGTTTTGATCTAGTCTGAGTCTGGTGGTCTGGATTTTGCCCATACCTCACTAACTGAAATCTGCACTAGCCAAAAGGGAGGGACCAAAATGGTAAAAACTGGACTGGACAAACTGTGTGCAGTCTGGTTGGTCACAAAATAATGTGAAGTAGCCCTACCATTAGGCAGATCCCCCCACTTGGACTACTGCATTTAGTTTTTGTTTCCTCAATGGAAGAGGACATTGAGAAAGTAGAGAGAGGACATGGCAGGGCCACCATAATTATCAGGGGTATGGAAAATTAAAGCTGTGAGAAGTGGCTGGAGGCTCTTAACATGTTCAAGCAACAGTGGAGTTCCCCCGAGTTGCCCTTTACTCTAGCATGTATTATCGACGTTTGTGGGGCTAATGATGGCGCGGTCCAAATGCACTCAAAGAAATCAGCACTCAAATCCATTCATTAAAGTTATTACATAGAAAATCATGCATCGAGTGGTGTGTTTTATGTAATAGATAACCCACTCTAAGGTGTGCGGTCGTGCTCTGATATACGCACGCCATGGTGTGTGTTGTTGTGCATGAGGCCTGCGGCCTCGTACATCAACCACCCAAGGCATGTGTATATCAGAGCACACCCACACACCCTAGAGTGGGTTATCTAGCTTATAAAATGGTAAAATTGTTTTGAAGGGAAATGAAAGTGCAGGTGTGCGATTGCGCTCTGATATATGCATGGTCATGTGATGTGTTTCAACCAACCAGCAGAGACAATTTTTCCTACCCATTTTATAAGTGAATTTAATACACTCCCGAGGTGAGTGATGCTACACAAACCCAAAGAGCTAAGCATCACGCACTGAGTGTGAATATTAAATTAGAGTAACCACCCTACCCCATGCTTTGTTTTATATAATTGCTGGAATAAATTTTTTCTGTCGCATTTCAAACATTAAAACAGACTGCAAACTGCTGCTCACTGTGATCTGTCATATGTTAAAAGGTTTGTAAGAGCCAGAGCTTTTATCAGCAGTTCTGTGTGAAGCCGAGAACATTGTATCAGTGTTGTCAACAGACAGTGTGTGCGGAATGCCATAACCAGCCAGTTAATACAGGAAATAACAGGTCATGCCTAGAGAAGAACAATGGTGTTCAGTTATTGTATCTTTTTAATGCATTTCAGAATATAGCTTTTGCGATGTCACATTGATGGGCGCATGTTTTGGAGCTCATTGGAGTCACTTTGAACAGCAAAGTTTATTTAAACCATTTTTGCCCCAGTATGGGCTGGCAGTATAGCCTAGAGGTTAGAGTAACGAGCTGTGAATGAGCATGGTGCATCCGGCAGACCTGGGTTTGATTCCCACAGTCTTCACTTGTATACTGTGTGACTCTGAGCGAGTCATTTAACCATCCAAGTGCTCCGGGGTCATCCATGAAATAGGCCTTGTGTCTAGTGGGCCTTACATGCTTACCAAAAGAATAATAAAAAAATGAAAGGACTGAATCTTTGAAGGAGGGATAATTTATTGGGACAGTTATTCCCATTAGGCTTCAAAGAGTTCTTAGCTAAAAAAAACTCATTTTCCTATTGCTCACATTCTGTAGCATTTCCTGATGTAACAGGTCAGTTTGATTCTGATTCCTTTTTGCCTTTTTAAAAGTGAAACACAGACTGCGTACCATACTGGTGTTACCGCACAAAAACTTGTTTGTTGACAGTCCTTGATCAACTCCCACCGCATCTTGCCTGGGCTTGGGAACACCCCCAACACAGTGTAGCCACTCACGGTGCAGTGAGAGGAGAGGGGACTATTGCATCATGAGTGGCTGCACTGTGTGGGTGTATTCCTAATGTTCTGAAAGTGTGCAATAAGGGAAGACCAAGGATTTGAAACAAAATAAAGGGTTTGGCTTAATCACACTATTAGCATGCATTTGGGTTCTACTAAGAAAGGAAGCAGATAAAACAGTCAGCAATATCCATGAATTATAGAAAAGGTAAGCCATCATGAAATTTGGGTTTTTAACTAGAAATAGTACAATGCAAAAAGGGTTGAGACCGTGTCCCTTTTAAGGATCACCATCCCCTGAGGAAGCCCAAAAAGGTGAAACAATGGGCAGGCTGTTGGTGGCATTCTGATACACATTAAAGGCATAATGACTTCACAATAACAGTATTTATTAGTGAAAATTTCATCATTTAGTTTTTTTAATAAAAATTTATTTCTGGCATCCTTAGACATCCTCAGCGTATTTCAAGTTTTCTGAAATATTTTTAAAAATAGCTTTTACAGGTAATTTTGTAATTAATGACTCACATCATTAATGTTGCCCGCCACCACCATTTTTTAAAATCTCTCCTGTTGGAGTTACCTGTTGAATGGTCATGCTAGATTTGTAATGTGGATATTTTAGGATGGCATTACTACATGTTTCTAATGATAAACAGCACAGCACTGTACCAATATAGTTAAAAGTTTATTATGATGGGCATGACATGGAGCGTGAACTTTTAAAAATTTCAGTATCCCATATCTTGGCTCAGGAATGAAAGATAATAGAAGGAAAAATAAGTGTCCTAATGTTTTTGCTAGGAAAACCTTATTGCTGAATGTAACTAAACATTAATTGCATCATGCAATGGGATAATTACACTGTAGTTACATGGTTCTTGCTTGCAGCTATATTGCAACTGCAATGCAGTTATAGTGTAGTTACACTATAACTACAATGAGGTTAAGTGACACTTAAAGTGCAACCAGAAAAACTATATGGTGACTAACAAGAGCTGCTGCTTTAACAAAGGGATTTGAGTGACTAATTTATTTGACTGCCCCTTAAAGGACAAATAAACAAGGAATTAGGGGGGTGAATGAAACTGGAAATGCTCCTGTGTATGTGTAGAATAAGGGCTACTGATTTTCATGATGCCAGTATTTACCTGTAAATCAGCAATTTTTCATGGTTTCATCAGGAATGAAAAGTTCCCCCGAATGTAAACAAAAACGGCGATTGTCTCCAATTCCGAGACGCAGCTCGGCTCACAAAATGGCGTGGACGTGCATACGCGATGATATCATCACAGCGACTCCGCTCCGCTTCTTCTGTTGAAACCTATGGCACTGTTTTTAAATGTTTTATATTGGCTCTGTATGTGGCTCTCGTCATATGTATCGATGCTTGACAGCATCAGACTAAGTATCGATACATATAACGAAGATCCTCATACAGAGCCAATATAAATCTTTAAAAACAGTGCCCATAGGTTTCAACAGAAGAAGTGGCGAGTCGCTGTGATGATATCATCACAGATGCACGCTTCCATCACTCATTTTGTGAGCCAAGCTGCGGCTCGGAATGGGAGACAATCACTGTTTTTGTTTACATTCGGGGGAACTTTTCATTCCTGATGAAACCATGAAAAATTGCTGATTTACAGGTAAATACTGGCATCATGAAAATCAGTAGCCCTTGTTCTACACATACACAGGAGCATTTCCAGTTTCATTCACCACTCCTAATTCCTTGTTTATTTGTCCTTTAATATGTTCCCCCTTGGGAAAAGGAGGATTAGGTGGACATCATCTCAGCCTGCCGCATAATGTAAAATATTGACAAAGTCAAACAGATAGAAAGTTTTGATCTGGTGGTGTACTCCGATAGCATGTGAAGACATGTCCTGAAGCCCAGAGATGCTAAATTCAGAGGTAACGTTAGGGAGACATTTCACCCAGAGGGTGGTACTGAATATATGGAACTGTCTAGCAACAGAGACAGTGAACATGAAGACTGCACAGGCCTTCAGTGTAAGACTAGGCAATTTTCTGCTTACCAAGGAAATTGCAGGGTAGGGGCATGAGAAACATGGTCAGTAAATGTGTATGTGCTTACACTGCATATTTTTTGGTGATGAGGCAAAACTGGGTGGACTATGTAGAGGCAAATAGAAAGGAAACAGAATTCAAAGAGATCTGGATACTATATCTAACTGGGCACAAAGGTTGGAATGTCCCTTTACTGTAATAAATGTTGCATTCTACATATGGGGAGACAGAATCCATTAAATGAATGCATCCTAAATAACAAAATGTTAAAATCAAATAAGACTGACAAAGATTTACGTATAATAACTGATACAAAATTACTACCTCTGCCCCCATTCTGCAGCATTGGTGTGCCAACCCCTTAGCCTCTGCTAGGGGCCAGGCTAACATTGGCCACTGTTCCCCAACCCTCCATGGAGGAGAAGAAGAGCAATCCTTGGGGTGCTTAGGTCATTCCCGATGGTGGCAGGTGATGCTTGGTGCCTCAGCCCCCCGCCGTGCCACTGGGCCAGCCCGTAGGTACACTCTTTTTAATATGGCTATCCTTATGGTTTCATCAGGATTCCCAGCTGCTTTTTTGAGCACCCATTGTTTAACATCTCTTTTCTTGTGACTATGGTGAACTAGAATGCAACAGACACTGCTCCCTTACTCTATGGGACAATGGGTTTTCAAAAATAGCTGAGAATACTGATGAAAACCTGAGGCTTGCTATATTAAAAGGAACACACCTCTTAGCTATTTCAGATTGAAAATAGATTCTGAAGCAGAATCAAAATGAGGAACAAAGGGCATCCTTCAAGACAAGAGAGAAGTGGTACTCTAAACTGTAATACAAAGTTAAAAGTTCACAGTTTTCACTGTAACACACACTGTTACTTTAGGTACTTTGGCACAGTGCATGGCTGGGCTTGACTGGGCCTCTCTTGGCTCAGGTTGGGGCTCCCCAGGGAGGCTAGTCTCACCATTTGAGACACATGGCTACAGGTAGACAACAGCTAACTACACTACAGGTACAGAAGGGCATACACTACGGGGATGGGAGAGTTGCGAGACGTGTACCTCATAGCAGAATTACCCAGAACAGGGCCGAGGAAAGGCTTCAGCTAACACGAGAAACTATTTGACTCCCAAAAATGAGGTAAACACTTCCGAACTAAAGTGAGAAAAAACTGTCTGACTCCGAAGAGGGGGAGAAAAGAGTACTGGGTGACATCCAAATTATGCAAATGAGGGAGTCAAAAGGGACAGATTTTTCTGAAAGACGAGGTATTTCACCAGCAATATTTTTCTCAACGCGCACATGTTTGATTATCACCCCAGCTGTCTTACCCCTTATGTGTAGTACTACCCCTATTACTCCTGCCAGTTACTGCAGTTTTTCACTGCCTTCTCCCTTCATTGTACATTGCAAGTTTTTCATACGTGTTCTGTATCGTATTCCATCACAACCTCTGTGTTTGCTACTGATCATAGTTGTAATTATATTCCTAAAATGTCTGTGATGAGTATCTGAGTCATGATGTACGACCTCTTATGTCTGTGCTTTTGCACCTGGGTCATGCCTGAAAAAGGCACTCGTTGCTAGTGCACTTACCCAATCAACAAAGTTACATGAATAAATAAATAAATTTGTCTCTAAGAGTGTATTAAAATGTAGGACTGAGAAGTATTCTGACTTCCAAAAAGCTGAAGCAACTTCCAGATTTGTACCATGCTTTTTATTTTATCTGTTTGTACCTACACTGACTGGCCCCCATTCACTGGTCTCCCCAGCACTGACACCCCAGCATCCTTCAGGACTTACCTTGTCTGCCTGTTCCCCCAGAGCTTGCCTCCTCTGTTGGGTTGGTGGGTTGTCCATCCCCAACGGAGACAGGATCCAAGTCATTCGAACATCTGCCTGGATAGCCAGGTGCAGCACCTGCAGGAGTCATGTGTCATCCTACTGGTCGTTGCCCATTTCCATTGTTCTCCCATCCCCTGGTGCAGAGGAGATGGTGTGCAGTGACACCAGTGGCCGAGCTGTGCAGGTTCCCACATGCAGCACCCCCAGTGTCTGCCTCACCTCTGCCCCCACACATGCAGTTCCAGTGGCCCTCTGACTTCCGAGTTCACTTTCGAACTTGGGTCATTGGTGTTGCGAGCGGTAATGCTACCACTGCGCCAGCCAACCGCCTGACCACAGTTGTTTTTGCATTGCAGCCTATGGATCTTAAAGGTGCAGTTCATATTCTGCCGAAAATTTGGACATAATATTTTTTCATTCAATTTTATTCCACCCTTTTTCGCCTTTTGAATACAATAAATATATTTATGATTTTGTTTATTATAAATACATTTTTTATAATATGGCACAGCTGTTTAGTGGCCCGTGTGAAATGAGTAAAGGTTGAGCGCATACCAGTTCCTAGCTGAGAAGGGTTCCATCACGAAAAAAGCAAAAAAAAAAAACTAAAAAAAAAACTCTTTGACACCTGTTGCTACTCTCGCATGAGAGGCCAAGGATCGAATGGGCAGGGAGCATGAACTACCCCTCTCACCACAGCGGTGGTCCTCTCTGGGACAGGATTGTGGCACATTAGTGGTGCAGTGTAGGGAAGCTTGCACTGTGATCACTCATGCTGTATCTGTTCCGTGGAATTGGCAGAGAACTGCTGTCAACCCGGCAAGTTTTACAAGCACTGAAATCCACTATAAAAAGGTTGTTATTGCTTTTATGGGTTTAATGGTAAACAAGATGGATTATAGTACTAAAATGACAGGAAGCCTATTTTACAGATGCAAGTTAGTGCCAAGAGTGAGCAAACAACAGGATTAGTATGCAGGTTTGTTATGCTGCGTACCCTAAACAAAGTTCTTTTGTATCACGATGGTCTCATTTTTTTATACTATTTCTAATGAATTAACTCTCCGCATAATTAAAGGTAAATGTAAGGTTTTGTTGACCTGGCCATTGGCACTGCAGTGGGGCTGCCACTCATGACACCAATGACCCAAGTTTGAGACCAGCCAGGGACATCAAGGGTGGGTCAGGAGGAGGATGACTGAGTGTCCCAGTGGACTCTGTGCTCCTCCAGGCAGGGCTGTTTTTTATTTAATTTTATTTTATGATTTTTGGCCAGGAAAGATACCTCAAGCCAAGGCTTGTTTACAGGTGTGTGCTGGGAGGACAGGGAAGTTAGGTGACTTGCTCATGGTCACACAGTGTGCCAGGTGGTGGCTGTGGGATTCAAACCCAGTTCTGCAAGTTTGCAGCTTGGTGTTCTTATCCACTATGCTATACTGCCTCCCACAGGTTGGTGTCAGATGCCACCATGCAAGTGTCACTTGGGTGACCATAGGCGTAAACACATCTTTGGGCTTTCAAGGAGGGGGGGGACCCCAGCTGGTACCACATGTTACATGCTTGTGTGAACATGCGTGTGACCTCTCTCCACCAGAGTCCCTGGAGATGGGGGAGAAAATGTGAAATGTCCTGACCACAGCACAATGGTGCTGGTCTCCCGCAGATGCCACACTGTCGACTTCAGATCCCCTCACTTGAATTTGGTCTTTGGCACGGATTTGGCCCACCTTCTCCCAGTCTCTCCACTATGGAGAGCAACCCAAGAAAGAAGGCAGCAGGGGTAAGTCAAAATAGAAGGCAGGTGATGAGTCTGGGTGGCATAGCAGAAGAAGGCTGACTGAGGAGTAAGGGGCGTAAATACTAATTTAAAAAGAAAAATTAAAGCTTTATTGAAAGAATGTCTGCTTTGACATTGGATTTGTGCTAGTAAATGTCTATCATTGACTTTTCATGTGTACTTTGACCTGGGGCGGTCTTAAAAATGGGAACTTGATGTTCTGTTAGACTACCTGATAGTCAAATAAAGAAATGAAAAAAGAATCAATAATAAGTGAACTGAAACTGTGTCATAAATCATGTGTATCCTTGAGAGAATAATACAAAAATTTGCATAAACATGGCAGGAGAATGTGCCAAGTGCCGTTTGGATGAGATGTTACGCTGAGGTCACTTTTACTCATTTCTGGTCACAGTCCAGGTGGCAGCAAAGATCCCACGGTACTTATCGACCAAGAGTAGGGGAAGTTTTATTGAGAGAATAATATGTTCAAAAAAAGAGACGAAAACAAAAGGTAATTACATGACATGTATATGCAACAAACGTAACAAAACAATCAGCACGCATTTTCCAATATAAACAGTTATCTCCAAGTCTTCCATGGCTACATAATCATACAAGATCCCAGACTCAGGCTGGAAGGCACTTGTCTGTTAATTGCCGTAAAATGCTATTAGTACAGTTTGGCCCAACTTCATCAAAGGTACAAGAGGCAGAAAAAACTACATTTAATGGTAGCAAGATACAAAGATTTCAGTGCACTAGACTACAGTACATAGTACTTTCCACTTATTTTTCATCTTTTATTTTACTCTACCGAGGCAAAAGAGGTATCTGGGACTTATTTATTTATTGAATTTTGGTAACTGGGTGGGCCCGCTGGGACATTACTGCCCCTTTTTCAGGGGCAACTCAGGAACAGCAACACAAACAAAATACAAATAAAATGCAAACAAAATACAAACAAAATACAGTGTATTTACAGAGACAGTGCAGGTTACACAAGTGATATAACAAATTCAGGGATATCTATACACACGCAGTATATACACCACATAAGATGAGCAGTTACAGAAGATATTTGGCTGAGACAGAATAATGAGTCCTTTTTGCAATGGCTGACTTAAATAGATCAGGCAAGAACAACAGCATGGACATAACTGCCCCAGGATTCATTTAAAGACTTGTGGCTTTACTCAGAAAAAAATGGGCTAGATGGGTGGAGGAGTAGTTCCATAAAGAAGAATTGGTGTTCAGAGAAGATATGGGTAGAGTCATCGACAGCAGGCACAGACAGAGAAGGCAGAGAGGTGGCTTAGCAATGAGGATTTAAATCTGGGGTAGGATGAACAGGAAAGTAGAGGGTGCAGGAGGGAGTTCCAGGCATATTCAGCACAGAAGGCAAATGATCTGGGAGCCACAGCTAGCTGCAGTTTGGGCAAAACAAGCAGTGGCAGGGAGGCAGACCTAAGAGCTTGCTGTAGTTGAACAAGCTCGCTAAGGCAGGGAGGAGTGTATTTATAGACCATTTTGTGCATGAGGCAGAGGGTGGAAAAACGAAGATTAGATTCCTAGGTTAACCAACCTAAGGAAGCAAGGACATTACAGTGATGTGTATGGGCATTAACCCACATGGCGAATCTACCCACACTGTAATAGGCCTGTTTAAGATGGGACAGGACAGTAGAGTTGGCATTTGGCAAAAGAGGTGCACAGTAGGTTAGTAGGGGGAGGGAGTGAAGCAACTGTGATCCAATGGCGAGAGGCCGATGTGAAGAAATGACGGATCTGGTAAAGCATGCCAGTCTTTTGGTTTATAGATCTGGTGATGAGTGACTTGAGTGTCAAGAGTGAGTCCCAGGTATTTAAAAGATTGAACTGGTTCCAGGACATCACCACTGAGGGCAAAGATTACAAAGTGGGGATTAATAAGCAGAAAGGATGGAGGATGGAGGAACAGCATACTTCTAGGTTTTATTTGGTGTTCAGAACTAATTGATGTTCAAGGAACCAGTTCTTGAGGGCATGAAAATCACGAGCTAAACTGTTGTTAATCCACTCAGTGGATTATTGATGATACCCACCTCCCCGTGACTAATTATAGGAGAAAGCCACATCCATATTCTATTTGCATTGTTCAGGAATGGGGAAACATTACTTTTCAACGACATATTACAGCAGAGAACCAAAGTGTTTATAAAATCCAGACCTCTGTCTGTAATATCTAAATACACTTTATTTACTGGTTAGGGCCAATTAACCACCACTGGCAAAACCCTACAAAATTATGGAGTTCCATAAACCACGGGTCTTAGAAATAGCCTTCTGTGCACCCGAACACCTGCAGCAGAAACTGTCCTTGCACTGGCTGTTCACTCGCGCTCACTCCACAAAACCACTAGCGCGACTGACAGTCTTCTCGGAAGTTCAAAACAAAGAAAGCCAAGCACAGTTCAGTACTAAAACTGTAACGGAAAAGTTTAAAAAAATGGAAAGTTCATGTTCATGCCACTGAATGAAACAGTTGGGGGGGGGGAGGCACGGAACAGGCTGTGGTCAGTGGGAAAGATTGGGACTGAAAGAGACAGCGAGGAGAGCACACAAATGGCGAGATGGAGGACAGGTGAGAGAGTGCAGAAATGGGGCCATAGACGGAATGGAGAAGCCAGTGAATATAAAAAGTAAAACACGGGGAAATGTTCTAACTCAGATTTTATGCACACTCTTCGCCCTCAGGGTTTATGTAGCATCACACACCTCGGGTGTACATAAAATCCTTGTTAACCGCATTTCCCCATGCATTATTCTATATTTATAACATGACTGTGAAAAATGCTCCATTCTGATTCATCAACACACATCACCTGATGATGGATTAATTCCCTAGTAATCCACCCCCCCCCCATACTTATCTGAGCAGGAGAGAGTAAGGCTGGCATGTCCCCTGCAGCACAGTCATACTGTTGCTTGTCCCTCACAGCTCAGAACATTTGTTAAAAGGGATGACCTATGTAATCTCAAAATGCAGTCTCCAGGCCTACCCTATGCTGAGGTTGGCTGACCAAAAATCAAAATCCTGATGAGGACTTGCATTATGCAGCGAGCTGTGCCCCCACACCTCCCCTGACTAACATAACCAACTCCGAGGGGGAGTGGACCTTGGAGCTGGTTGTTAGGTTTGGGGGAGTGAAATGTTTTTTTTTTTTTTTAAAGTTCCCACTGCAGGAACAGAACCACATCCCTGACAGCCTACTGACTGAGCTCTAGGAGCATTAGTGCTCCACACCATGGGGCAGCTTGGCCAGCATCTCACTCCACTGTCTTCATATGATTACGCCAGGTAGAACCATGTTTCATTGGCGGAACTGAGCATTTCACTGGGCAAAATACAATTTCACCAGCAAAATTACATATCGCTGTTGGGCTGAAATGTCAGGCATCTCTGATTTCGGGATACTGATGCCGGGCCTGTACATGTCAGGACCCTCAGCTTCGGTATCTCATAAGGGTACTGTTAAAAGGCAGCATGCACCTTCGTCATGCAGGTTTTTACTGTTTCTGTCTGTTGTGTTGCACATCTCAGTTGTTTGTTTTGTGCACCTCGAAGCACCATTGCTGTTTCATCTGTGTAATCAGTTACTGTTTCCAGTTTGTAACAGATGTCTGACTGCACCATTTTGTAGTGGCATGTCCCAGTAAGTAGCAGCCACATTTGGCAAACATGTAAACTTCTCTTTTTTTATTGTGGTTGAAAAACACTGTACAGTTTGCTCTGTGTTGTTAAATACAATGCAGTCTCACTGCTGTGTGTGCAGCAGTCACTGTGGTATGTAACGTTCCCTGTTACTATTTTTCAATAAACTTCAGTGTTCCAGTTTTAAATGCATGTGTCGCTGTTGCATTTCTCTGTTTCCTAGATAGCACACTGCATTTTTCATAGCCATGTTATAAGTGCATTAACCAACTCCAGAGCGTGGGTTATGTGTGGAATTAATCCGCACTTGGGTGGTTGACTGCACTCGGCCTGCAGCCTCGTGCCATAATCCCCCCAGGAGTGAATTAATTCCATAGTAACCCACTCTCTGTCATGGGTTAATCCTTACATATTTCTCTTAATTGGATTTAACCTGTTTCCCCATAATAACCAAAGGAAAAGATTATACATTTGTGCTTCCATTTTTTTTTTTTGATGGAACAAAAGCCATACTAAGTTGTTGCCAGTGTTTCCGTCAGTCCACTTTTGTTCGATTACTTTTGCTGAATTTTCAGCAGCCATATCTCCATTTCCAAACTGTATGCCTAAAATCATCACAGTATCCTTAGTTGCAAGTATACCAGCTACATTATTAACTTCTGGCTCTTGTGTTCCCAACTGCATAGCTATGCTTTTCGAGAAGTTCAGATGTAAACCTGAAAACTCTGAATATTGTGAAATATGTCTACTACTGTTTTGCCAGAAGTAGAGTCTGCAGCATAGGCAGACAAATTTACCTTTCGTCCCCCTGGATATGGAGCCAGACCCTTAACTAACGTATTCTGCAAAATGTTCTGCAGAACCGATTCTAGGCTAAAAACATAGATTAGAGGACTAAAAGGGTTGACTTGTTGAAGTCAAAAAAACTGTCTTACCCAACTGGCCATTAACATTCAGGAGAACAGCTAGGGTGTGTGAAAATCCTCGTAAAACAAACTTTGCACATGCCAGCATAATAATTTGTGGTGATTTGCATATATAGCCCATGATGCTTTGCATTATGGGGGTATGTGTGATTTTGTATTTCTTTGAAACTTGGCTTCCCGGCCAATGCCCTTTGGGGTAACCCTTGCCTCAGTGCTTGTGCACTAAGGTTATTTGTCTTTCTGGAAACAGACTCCCCCCTCCTCCCCACATGTTTAAGAGCTGTAAGGACTCTGCTTGTAGTTTTACAGCAGTCAAACATGTTACCCGTGTTTAATTTCCCTTGGATAGCGAACCTTTGTTCATAAAGGAGAGAGGAAACTCTCATATTGTACACCTTGCATTTCAGTTTTGGCCTGGTTAATTCAAAACCTCCCTCAGGGGTCTACTTCTTGTGATTAGCCATCGTACATGCCTCCGTGGAGGCCCCTCCTTTTGGTCGTGCACTTGATTTCTGTCCTGCCCAAATTGGATGTTGGTTGCCATGACCTTGTGCTGTTCTCCCCTAATATGGTTACTGTTGCAATCAATGCAATGTGAGGTGCTCGTGTATTCTTGCCCAGACCATTCAAAACTCTCATCACTTGTTGACTCAGTTGTCCAGATAAAACACAATGTAGACAGACAGACAGACAGATAGACTATCTATCTATCTATCTATCTATCTACATACAGTATCTATCTATCTATCTATCTATCTATCTAAACAGTTAAATAAATATGGTCAGTACAGAAATTTTGTAATGATTGAGCTTGAGAAATTAGCCCCTGCAAATGCTTTCTAAGATCTAGCTATTTTAAGTTATCAGATTGTTTTACTTTTTAGCTGTATTTTGCATTAGAGGTTCTACTTGCTTTTTAAATCCTCCCACCAATCTCCAAAATTCTCATAAAGTCATATTACTGAATCCCTGACAGTAAAAAGTCATTTTAAAGCCAGTTGCATCTTAACCTCTAAAAGCTGATTAAGTTTGCAGATAATTTTCTTGATTGTAACATCTCCTAGAGAGCTTAAATGACATCCTGAAAGGAGGTGATATGATGTTTCTGTAGGCAATAAATTAACCTTATGCAACAGGTGTGAGCATAAAAACCATAAGATAAATATACTGTTTTCACTGATGATGAGTCTACTATTGAAATAAAAAAGTTATCTGTGAAGTTAACTCATCATCGGGATTTATTTCAGTAGTAGACTGGTCATTCTCAGAGTGCTGCCGGTGCCACTTACAGTCGGTGTTGCATGCCCCCCACCAACTGCGAGTACAGCACTGATGCATAACGCATTCAAATTCCATTGGAAACTGATTAAACCTGCCAGTTCCATGTCAGATGCTGTACATAACTACAAACTTCATGAAGCACACTTAATTTTAGTCAGCAGAAATAAATGAAATATGAGCGAGTCCTTGTGCTAAGTCCATCTGCTGCTGCGCCAATCATCACACTGACTCCATTGCTGGGCATTTCCCAACCCTGACCATCCCCAATCATTAAATAGCAGTTATGGCAAACAGTTTAGAAACGTACATAAGCATTTTTTCTGCCACTAAACAAAGGTTAAGAAATCTGCAATAAGGAAGCCTAATGTCAATCTCTGGTTAGGATTTTTCGGCCTACACCAGTTTCAGAGCTGCTTGTTGCCCACCGAAGAGGACTTTTCCTGACTCTCTCTCTCTTTTTTTGTTTTCCTACTATGGCCATGTTTTTTAATATATTTGTTGTTTAGGAAGGCAGTGAGAGTGCCTTGCTGTTCCTTCAAGCCTGGGCAGTGAAAGTGCCTGTAGACTGCGAAGTACCCAGATTTTAGTTTTTATCTGCTCTTCAGTGAGAGTATCTAAGGGGTATGAAGAATCCATTAAGACTCACTATCTGTCTTGCCCTGGAAGTCTGAGTTCTTGGTATTTTTATACAGTCTCCTTTGGAAGTGAGAGACCTATTGGGGACTGGAAAGACTGGTTTCTTCCTAGCACTGTGACCTTTAGTAGCTCTGGAGATTTACTGCTCTGTGTGGTTTTCTGTTTTATGTAAACTACCAGCTGACTCAGACTCAAAGACTGTGACTTTTTACTTTATTCATTTTATTGTGGTTTTGACTGTAGGGTGTGAGTATGATTTTGTTTATTTTTAAAGTTTAGTTTTAATGTTTATTTGGCTCTAGGCTTTGATTAATTCAGTCACCAGAATGTGTTGGAGAACTGTCTCCATGGTTGTGTGTTATTCATCCTCCACCCTCTGCTCTCTCTGTCCCTTTGCCCCCCCACCACTGCATTACTCAATCTACCAGCGCTGTAGAGCACTGGATATTGCACGTCGGGGCGGAGGGGGATTGGGGGGGGTGCGAACGGCGGAGGCTGAATGAGCGGGACCACCACAGCGGGGTTATAGAGTTCAGAAGATGCCCTGGGGTGAATTGGAACCCAGATCATGGCCCGCCATATCTGGTCTCCATACCTAAGGGCACCACAGATTTAGGTGGGCACATGGTTCAGGCGGCCCTGGAAGTTAATTCAACTCGAGCGGTGTTATGCAATGCCAGATTCATTAAAAACAAGACGGCAACTATTGCAGATCTTGTAAATTCGGTGGATCTGGCTTGCATCACAGAGACCTGGCTGGATGAGAACTCTGGCCCTATATCAGAGGTTACAACTCCTGATGGATACTCGGTGATCCACCGCTTGAGACTGGATCATGGCGGAGGGGGATCACGGTCTGTTTAAAGAACGACTTGGGCCTCACGAGTGTACCGGTTGAGGAGACTGAGTCATTTGAGTGTACTGTGGTAGCAGGTGTAGGTTGTAGGATCACCCTCATCTACTGACCACCTGGGGATGGGAAATGGTTCCTTCAGGAAGTGGTAGACTTCATCATCGACATGGCATTTGAGTCTCCTAGGTTGATGGTCCTAGGTGACTTTAACGCCTGAGTTGATGATGAACTCTAACAATTTGGACAACACTTCCTCCAGTTGATGCCATCTCTGGGCCTTACACAGATAGTTACCACTGCTACCCATAAACATGGTCGCTCTCTTGACTTAGTCTTCCTCCTAGGGATCGAAGCATCGGATCTGGGGGTGGAACCAGTCAGATGGTCCGATCACTACATTGTGGGGGTTCAATTCTAGTGCCCCTCCTTGAAGGCCTACCCCTTTGGAGATGGTCAAGTATCGCCCTTTACGAGATGTTAGCTCTGAAGGCCTAATGGCAGTACTTGACCTATCAATTATTGCGGTGGCAAACAGCGACTCAGAGGACCTTGTGGTGGTGTATAATTCGGCCATTTTGGTGGCCCTGGATGTCATTGCTCCTGTCTGTGTTCATCCTCTCTCTCTCTTCGCCCTTGGCCCCCATGGTTTGATGTGACTTTGAGGGAGATGCAGCGATTAGGACGAAGGTTAGAGCATTGCTGGAAGAGATCCGCCCTTGATGCCAACCACCTTAGATTGATGGACCATTATCAAACCTATCAATCTGCAATCACCCATATAAAGGCAGAGTTCCTGTCTGGGGAGATTGCGGCCACTCAGAATCAACCAGTTCAGCTTTTATGAACTGTGGACACACTGTGTAACCCAGCCTGTCTACAAGTCCAGAAAGCATTTTCGCAAATAGAGTACAATTAACTTATTCGATTCTTTGCGACTGAGGTGGCTGACATCAGAACAGCTCTCCAACCGGCACACTCTGAGGGCGTTGATTCTGATCAGCGCTTGGCCACTAGCCTCCAGCTTTCCTGGAGTACCTTCGACCACCCAGAGCTCATGGATGTCATGAGGATTGTCCAGGGTGCATGCCCTATGTACTGTAGTTTGGATCCAGGACCAACTTTCCTGATTTTGGGTTGTATTGATTCCATCAGTCTGGTCCTTGCATGGATAATTTGGTGCTCTTTGGAAACAGGTGAGTTTCCTAGCTCCCTGAAGGAGGTGGTGGTAACACCCCTCCTGAAGAAAGCTTCTTTGGACACAAACTACCATACGAACTACAGACCAGTCTCTAACCTTCCCTTTTTAGGGAAGGTGGTTGAGAAGGTAGTGGCCATACAGTTGGAGAACCATTATACCATCCATGACATCTATGAACCTCTCCAGTCTGGTTTCCGAAAGAGGCATAGTACTGAGACAGTGCTGGTTCGGGTGCTCAATGATCTCCTGATGGCTAGAGATTGGAAGAACCATTCCATCTTGGTTCTTCTAGATCTCTCATCAGCGTTTGACACTGTGGACCATGGGGTTCTGCTCGGTTGTCTGAGGTTCATCTGTGGGCTGTCAGTTACAGTCCTCAGGTGGCTTACATCTTTCTTCACCGGAAGAACTCAGAGGGTGGTGTCCGGGATTTATTCCTCAGATCCAATCCCCCTGTTATGTGGTGTTCCTCAGGAATCGGTGTTGTCCCCCATGTTGTTCAAAGTGTATATGCTGCCCCTTGGAGACATTGTAAGAAGGTATGGGCTGAGGTTTCACTGCTATGCTCATGATACCCAGCTCTGCCTTTCTTTTGCACCCGACTAGGATGGAGCACTCTCAGTCCTTAACAGCTGCCTCACAAAAATCCAGGAGTGGATGGATTCGAGCTGGTTGAAGTTGAACTCGGCAAAGACTGAAGTGCTGGTTGTGGACCCAGGGCACTGGATGGGGGGGGGGCAGGGATAGGTTCACCCTCTGGGCTTTTTTCTGGGGGCTTATCACTCCCGGACTCTGAACAGGTGCGAAACCCGGGGGTAATTTTTGATAAAGGGCTGATGCTGCATTTGCAGGTGTTAGTCATCATCAAGACCTCTTTTTACCATCTGAGGAATATCTCCAGGATTAAGCACCTTGTTCTGTCCGCTGATCTTCCCACGTTGATTCACGCCTTTGTGATCTCGCGCTTGGATTATTGCATCTCCCTGTACCTAGGGCTACCTGGGGTGGAAATCCGCCATTTGCAGCTAGTGCAGGACGCAGCAGCCTGGTTTTTGACAGGAACCTCCCGGTCCTGCCTTATTTCTCCGGTGCTGCGCGGTCTGCACTGGCTGCCAGTACAGTGGTGGATTACCTTTAAGGTCAGTCTTCTGACTTATAAAGCCCTACACGGACAGGGCCCAGACTACCTGAAAGAGCTTATGGTACCTTACTGCCCTGGGCGATCGCGTCGCTCCACTGGTGAAGGGTTGCTAGAGATTCCAAGGGTGTGTTTAAAATCCTCTGGGGCCCAGGCATTTATACACGTGGCCCCATCCCTTTGGAATTCTCTACCCCACCAGTTACGTGAGTGCGTGACCGTGGAGGGATTTAAACAAACTTTGATAACCCATCTCTGGCACCAAGCATTTTTTTTTTTTTTTTTTACTCCCCTCCTCCTTGCGACCCCCTTCTCTTCGGGAGACACTCTACGGCCTTTTCAGCCCTTGCTCACCTACCTGGTGACCAGAGCAGTCCATCCCCCATGGAGCCGTGGTTATCCCCCCAGGCGGGGTACGGGGTTGGGGCCCATGCACCCTGAGATGTCTGTGTTTTGTTGGGATGCTGTCTCTGGGCAGATAGGGGCATTGAGGGTCGGGGCCTGGTGCTCCGTCTACCCGGAGGCCGCAAGGTGTTTTTCCGGTGTTCTCTCACGATGTGCCATGTCCCCTGACGTCAAGGTGCAGCGCGCTGACGCCTGGCACATCGCCTCTATGTTAGGCATCGGTCTTGTTACACCTCGGGTCTCCACCCGAGGTCAGACAAGAGCCGAGCTCTGGTTCCCCCCTTCCCCTGGAGAGGACGAGCAGTCCCTAGGATGCTCAAGCCCTCTCCCCCCGGCCGGCCCTCCAGCTTCCTGGGCTCATTCCCGAGCATGGGTCACTGGCGTCGCAAGCGGAAATCCAACCGCTGTGCTGGCGGGCCGGCCAGGGGCACCAAGCATTTGATGACTGATTGGATGTATTTATTCTAATTTTAGATGTTTTCTGTCTTATTTAACTAAGCTGCTGTGATATTTGATATGCTTTTAAACTCTGTTAGGCGCCTTGGTTTTGGAAAGGTGCAATAAAGATAAAGTTTTATTATATTATTATTATTATATTGTGAAGGGAATGTGTGTTCATCTGAAAGGGAAAGCCCAGAGACTTGTTAATCAGCGAGTCCCTATTGCTTGGTGGTTAGAGCACTGGCATGGTACACCAGGGGCCTGGGTTTAAGTCCCAGTGGGGTCACACTTTTCCTTTCACATTTCCATTATGATTTAAAATTGCCTCGTAGTGTCTTTACTGCACTGAATAAGTTATCTGGTGTCTCTGAGAATCTTTTAGAGGATTCTTATGATGGATCACCTTTTGAGTTACCCAGAAAAAAACACAGAGATCATGTTCAGGAAGAAACAGTATGAGGAACAAGACAGTGCACCAGAGACATAAATCAGGTAAGCTGTATCATAGACACTACATAATCTGAGGCAGAAAATTGTTGCTTAAATGTTTTAGCAAGAAACTTGACAAAAAATGTGTCCAGCATGTTCTTGTTCTCTTGATGTTGATAGATTTGTAGATAGCACCGCCTGAGGGGAAAAATTAAGTTGCAAGTTGAAATTATGTCTTGCAACATATGTGGATGTATTTCATTAACTACTGGTTGCGTGCTTTTATGTAAATCTAAGGTCCCTGTCATACTGTGTGAAAGAGTGTCGCTTTACATTCATTTATTTATTTATTAATATCTTGGATTTACACCTATGAGCCAGGGCCTCATTTACATAGGTCCTATGTCAACAAGGGGATACACAGAGCAAGGATATATAACAAGTTGTGGAAAACAGAGTGAGCACAGACAATAACTAATTACTGGCATTGGACAATGTATGCCAGGTCAATTGCTAGAGAGTAGGGGAGAATTTAAGCAGGGGTAAGAGACAGAGTAACAGCCAAGAGGCCTTGGCAGGTGAAAGTCGGGATGGAGGGATGGGGTAAGTTAGGAGAGGGTGGGGAAGAAGAGCAGGCAGCCTGTAGTTTGCCAAGAGACTAATATGCAGCCGAGATGCTTTGTCTGGTGGGGTGGGGTGGGTGAGGGATAAGGAGGTGAGGAAAGAGGGGAAGCAAACAGGGTGGCCAGAGGCTTTGTCAAGGGTGGTGGGGGGATAGATAGGGTGGTTGGTAGGGGTGTAGAACAGGCAGAGGAGAAGGGTGGGTAGGGTTAAGAGGTAGTAGGGGAGGAATAAGGGTAGGAGGAGGGAGAAATAAGGGCAAGTGAGTGGGATTGGGGCATAAGTGCTGATAAGAGCAAAGATGATAAGTGCTGGATGCATTCTGGTTGGTGAGGATTTTGAGGTGTGTGGCACAACAACTCAGTGGAAGCAGTCACATGTGTTGTGCTGGATGAGGTATTTTATGTTTCTTTTTAGAGGGAACTATCTCATGGAAGTTGGTATGATCCGTTTACAGAAGTGCCCTGAGGGAAGAAGCTGAGTTACAATGTGTAGTGGTAGCTGGCGCTATCGATAGCCATGTTGGGCAGACTAGGGGGACCTAGCAGTCTCCTTTTGCCATCAGCTTCTATGTTTCTATGTTAGCGGATCATGTGTCATGCTGATATCACTCTGTATGCATTGGGTGACACAGAGTTAACAAAAACAGTATTTCCTCATGGCGCGCCATAACTTATGACAGTATTACTAAAGGCGTTGGCTACCACCGGAGTAAATAAGACATTTGTAGTTCTTACTGTAAGGTAAATGAATAAACTCAATCACAAAACAATGGCTGCAAACAGAACATTCTGATTGTCTGCCAGCATTCAGAAAGGGTTATGGTAGCAACGGGAAACCCTCATTTATTTTTTCAATTATTTACGTGTTTTTTCCCTTTTTTTGCCATCCCCACCCGAGTGTTCTGGGCACTGATATGCAGCGTGTGGAGGCATACACATGCCATACTGCAGGATACCTAATTCTGCTAGGTGGCCCTCCTTTGCCTGATGACCGATGGCGAAACACGGAAAATGACAACTACAGTGACTGCCACTGTAATGTCTGTTTCTGAGTTTCACTTTCCCCCAATGTTCTGACCCCTTCCCGGACCAACTCCAACCTGGAGTTGAGAAGCCTAAATTCTGGTGGGCAGAGCCACCCCGCATGGGGGGGGGTGAGGGGCACAGCCCCCCCACAGAAAACACTGGGAGCTTGGGCAGCACAATACCAGTGTTGGTATTGTCCCATCGCTGAGCGGGTGGTCGACAGATTTACTGTCGACCAAACTTAGTGCTTCCCCCTTCTAGCCACCCCCTTCCATGACTATGCCAGCACTGGACCATCACCCAGTGGTGACAGGAGTATGGGAGGGATAGTGTCCACCCTGGGAGAGGAGAGCTTCTGATAGACAGCTCAATCCTGCTCCCCCCAGCCGACTCACTAATGACCTGAGGTTGTTTCTGAACCCAGGTCTTCGGTGTGGCACAAGGTGTGGTATCCAGCGCCTCATCCTCAGCGCCACCAGGCCGGCACAGGAAACCCTAATAATAGAACAATCTGAGTTTTTACTATGAAAACATCCCTTTTAAAAAAAAAATGTAAACAGTTTGGTTTATTAATGGTGTTAAGACACGTCAATGATTAGAATATTTCTGTTAATCTAACCTTGGGGGCATAAGGCACTCTGCTTCACCTCATACCCCATGAATCCCCTAGGACTAGATTAATGGATGGTAAACCAACTCCTGGCCATGCCGTCATGCTAAACTATAAAACAGTGGTTGCAAATTTAGCATTCTGAGTGGCTGAGAGCATCTTAAAGTGATGAGTTTTCAGGCTGGATACTGACATGTACAATAGAAACATTAGAAATTAGGTTCAAAACCATCTTATTTAAGGGAGTACTACAGTCCAAGTTTGCAGAAACGTATGCCTTATGTTGTGCAGAGTGTTTTTATTTGTGTGTTTAGTTCTGGTGTGTCCCACCCTCTGTTTGCTATTAGTTTTTTTTCTCAGTTTGCCTACTAGTTGTATTGCCTCGCCTGCTAGTTTTATTACCAAGGTTTATTGCTCTTCTTTGTCCTACTGTGCCTCCTGTCTCATGTGACAGTGATGTGTCTGAGACCAGCAAATACTTATCCAATGGACACTAAAGGCTATATTTACAACTCAGGAATCACTGGAGGTCTAATTAAGTGGGTATTCTGTGAAAAAAAAAAACAAGCAAACAGTTGGAGTCTTTACTAGTTATAGCACTGATGACCGAGGGTGCTTTGTTTCCTTTTTATGGCTGGGTGTAATTTGATGAAATGAAAAGCTTTTAAAAAAAACATTTACTCTTGCTGGCTAGACCTAGACAGACACACAGAAGACAAAAATTCTGAATTAGAGTTATTTAGTTGAGGCCAGAAAATCAGGTTCCTATCTTCAGATCACACTGTGGACCAATGGGCTTGCAGGGCATATTGTACCTGTCATTTGGCAGGTGGCCGGGTGGTATATGGGCGGGTTGCAGCCATCCGCCGATGACGGGGGGGGAGCATGGTGGGTAGGGGTTCTGTGTGGATTGGGGGTGGGGTGCCACTGGATCACCAGGGAATTATGCTACGGTGATTTAACGGATTGGGGAATTGGGAGGGGGTCCACTAGACTACCAGAGAATGACTTATTTACATTTGCCAGTGATTGGGGCATTGGGAAGGAGGGGGGTACCACTAGACTACCAGGAGATGTGTGTGCTATGGAGATTTACCGTAATTGTGCTGCAAGGGTGGGGGTTGCGGGACCCCACTGTGCACAAATCATGCTGTGCAGGGCGCCAGGTGCAAGCGCCGGGCGTCTTATGCAAGGCATGCAATGAATATAATGACATGCAAATGGCCCCATTTGAGCCTTGCAAATATTATGGCCTAATTTACATGCCTGCTGCTGAATATTGCGGGTGATGTTCCCAGTGCAGCTGTGTTTGTGCTGGCGCATCCCTGTGCTCCCTATCTGTAGCTTGCACTGGTGCAGTGCCACTGTGCCATGCACTGTCCATACCATATTCAATGGTGCTATGCCATGGCACTTCACCATTATCTATTACCTGGTCCTGGCCCCGGCGCATCTTAGTTGTACTGCGCCCATGCTAGCGCCACTGCCAGGCGCAATCTTACTCTCCAGGCCATAGTCTTTTTATTAGCCTGCCTTATGAACATGGCAGGTATCATGAATGAAATACTGCCCAAAATGTCATTTTGCAGTATGGCCATTATAACACATTTTGGGTGGGATTTGAAAAATCTCCGCACCTGCAAAAATGCTATTTTCAGCATTTTATGTGCACAGACAGCATTTTCCTCCCCCACCCCCAGCTGCAGAAAAAATGATATGCTTGGTTGTTCCAGATGTAGCATTTTTCTGCAGTGGCGTGACAAATTATGTGTAGCCTGCCATACATTTTGGAAACAATTGTAAAAAGGCAACATTTTAAAATAAATTGAGAGCATGTGGGAAAAATTGCAGTTGCAGAAGGAAACTGTGCCTTGCATAACTTTTTTTTTCACATGTGTGCAATTTTTCCACTTTTGAAATCTGGCCCCAGTCCCCAGCTGTGGGAGAGTACAGCTCAGACCATTTCTCCTCTGAGAAAGGAGCACTCAGATGCCAGGAATTAAGCAGTGGTCTCACTTTACTGAACTTATTGGCAGTTATTGTCTGGAACACTGATTTCCAGTCATTCTCCTTACTGGCACTGAATAAGGAGGTTGAGTCCTGATTCATGATATAAGTCGGTACCCCTGGAGCCCCTTTGTGATAAGGTTGTGCCCTGCACATGCATCTAGAGCCATCGACCCCCCCCCTTCTTTTTTACATTTTGGAACCACACAACCAGTGGGTGAGGTACAGTGAAACTCTATTATACTCTATGCATCTATGGACCAACTTGTGTCCGTTACATCCAGTGTCTGTTATACCCAGTGTCTGTTATATCCAGTGTCTGTTATAGCCAGTGTCCATTACATCCAGTGTCCGTTATACCCAGTGTCTGTTATATATAGTGTCTGTTATACCCAGTGTCTGTTATACCCAGTGTCTGTTATATCCAGTGTCAGTTATACCCAGTGTCTGTTATATCCAGTGTCTGTTATATGCAGAGGGGGTAATCTCACTGTGTTAGGTGTGTGTCTGTGTGTAGGCAGGGTCTCAAACTGAATGAGGATCTGTTGAGAAACCTAAAGAACTACTGACACCTTAAAGAAACTTTAAAAATTGTAATAATTAGGTACAAATCTGCTTACATTCCATTTATATTTTATATATTTCTCCTTCCCATAATTTATTACTAAAGAAATGTGTACGAATATATGATTGTTGTCCCATACAGTTCATTTTGAGTTCATCTGCCTCTGTAGCTTACTCCCTACTTCAAGTCATAATCCTCTGTTGTGACATCAGAATCTGTTGCCATGGGAGCAACTGTGAGGTCACAAGGAGTGCTCCATGACTTCAGGTAGGGAGAAAGCAGCAGGAATAGATGAACTCTTCAGGAGCAAAGATCCTGTTTTCATACAAATGACCTCAGTACTAAACAATGGGGAGGAGGAATATAGAACTAATGAAAATACAAGCTGAACAGTGCCTAAATATTATGTTTTGTTAAAGTTCTCCAGAACGTGTCACCAGTTCTTTAAGACAATGCTCAAAACCTTGCCTAGCAACTATGTTTTCTTAATCTGCGTGTTTATTTAAAACATTTTTACTGTCAGACTGCATGAGGATTTCAAAGGAAGTTTAGCGCTGAAGATAATAAGCAGATATTAAATTTAATGACTTCTTTACCAGCTATAGTAGCTCTGAGCCCCATCCCAAACTTGTGATCTCCTTAACCATATTGTGGCATATCTCCTACCTTAGTTAGCAGTCTTGCCTCTCCCGCCAGGTCTATCTTCCTCAGCAGATCTGCTGGCAGCATCACTTGGGCACAGAACAGCATCCCCCCCAGATGACACCCTCTCCTCTGAAGGGACCCCGCCTGCAGCGCAAGGCTGCCAGGAACTCCCCTTGAGAGGAAGTCCCTAATAGTACCCACATTCACCCAATGTGTCCCCTCACATGGCCCCTCTGATTACAAATGAGCAACATTAAATGTGCCCCCACATCCCTTTTCCTAGGATCTGTGCTCCTGTTTTGGACTGGTCCCTAGAGGCCTCCAGGTGGTCAAGCACCAAGATGGTCTGGTCTTAAGTTCTGGATCCAATGACATCTGGTAGTTGTGGTGTCTTTGACACCTCAAGGCAAAAGCTCCTCGATGACCCCCTCTTTTCTAGCACAAAGCTTCTTCCATTGGGGTATCTAATGTAAAAGTCACTACTAGAAGGCAAGCTTTGGGTCTGGCAGATAGGTACTAAACCCTCCAGCCTACACTGGTAGTAGGGGATTGTTACTGATACACACACGTACACACACATGTACACAAGTATGCACGCACACACACACAAGCACATACTGTACCTACACACACACACACACACACACACATGCACACACACACACACACACTCTCATGCATTTATACAATAGGTGTGAAAAGAAATTTGCCAAGACGGGTGAGAGCCGGGTTGTTGTTATATATGCTTAAGATATTTTCTTTTCATTAATTTTTTACTTATAAACATTGTGTTTTCATGTGTTTGTTTAGTTTGTTTTGTTTATTTAAAATCTAGTAAAGTCCATGGGCCAATGACTCGTGTACATGGGCGACCAGAACAATCAACAAGAATACTATATGAAACACAACACATCATTCAATAAATACACAGCAACAGCACAACAAGGCTAGCCAGTGAAGCATTTACAATCCCAGCCGGAGAAAATATGTTTTTCCAGAGCCTATCTAAAACCATATACCGACCTCGCAGTGTCGGCTCTACAGTGAAGACCATCACAGCGACATTGTCGGCAGTCACTGTGATGGTCTCTGCTACTCGACACTGCTTCCGGGGAGGTGTTTACCCCCATCCCCAAACTAATTCTGACTGGAGTTAGCAATCTAAAGTACGAGGGGTGTGGGAGGGGCAGAGCCGCCCTGCATGGGGTGTGTGGAGGGCAAAGCCCCCCACAGAAAACACTTGTTCCCGAGTGACAGCACAACACCAATTGGTGCTGTTGTGTTGTCACTGTGCCATCGATCGACAAGAAATTTTTACTGTGTATAGAGTTACTAACACGGATTATTGTTTGTGGCAGTATGTTAAAAACTGCTGGCAAGTTATAAAACAATGTTTTTTGGCCAGTCACAGTTCTCATCCTGGGGACAGAGAATTGAAAACTTAGAGAGGACCTGGTTGTAGCAGTACTAACATATTTTTTTTTTTAAAAAGGGCGTGAAATGAATCTGGAACTCTACCATTACTTTTTTGCCAAGGATACCTCGTTGGAGTAAGTACCTCTGATCGAGGTGTAATCAGCCAACGTGTTTGTACAAGTCACAGTGGTGGGTATGGTATGGCAAGGTAGCAGCAAATCTTGCTATCTAGTTCAGAGGGGTCCTCACCTTATCCATCAACCCCTTACCAGCTGAATGGTAAAACAGTAAGCCATAATCAATTAGTGGCAGAGGAAAGCTTGGTGACAGGAGCAACCTCGAGGAAGGGACCAGTAGAGAATCCAATCTATAAAGGGAACCTAATCTTTGATGAATGGTTTTGCCAATACGGTTGATATGCTGATCATAAGTAACAAGGCATACAAGACCATTTAAAAGACAAAGAACCTCTGTGCGCAAACACTGAGGCAAGGGTTACCCCAAAGGGCATTTGGCTGGGAAGCCAAGTTTCAAGAAA
Organism: Neoceratodus forsteri; assembly: GCA_016271365.2. NCBI lineage: Eukaryota > Metazoa > Chordata > Ceratodontiformes > Ceratodontidae > Neoceratodus > Neoceratodus forsteri. Next base: position 28,524,501 of record CM028138.1, read on the forward strand.
ATACAAAATCACACATGCCCACACAATGCAAAGCATCATGGGCTGCATATGCAAATCACCACAGAATGTTATGCTGGTCCAACTTTAAGCAGAATTGCATGGTGCCGAAGAGCCTCTCACACAGTTTGCAAAGGGTGCTAACAGAAGACATAGACACGTGTTTCATCCTACCAGGACTCATCAGTATGCCTCATCTGTTTAACACCCCAGTGGACTGGACCAGCTACCCCTAAGGCAGTGTGCCTGGGATATATTGTGGTGAACCCATTAAAATAAAAAAACATTTAAAAGACAAAGAACCTCTGTGCGTAAACACTGAGGCAAGGGTTACCCCAAAGGGCATTTGGCTGGGAAGCCAAGTTTCAAGAAAATACAAAGTCACACATGCCCCCACAATGCAAAGCATCATGGGCTGCATATGCAAATCACCACAGAATGTTATGAAGAAGCGGGTTTGCATAACAATTTGCTAATCAAGTGCAGCCTTGATTAGCAGAAGTTGTTAGTCCACAGATTTGTCACACTGCAGTAAAAATTTCTGAACTGCAGTAATTTATTCCCCGTTATTGTGAAAAAAGTACAGAATTGTGGTAATTTTCCGGGCAATGTGACACTTTCATTCCACAACTGCACTCTTTTAGGCCGTATCTTACAGATAAGAATAACCATTTAGATAAATTGCTCCTCAACCCTGGTTGGTTGCTAATCAAAGTGATGTTGATTAGAAAAACAAATACAAAACCACACATTCCCCCATAATGCAACGCATCATGGGCGGTTTATGCAAGTCACCACAGAATATTATGCTGGTTCAACTTTAAGCAAAAATTCATGGTGCTGAAAGGTCTCTCATACAGTCTGCAAAGGGTGCCAACAGAAGACAAATACACGTGTTTCGTCCAACCAGGACTCAGCACTGTGCCTCGTCTGTATGATGCCCCAGTAGAATGAACCAGCTACCCTAAGATGGTCTGTATGGGTTTTGATTAGAAAAGATGACTAATTGCATTTTTAGAACTAATTTATGCCTTGAGTAAGAAAGTTATCCAAAGTAAGACCAAGATAGTCCTGACTTGTTCAATATCTACGTCCTTAAGAGTCTTCAAGGAAAGAACTGGTTCATCAATCAGATTCTTTCCATGATTATAGAAAACCATGGGTTTGCTTTTCATCCCATTCAAAATGAATTTTTTACATTTTGGGGCAGCTTTGGTTCCAATGCTGTGGGATTAAAAAACAGAACAGGATAGATGGCTTACTGTTATTAACATTCCCTTGCCTGCAACTTCACTTGACACAATGTGTGCTGCTTCACATCTTGATGTGTGCAAACTCCTTCCATTAACATGTACGTTGCACTAATGGCCCATGGAGTTACATGTGATACACACACCTTTTCTCTTTTATTTTCAGAAGGGGAAATAAATATTGTTATACATAATTTTTCTGCTTCCAATGATCCTTTGGTAGAGTCTGGAAACAAGTTTTGGTTCCAAGTGTGCGGGTCCTGTGCCCCGCAGTTTAAATAAAATAAATAAAATTGACATGTTGGTTTCCAGGGAGAGTGTGGTTCTATTTTATTATACCAAATGCAATCAGGCAGAAAACTTTATTATCGGCAGAAGGAAAAATAAAATATTTTAGAAATGAAAAGTAAGAACTGGCTGCTTTTTTCTACTAAGTATTTTGTCCCTCTTTGCCTATATGTCCTCCCCTTCAAATACCCTGCATTTTGGCGGCACCATTGCTGACTAACTCGTCACCTGCTGTCTCCAACTGCTCAACCTCCATAGTGGGGACCATCCTCCTTCCCTCCTCCCTCCCTCCCTCCCTCCCTCATGGACATCAATAAGTTCCATACTTATATATACTAATAAGCCCATCTTCTTCAAGTTGTGTAAAAGGAGGTGCTTTGAAACAACTGAGAAGCTGCATGGGATATACTATACTGGACTAGACATCTGCAACAAATCTCTCTCTTGCTTATATCTGAGGGAAGTTTTCCTTACTATACAGTCTTACATTGGTATTGCTTTGTGTTTAATTATTTTAGTTTTTAAAGCAGGAAGGGGGTTTTCAAAACTGCTTTTCTTGTAAGCAACTTCAGAAGAGTTGAAATAACTGCATATTTGATTTTCCTTTGTGGGTAACTGGACTGTCTACTAGTATTATGTGACAGTTTGCAGCAATATATTTTGAAATAATTTACTGGTGGTGGCTGTGTACTTCTAATAGCAAAGGCTGCAGTTTGTAATTGGATGGCAGACAGAGCCTCAGGTGGTGGAAATTGTCTTCACTAGTCAGGGAGACCTGCATCATAGCCAGTTGTTCTCCTTGGAACATTCCAGCATTGATCAATTGCTAAAAACTACTGGTGTGATCCTGTTTCAGACAGAAGCCCATCTTCTTCAAGTTGTGTAACAGGGGGTGCTTTGAAACAACTGAGAAGCTGCATGGGATATACTATACTGGACTAGACATCTGCAACAAATCTCTCTCTTGCTTACATCTGAGGGAAGTTTTCCTTACTATACAGTCTTACATTGGTATTGCTTTGTGTTTAATTATTTTAGTTTTTAAATCAGGAAGGGGTTTTTCAAAACTGCTTATCTTGTGAGCAACTTCAGAAGGGTTGAAATAACTGCATATTTGATTTTCCTTTGTGGGTAACTGGACTGTCTACTAGTATTCTGTGACAGTTTGCATCAAATTACTTTTAAATAGTTTACAAATCAGTTACTGGGGGTTAGTTGAATTGCTATAAAGGGCAGTACTCACCAGGGTGGTGGAGCAGTGGTGTATTTGATTTTTTTAACAGTCACCAGTGGTTGTGGACTACCCCTCCCACCCTTCCCCACACCCCACCCCCCAGGTGTGATGTTTCCTTTATAGCCAAAGTTCTGACATCACTTCCTCAACAGGTCTTGGGACAGAACTGTCATATTCTTAATAACCTAGCACAGTGCATAAAGGGTGAGTACACACCACAAAAAGAAAAAACAAAAACAAAACAAAAAATAAATATATATTACATATTGTATATTATAAGGGAGAGGGACATGTGGGGAGTGGTGCAATGCACTGGCTGTGGGACTGCAGTTTTCTGGGAGACATTCTGGAAACTGCATTGCTGTTCTATTTGCAAGCAACTGTCAGCTCTGAGGAAGCAGGCTACCCACCTCCAGGCTGAACTGGCAAGGAATAAGGAGGCCTCCCCCACCCAAAAACACCACTGCCACAAACACTGCCTCAGAGGCTGCCAAGTGTGAAGAGCAGTTGGACCACAGTAGGTTCTGGGAGGGTGCGGGTGGTGGAACAGAGGCAGAGCCCCCTAGTTGTACCTTGCACAAACCATATGCCAGTTTGGTAGAGCAAGGTTCCTCTATGATGGCACCCTCAGTGGAGATGAAGAAGAATGCTGAGGACACCCACAAGGGAGACCCACAGAAGGGTGGCAAGGGACACCAAGGGGAAGGAAACAGCTTCTGTTAGGGGACACAATTGTTAGAGGGGTAGACCTGGGGAAGGGAGAGGAGAGGGAAGTAAGGTGCCTGCCTGGTGCCATGGCTTGGAGGGGCCAGAAGCAAATCCTCAGGCTTGCAGAAGCAGCATCACAGGAGAGGGAACTAGATATCATTGTCCACCTTGGGACAAATGATCTAGCTAGGCATAGGATCAGTGCAGTGCAGGATGAAATTGTGGAGTTGGGGAGGGGCCTCAGACAGGTAGCAAGTATGGTTACCTTCTCAGAGGTGCTGCCAGTCCATGGCAAGGGTGAGGCTAGGGTACTACACACCATGCAGTTTAATGAATGATTGCAAAACTGGTGCAGATCACAGGGCTCTGGCTTCATTGGGAACTGGGGTACACCTGGAGAGATGACAGTCTATACTGGCACGATGGTCTGCATCTGTCCACGAAGGGAACCAAGATCCTTAGTGACAGGTTTAAATGCTTCCTTAGCAAGCTTTTAAACTAGCCATGGGGGGAGGTGCTAATAAGAGGCAGGAAATGTCAAGCCTCCCCCTACAAAACATGCCAGGTAGTAAGGTAAACACTGAGGTAAAGTGCTCAACAGGGGGCAGAATGGGGTAAATGGAAAACTAGGCAAGGGCAAAAAGAGCAGGCATGGGAGAAAAAAAGGATAAAGCCAACATTAAATGGAGGGCAATGAGTACCAACGCCCGTAGTCTGGGAAACAAGCTTCCTGAGCTAGTAGCCTTGATGGAAGATGAACAATTGGATATTGTGGCAGTCACCGAAACATGGTACACAGAGAACCATGACTGGGATGTCAACTGTCAATATACCGGGGTACACAGTCTACAGAAGGGACAGGGAGGGGAAAAGAGGAGGTGGAGTAGCTCTATACATAAGGGAAGGGATCAAATCTACAGAACTAAAAAGTAAAGGGGGAGGACAAGAGGCACTCTTGGTCACCTTGGAGACAGAGAATGGCATCACAATCTGCACAGGGTTTGTATACAGAGCCCCATCTCAAGGGGAGGAAATGGACAAGAAAATGATAGAGGACATTCTCAAAATGGCTGAAAAAGGGGAGATACTGTTGATGGGGGACCTGAATATGCCAGATATTCACTGGATGACATGTACTGCAGCCACAGTCAAGATCAGGGTCATTCTCGATGCCCTGCAAGAGGCATGCCTTAGACAGCTAGTGTTGGAACCCACTCGGGAGGGAGCAATACTAGACCTGGTACTCTCAAATGGAGAGAGGATCACAAATTTAGAAATAAGTAGACATCTGGTAACAAGCGACCACTGCACAGTGTGCTTCACAATAAGCACAACCATCAAGACAAGCCATACAAAAACAAGCATACTGGACTTTAGAAGCGCTGACTTTGGAAAAATGGGTGAATACCTGAGGAATACACTAGCAAATGGCCAAAAAGGAGGGGTGGAAGAACAATGGAGAAAAATCAAAACTACCATCATAGAGGCAACAAGCCTTTGTATGAAACAGATAAAGAAAACAAAGTGGAGTAAAAAACCACTATGGTTCTCAAAAGAGGTGTCAGGGAAGGTTAAGGAGAAAAAGGCTATATTCAAAAAGTATAAGGAATCACAGAAGGAGCATGTCAGGGAACTGTATCAATTAAAGCAGGAAGAAGTGGGAAGGCAGTCAGAATAGCAAAGCCCAAACAGGGAAAAATAGCCAATTCAGTTAAGAAGGGGATAAAACCTTTATAGGTACATTAGGAGCATAGAAAGGTTAAGGGAGGAATAGTGAAGATTAATAAGGAGAGGGAGGTGGGCAGAGGAGACAGTGAAAAGGCAGAGATACTGAATGAATAATTTTGCTCAGTATTCACAAAAGAAGATGAGGAGGAGTTACCTAAACCAGACAATAGAAGCAGTCTGGGTAGGGGGGTTGACACCAGTCCATTTACAGAAGAAAGAGTCCTGAAAGAACTCCTAAAACTCAAGGTGGACAGAGCAATGGGGCCTGATGAGATTCACCCCAGAATCCTAAAAGAACTAAGGGAGGACCTAGTGACAATACTGATCACACTTTTTAACAAATCATGGGAGGATGGGGTGGTACCTGAGGACTGAAGGAGGGCAGATGTGATTCCTCTTCACAAAAGTGGGAGCAAGGCAGAAGTAGGAAACTACAGACTGGTAAGTTTGACCTCAGTGGTAGGGAAAATGATGGAATCACTTCTGAAAAAAAGAATTGTTGAGTACCTAGAGGCCAGCGGGGCACAGGACCCAAAGCAGCATGGATTTACAGCAGGAAGGTCATGTCAGATGAATCTAATAGATTTCTTTGACTGGGTGACCAAAGTACTAGACTAGGGAGGGGCTGTGGATATGGCCTACCTAGACTTTAGCAAGGCATTTGACACAGTCCAGCACAAAAGATTAATAATCAAGTTAGCCAGCCTGGGAGTGGATCCCAGGGTGGTAGCCTGGGTAGCAAACTGGCTGCACAACAGGACACAGAAGGTAATAGTGAATGGAACACATTCCGAAGAAAGGGGGGTCGCTAGTGGAGTACCTCAGAGCTCAGTACTGGGTCCAGACCTTTTTAATATCTTTATAGGTGACATTACAGAGGGTCTGGAGGGAAAGGTATGCCTCTTTGCAAATGACACAAAGATCTGTAACAGAGTTGATACACAAGGGGGGTAGAAAGGATTAGAAGGGACTTGGCAAGGTTGGAGGAATGGTCAGACATATGGCAACTTAGATTCAATGAAAAGAAGTGCAAAATAATGCACCGGGGAAACAAAAACCCAGGAGAAGAGTACACAATAGCAGGGGAGGTACTAACAACAACAAAAATAGAAAGGGACCTGGGGATAGTCATATCAGATGACCTAAAGGTTGGTAAGTAATGTGAGAAGTCAGTAAGGAGAGCCGGGAGATACTGGGATGCATAGGAAGGGGCATCACAAGTAGAAAAAGGGAAGTGGTTATCCCTCTGTAGAGACAGTTGGTGAGACCCCATCTGAAGTACTGTGTGCAGTTTTGGAGACCTTATCTATGCAAGGACATAGACAGGATGGAAGCAGTCCAGAGGAGTGCAACTAAAATGGTGCAGGGTCTGCATCAGAAACCATATGAAGACAGAGACTGAGAGAGCTTAATATGTATACCCTTGATGAAAGGAGGGACAGGGAGGACATGCTCGAAATGTTGAAGTACCTGAAGGGCATCAACAAAGTCCAGGAGGGTAGCATCTTTCAGAAAAAGAGATGTGTAAGAACAAGGGGGCACAATTTAAAGATAGAGGGGGGACGGCTCAGGGGTAATGTGATTACATTTTTTTTTCACGGAGAGAGTGGTGGATGCATGGAACTGCCTTCCTGGGGAGGTTGTTGTGTCTAAAACAGTGGGGGAATTCAAACATGCATGGGACACACATAAGGCAATTGTGGTGGGGGGTGGCAGGAAGTAGGCTGTTGGTTAACTAGAATCTTCAGCTTATCCAGTAGGTAGGGAAATGGGCAGACTGGGTGGGCCAAGTGGTCCTTATCTGCCATACAAAAGCAAGAGTACTGGACTTTAGGAGGGCCGACTTTGGGAAAATGAGAGAGTGCCTCAGAAAAGCACCAGCAAACAGGCAAGAAAGAGGGGTGGAGGAACAATGGGGAGTGATCAGAACAGCCATCAGAGGCAACAAGCCTTTGTGTAAAGCAAATCAATAAAACACAACGAAGGAAAAAACTGCTATGGTTCTCAAAAGAGGTGGCAGGGAAGGTTAAGGAGAAAAGGACAGCATTCAGGAAATATAAGGAAACACAGAAGGAGCAGGACAGAGAACTTTATCAGTTAAAGCAGAAAGAGGCTGAGAAGGCAGTCAGAATAGCAAAGGCCCAAACCGAGGAAAGGATAGCCAATTCTGTTAAGAAGGGGTGTAAGACCTTTTATAGGTACATTAGGGAGCGAAGAAAGACCAAAGGAGGGATACTGAAGCTTAATAAAGGGGAGGGAATGTGGGTAGAGGTGACAGTGAAAAGCAGGATACTGAACGAATATTTCTGCTCAGTATTCACAAAGGAAGAGGAGGGGAGTTACCTAAACCAAACAAAAGAAACACTCTGAAGACGGGGTCGATACCAGTCCATTTACAGAAGAAAGGGTTCTGAAGAACTGATAAAATTGAAGGTGGACAAAGCAATGGGGCCTGATGGGATTCACCAAGAATTCTAAAACAACTAAGGTAGAACTAGTGACACCGCTGACTACTCTCTTTAACAAATCATGGGAGGATGGGTGGTACCGAGGACTGGAGAAGGGCAGATGTGATTCCTCTTCACAAAAGTGGGAACAGGACAGAGGCAGGAAATTACAGACCAGTTAGTTTGACCTCAGTGGTAGGGAAAATGATGGAATCACTTCTGAAGGAAAGAATTGTTGAGTACCGAGAGGCCAGTGGGGCACAGGACCCAAGGCAGCATGGATTCACGATGGGAAGGTCATGTCAGATGAACCTAATAGATTTCTTTGACTGGGTGACCAAAGTAGTAGACCAGGGAGGGGCTGTAGACATGGCCTACCTAGATTTTAGCAAGGTATTTGATACAGTCCTACACAAAAGATTAATTCACAAGATAGCCAGCTTTGAAGTGGGTCCCAAGGTGGTAGCCTGGATAAAAAATTGGCTAGACAACAGGACGCAAAGGGTAGCAGTAAATGGAATACACAGTGAAGAAAGGAGGGTTACTAGTGGGGTACCGGAGGGTTCAGTACTGGGACCAGTCCTTTTAATGTCTTTATAAGTGACATTGCAGAGGAACTGGAAGGAAAAGTATGTCTCTTTGCAGATGACACAAAGATCTGCAACAGGGTTGATACACAAGATGGAGTGGAAAGGATGAGAAGGACTTGGCAAGGTTGGAGGAATGGTCAAATGTATGGCAGCTCAGATTCAGTGCAAAGAAGTGCAAGGTAATGCACATGGGAAACAAAAACCCAGGGGAAGTGTACACAATGGGGGGTGAGATACTGACAACAGTAAAAATTAGAAAGGGATCTGGGGGTAATTATATCAGATGACCTAAAGGTGGGCAAGCAATGTGAGAAGGCAGTAAGGAAGGCAGGGGGGATACTGGGATGCATAGGAAGAGGCATCACTAGTAGAAAACAGGAAGTTGTTATCCCTCTGTACAGACAGTTGGTGAGACCCCATCTGGAGTACTGTGTGCAGTTCTGGAGACCCCATCTCCGCAAAGACATAGACAGAGTGGAAGCTGTCCAGAGGAGGGCAACCAAAATGGTGCAGGTCTGCACCAGAAGACATACGAAGAAAGACTAAAGGAGCTTAATATGTATACCCTAGAGGAAAGGAGGGAGAGAGGGGACATGATAGAAACTTTCAAGTACCTCAAGGGAATTAACAAAGTCCAAGAGGGTAGCATCTTCCAGAAAAAGAGATGTAAGAACAAGGGGCACAATTTGAAGATAGAGGGGATGGCTCAGAGGTAATGTGAGGAAGTATTTTTCACTGAGAGGGTTGTGGATACATGGAACAGCCTCCCTGAGGAGGTTGTGGAGTCAAGAACAGTGGGGGACTTCAAGAACGCATGGGACAGGCATAAGGCAGTCCTAGTGGGGGGTAGGAGGAAGTAAGCTGTTGGTTAACTAGGATTTGCAGCTTATCTGTTAGGTAGGAAAATGGGCAGACTAGGTGGGCCAAGCGGTCCTTATCTGCCATCAAATTCTATGTTTCTATGTTTCTGCCGTCAAAGTCTATGTTTCTATACTGGTGGTGCAGCTCCAATGGCGTGGGGCTGATTACATGGGGACCATCATTAAGATGATGTGGGACCTGGACATACAGGGACCATCATTAAAATGGTGTGGGGTCCAAATGTACAGGGACCATCATTAGGATGGTGTGGGGCCCCTAACCTACAGGGACTATCATTAGGATGGTGTGGGGCCCGATCCTACAGGGACCATCTTTTGGATGACATGGGTCTGAACATATGGGGACCAGCAATAGGATGGTATGGGACCTAAATATACAGGGACCTGCATTATGATGGTGTGGTGCCTGAACTCAATAGGCCCATCATTAGGATGGTGTGGGGCCCAAATGTAAGGGGACCATCATTGTGATAGGCTGGGGCCCTCATGCATGGGGCTTATAATTAGGCTGGTGTGGGGCCTAAACATAGTCACCTAAACACATGGAGACTATCATTAGGGTGGTGTGGGGCCTGAAAAATAGGGACCATCATTGGGATGGAGTGGTGTCCAAATGTATGGGGACAATCATTAGGATGGGGCCAAACATTTAGGGACCATCATTAAGATGGTGTGGGGCCAAACATATGGGGACCAGCAGTAGGATGGTTTGGGACCAGAATATACAGTATATATGGACCTGCATTATAACTGTGTGGGACCTGAAGTTAAGGGGCCCATCATTAGAATGGTATGGGGCCAAGACATACAGGGACCATAATAAGGATGGCATGGAGCCAAATGAATGGTACTTTTCATTAGGATGGTGTGGGGCTCGAACATATGGAGACTATCCTCAGGATGGAGTAGTGCCTGAACATACAGGGACCTTCATTAGGATGGAGTGGGGTCCAAATTACAGGGACCATCATTAGAATGGAGTGGGGTCCGAACATTGGGGACCATCATTAGGGTTATGTGGGGCCCAAGAGTACAAGGATCATCATTCGGATGGTGTGGGGCCCTTACAGATGGGGACCATCATTAGGGCAGTCTGGGGGGTATACCATCACTGCAGTGATTCCTCCATGGCAAAGACCATCACAGCAACAAGAATCGGGCAAAACCTGTATGTCTCTCTGATGGTCTGATCAGTGCCCGAGACTGCTTCGCAGGGTGTATGGCCCCCCCAACTCTGACTCAAAGTTGGAATTCTAGAGATCGGCGGGTGTGTGGGGTTCGTGGGGTGCAGCCCTCCAGTATCAGCTGCAAGGAGGCATCCCCGACACACGCCAATGCAGTGATTTTTCTGCTGCCTGTTACTGTCAGGATGTCTCTGTGTTTGATGTTGCAGCGCACGGTAAAACCGTGTGGGTCTAAACCTAAGGAGACCATAATTATAGGGGTGTGGGGCCCGAATTTTATGAGGACCTACATTAAGCTGGTGTGGGACCTGAACACACAGGGACCCTCCTTTGGATGGTGTGAGGCTCAGATATACTGTGACCATTATTAGGACGGTGTGGGACCCAAACAGCACTCCCCCATGCTACCTATGGAGGTGGGGGGGAGAAGAAACATGGTGAAAAATCCTGGCCAGTGCTGGATAAAGGGTCTGCCCCCACCCATAGGTCATGCACTCTGACCATGGCACCCATCTCTTCCTGATTCTGGTCCCTGGCGGGACATACAGAGGGGTTCCAGGGAGAGGCACTGGGTCAAAATGTTGCGCGGTAGAATGCTGTGCGACTTAATCGCATTGTGTGATTTCTTTATATCTTTTGTTCTGTGGGGGACTCCACCCCACCCCCATTATGGAGGGCTGTGCCCCCCCAGACCCCCCACTTAGGATTTTAACTCTGTGGGGGGTCCAACACAGTGAGCGCATGGGTCCGGGGTTCATGCATAATGCCGTATGCTATTAAGCGTGCAACATTATGCCCCGGTACACCACGGGGAGCCCCGAAGGCCCTGCTTGGGGGGGGGGGCAAGCCATTAGTGATGGAGGATGAGGTAAGTACCTGGAGAAGGTGGGGAATGGGGCTTGGGGGGCAGACCAGATGGGGGCCAGTTGGAAAAGGAGCAGAAACACTTGAATTAAAAAAGAAAAAAAGGTAGATAAGGAATAATTAAAACAAAAGATCCAAAATATAGGCAACTATGAGAAATAGCAGCAAAAAAAAAGTACCACAGATTGTGGGCTGTATTAGGTGAAATCTCACTGGCTGAGCTAGAGAATACATGACACTGCTATACAGGGCATTTGTGAGACCACAGATGGAGTATTGTTGCCTGGTCTGGGCTCGGTAACTCAGGAATGATATTCACAGACTACAGAGGATCCAGAGGACAGCAATCCAGAATGATGGTTGGAGAGGGCAAGTCACCCTGTGGAGATCAGCTAAACAGTATGGATATGTTTCACCTGGAGCAGAGTAGGTTAAAGAGAGATATGATAGCACTGCAAAGGTTCATGAAGGATCTGGTGCTGTGTTTAAAACTAGGTATCACTCTAAAAGAGAAGGGAGGCTGCAGTAAGGGGACATGATAAAGATGTCCGAGGGAGCAGTTTAAGGGTGATTGTAGGAAGTTTTATTTCTTACAGAGGCTAGTGGGGATATGGAATGGTCTACCTAAATGTGTGTTAATGCAAAGAACCTCACAGGATTTGGGGTGGTAGTAGAGGGGTATATAAGGAAGGAAAATGTAAAGAGGTATTACTGAGTCAGTGGGAGATGGGTCACACTGGACTGAAGCTTTCATGAGTTAGAGATTGGAAACAGTGCACACAAAGAGAGAGAGAGAAAGAAAAAAAATGAAAGGCATTCAGTCAAAACAGATGTTTGTCAAAATGTATTCATCAAGTGACATAACTTGGGAGGCTACAAACTGCCGACAGATCTCGATGCTTCACTTTGTGAGCTTCGTCCAGATTTGTTGGCAACTTTGAGCTCCTGGGTTGTAATAGCTGATCATATGATTTTGACAAATGTCTTTCTGGTAGAATGTCTGTTACTTTTTGTTTTCTCTTGTTGTGTGTGCTGCTTCCCGCCTCTAGTTTGAGTTTTGTAGTGGAGCTCGTACGCCCAGCAGCACCACCGGTTAGCATTGGATGATGAGCGCAGATCTCCGTTACTGTTTTCATGAAGCTTTCATCAGTCCTGCTCTTGCTTGAGTGTGTGTGTGTGTGTGTGTGTGTGTGTGTGTGTGTGTGTGTGTGTGTGTGTGTGTGTGTGTGTGTGTGTGCATGCATGAATGCATGTGCATGAATGTGTATGTGTGTGTGCGTGGATATGTGTGTGTGTAGGTGGCTCAGAGTGTTCCATAAATAGTGCCAAACACATGATGACCTTTTACCACTGACTACAGGGATCAGGAACACAACGGTTCACTATCACTTCATTTTAAACATCAGCTGTCTTTGTGCCCTACAGACGGTCTGAATACCACAGATTATCTCACGAAGAGCTGTTCTGCTGGCCTGGAGTGTGGTCAGAACACCACCCTGAATGCCGGGGGACAGGCCATCTACATGACCTCCACATGCTGTCAAACAGACTTGTGCAATGCAGGCTCCATTCCAGGTAAAGCAGCATTCACAGCACTGGGAAGGGGGTTATGTGATGACTGATTTGCATGCTGGAATCTGAATGGTCAGTCAAACTCAGCAGACCAATGGTCTTCTATCCTCTGTAAACTTGTGTATATGTAACACCCAGGTGGCAATATTGTAGCGTAAGAAGGAGACCCTCCCACCTTGTAGGAGAAGAACTTTCTCTGGGACACTTGATCCTCCCCCTGATTGACCTCGATGGCTCAGGCTTGTTCCCGAACCTGAGTTGTCAAGCCTTGCAAGTTGTAGCATTACTGCTGCACCGATGGGCTGGCCCCACCCTGAAAAATTATGTAAATAACTGTGCTTTGCATTTGTTTTTAAGGACAAAATTCTGCACAGTTCTCTTCATGGGCCAGATAACCAACAGAAGTGGGTGGGCAACAGTGCTGAAGGCTTTCGCCAAGAGAACAAAAAATGGTGGAAATGAGCAAACCATGATCCATGTCTCCAAAAATTTGAATATGCCTGCATGAGAGTGCCCTGTTAGCCTCCATGCCTGTCTCTTTAAGAGCTGTCTATTTCATAAAATATAATTAATCTGGGTGGGGACCGAGTGGTTTCAAGCTTGAGTCCCGCCCGGGTTGTGGTATTTCTGCTCTATTCTGCTGTCGCTATGTGCACATAGGGAGCCCTTTTAGGGTCTGGGATTGTTTGCTGTTTATCTGATTTAATAATTATAATATAGTAGTTTGTCTAACCTGCCTTCCTTTGCAGCATGGACTTTCTGCTTAGAGCTACCATTTTGGTTCTGGACTGCCAGTTTGGACCAATCAGTACCTTGGGGGACTCTAAAATGGAGACTGTCCCCAGAGGTCTTGTGGGAGTGAATTTCTGTAGAAATTGTAGTCTTTACTGTTTGGTGCCTAAATGGACCTGGAGGGGGAGCCCTTTCTGTGGCAGACAGATAGATCAACCAGTGGAACCTTTCGGATCACTGGGAAATCCCAGAGCTGCCTGCAGCAGTGTGTCAGTCGAGAGCTGGAGTTTGGAGAGTGAACAGCTGAAGCTATTCGAGCAGCTGCTCCTGCATGATAGCGCGGGGGATTCGGCAGGAAGGCTGCATCTAGCCTGCTTGCTACCATCTTCCAGAGTGAAGAAACCTGCAAATTAAATCAGGCTGCATCTGAATAACTTATTGAGACCTGAATCCTGAGTAGAGAGAGAGAGAGAATTCATTTTTCCTTTTTCATTCTTTTTCACTCCAGTCGTGGCCTGCGGAGCCTCTCTCAGACATCCTGCCTGGTCCTGCTCCATCTGAGATCCCCTCAGCCCTAAGCCTCCTCTCTCCCCCCCCTTCCCACAACCAGTACCCCCAGCTTAACTCCTCTAGTGTGGGGCCACCCCTCCTCTTTGGGTGCTCTTCAAAGTCAGACCCTGGCTGTGGGTGAGGGCCCAGGTGGAGGATGTGAGAGGCCGGGCGAGATGAATCCAGCAGTAGGCATGGGGGTCAGGTGCCATCACCTACCCCACGGAGCCAGGTGTTTCTGTTTTCTGGTTCCCTGATGTCCCTTCGCCTCCCCCTTGTGAGGGCACCCCTGGTGCCTTGTGTACGGCAACCCTTCCGGCGTCAGCCACACTACTTGTGTTGTCTGCATACTGCAGTGCCCCCAATCTCCACTGGGAGCCACTGGTATGCCAGACAATCTAAGGCCCTCCTCCAGAAGAGGAGAGCTGTCCATCAGACGCTCAATCCTCTCCTTCCCCTGCTGACCCCCATCAGCCCGAGCTTGCTTCCGAACTCGGGTCGTCAGCGTGGCACGAAGTGTGTCGTTCAGTTCCTCAACCCTCAGCACCACTGGGCAAGCTGAGAGAATTAATTTTACCTGGTGTGGACCGAAGACTTGCTCCAGAAGTGATCTGTCTGTCAGGAACCTGAAGAAGACTGCAGAGCATATGGTTTGTACAGAAACTCTGCCTATCTGCAACCGGACTGTCATCCGAACTGTGGTATCCTGCTGTTATGATTATAGGTGTGCTGAATGTGCTGTGTGGGTTGCGATTTGGTTCCCCACCATCGAATGTGTTATGCTAACTGGAAGCTGCTCCAGCACTTAAATGGACTGATCTCCAAACTTTCCACCTGGTCTGGGCCTCACCATCTCAGACTAGATTGTCGCTCATGCCACAGAGACTCATCCAACGAAAGACCCACTTGGGGGTTCGGCTCCCTGCTCAACATCATCGAAAAGGCATCAACCACCACGGTGCATCATGTGGGCCCTGCTTTCCCTGGTAAACCAGCATACCATCCTGAAGTCTTCATCTCGTCAGTTCTGCCTCCTGGTCTGGGTAACTTGAGTAACCAACAGGGTAGCTCCCTACAACAAAGCTTCAATCATTGTGTGTCATCTGATTTTACTGTTTGGGTTGGTCATCATGAACTGAGCCATCCAGCACCGGAATACAAATATTGGGTTAAAGTGCCTACCCTGGACAGTGCTTCAGGCTAACCTGTACAACAACTGGGTACCCAGGGTGTGTGACTGAGGGACTCTTGATGCATGCATGCTAAACATGAATAAATCAGATTTAAATAATCAACTGCTAGATTTACTGCCCCACCTCTGTGCAATTCCTCTAAATAAATCAGATTTTGTTCTTTCAGCATCTTTCCTAGTTGAAGTGTACCTTTGTGGAGGGGATACTGTATTGCCACTGAACTGTTATATTGCAGGTCTTGTTTTACAGGATGTCTCCAGGGCCTTTGCAGCTGATCCAGCCCTGGTGGTAAGTGTACCAAGTGTGGGTTCAACATTGTACTCATATATCATATGCAATTGTCTATCTGCTGATCTGTTTAGGCCCTTATAGGGGTTAGAGGGCGGTATTAGTGTCCTGGAGGGCTATACCCATAGCAGCTACACTACCCTTAAACCAACCATCCGGGAGGAGGCACCTGTTCACAGAACTCAGGCTCCTCAACCTGTGCCTAGTCACGCAGGCAGGGATAGTAGCCCTTGGGACAGAACCACCTAGGGGTTACACCAGCATCCACAATATAGTAGGGGTGACGGTGAGAACCCATTCCAGAAGAGAGTGATTTGTTTGTTTGTTATTTGCCAGGAGAGACACACTAAGCTGAAAGCCTGTTTACAGGTGTGACCTGGGAGCATAAGGAAGTTAAGTGACTTCAATGGTTAAGTGATTGAGGAATCTGTGATGGTGCTGGGTTGAGTCACTGATTAGTTGGGAAAGTCAGAGGGACTTTATGTTTTATCACAATTTAATTAGAAAGGGGGGAATCAACTGAGATTAAAATCACAAAGAATGACTCGCCAGAGGAGGTATGGGTGGAGCTAGTGGTGAGGAGTTCAGTGACTGAAGGTGGGGACATACTAGGGCAGCAGTAGGCACCAGTCACGAATATGGGGACAGAGAAGAGGAGGGAGAGCTTGATGGGGAGGAGTATCTCTTCGGCAGAGGGGGAAGCGACGGAGAGCACAGGCCTGAAGTTGCTGCAGGCTTAATAAAGGAACATTAGAAACAGTGACAGTCACATACAGTTCCTGTCTTTTAGACCTCAACCTTCATAGGTCTTTTGTAGACAGACCTTATCAATCAGTCAGTCAATCAATCAATCAGATTTTATTGTTTGGCTATAAGCCTTTACAGAAAAGCATACAAATTGACTTTTCACAATTCATACAGTTTAGTTATACGTACATTTCCATAAAAGGTGTCATGCAAGGGATGCAATAAATATAATTTTAGAATGGCTGAAACATCTTTTCATTCATTATAACATGTGAATTGAATAAGTATTAACATTACTAGTTTGTCTCCAATTGTCATAGTTATTCTATTTCAGGGAATTATATTGTATCTTTCTAGAGATATCTTAATGCTAAAATAGTTGATAGATATCCCACAAGTCTGTGCAACAGTCTGGGATTTGTTGCTGTGAACAAATAGAGAGCTGTTATCAGTGACTGGACAGCAGGGACGGATAGCTGCGAGGAAGCACACAGAACTATAAGAAGGCTAAATACTGCAAGTTTCTTACTATGTGCCCATTTTGAAAAGTGACCTATAGATGTAAATACCTTAGACACATGAAAGACACTGAACAAAACCTGGCACTTCAACCTATATAGTCTTGGTCAGGGGACCATACATTTTAACAGTCAGATAACTAGTGCAATCAACATTATAAAATAGATTCATAAAATGATGAAAGTTGATTGTTGGAGAGCCAGTTTCAGCACTAATGTTATCACAGCAAAACCACAGTGGTGAAACTAGTGCCCATGAAGCAGCAGACCTTTAACACATAAAAAATTAATTTATAATCACAATAAGGCACTTCAGGACATGTGTGTTGCTGGGAGAACATCAATTCATAGGTAGTTAAAGGCACTCGGCCTGTGGCCTCGTGTCTCAGAATGCACTCAAGGCATCATGTCACCCCAGCATGGCTATTCTAAAACAGAATGAATGAAAAGTTATAATTTTCACCCTAACATGCACTGCTGCATGAAAGATGGCTGACACTAGCAATTTTTAAAAGTCCCTTGCCTTGAGGTTACTTTTGGACTTGAAATCTTGGATTCGTACTGTGGCTGTATTAGGAGGGTGACAGCACACATTTCTGCTGGTATGGGAGCACAGTACCACACCAACAATTTTAATTTAGTCACTGTAGGCATGGCTAGAGAGCAGAGACTTTTAAAACATTTTAAAACCCCATCTCTTAGTTCAGGTGTGAAATACAATGAAAAGAAAAATAGATGTATTGATTTTTTCATCAGAAATGTGTTATGTAATGAATAATCCACAGTTGGGTATGTTGCAATATTATAATAACTGAATGCCCCCGGGGGGGAGGTTGTATGGCTCAAAGCTCAACCGAGGGCCTTCAGCCACCTATTAAGTGGGGTTGCTACAGCACTGACACAAACCCAGACGAATTATTATGCATATGAAATTCGTAAAATAGTCAAAAGTGTTATAATATTAATAGGTGAATTATTTTTCTGCAAACATATACTGCGTTGTTATTACTATGTTACTATGTTTCATCATTTCAGTCACTGTGTTCTCCAATAATCTGGAGTGCTACTCTTGCATCGGTAGTTCGAAAGATACCTGTTCAGCCACGAACACAACAGTGAACTGCACGGGGGTTCAGAACCAGTGCGTGGATATTTCTGCTCTAAACACAACTGGTAAGTTTTCAGATCTACAGCTAAAGCAGCAGCACGTGAGTTTTAAAAATGTGACAACTTTGTTAATCTCGGAGATCACACTCTAGCTTTTCTGTGAAAATCAAAGCACTCATCCTGGATATCAGGGGGAATAACCAATTTCTGCCGAACATTATGCAAAGGGTCGTCGGAGATATAATGGCAATGATCATCTGTCGTTCTATTCCCACAGGGACAGAGGGCCCAAGTCACCGTGGGGCCAGCATATGTGATTTGCACATTGTTGGCCTGCACAGCTGTGTCCCCTGATGAAAATCCTCACCACACACTCTCATCAATGTGCAGCACTCCTGGTCTGTGCACACAGGCCTTCTTCCTGGTACAGGGGTAGTTGGTGGTGGCGGAATTGAGCTGGACACCAATTACTCTACTTCATGAGGATAGACGTGCACACCATAAATAAAAATACCTGCCAGAATTCTCTTCAAAAAGCCAGTGTTGGCCCTGATGCAGTGGACATGGAGCCACTAAAGATGGCCACTGAGGAACTGGCCCACCTGTGGAGGAGTCGTGGGATAACAGATGGACCAGACACAGAACTTCAGGTTCAACACACAATCTCTGTGTGATGTTTATTTAAAACACAGGGAATAACCTTAGGCAATGGCATATCCCCTTCTTCAATACATCAGTTTGCAGCAACAGACTATGCATGTTCGTCCTCTGCACTTAGTCAGCACTTACAGACCCACTTATCTACTGATCTATCTCTTTTTTTTTTTTTTTTTTGAAATTACTATTTATCCCCCTCCGAACTGCCTGCTAGCCCCGACCCCTCGGGACATTCAATGAGTCATCCTCCTACCACACACACACACACACACGGACTCACCCCTCGCTCCTCCATGGAGCTTTCTGTTTTCCCCCCGAGTGGGGACGAGGTGGGGACTTTCACCCCGTAATCCTTCATCTCGTCAGGGCGAGGTGATGGTTCTGGTGAGCGGGGCACATCGGAGGCACGCTCTGGGAAGTCTTATCTTCCCGGAGCCAGCAGGTATATTTTCCTCTTTTCACCCCTGCCCTACAGTGCATAAGCCCTGACATCAAGGTGACAAGCACCGACATCCGCACTGTGAAGGCGGACGCCCGTTCCCCTGCCATTGGGGCTTGCAGTACTCCGAGCCTCCGTTCGGAGTCAGACAAGTGTGCGGGTAGTGGCTGCAACCCTCCCTAGAGAAGGCGAGCAGTCGTCGTACACTCAAGCTTATCTCCCCCCGGCAGACCCACCAGCGACCCGAGTCCACTCCTGAACCCGGGTCACCGGCATGGAGTGAGGTGTGGCGTCCAGCACCTCAACCCTCAGTGCCACTGGACCAGAGTCTGATCTATCTCTTTAGTGAAAGTTATTTCATTCCCTATGTTAGTCTTGTGTGTTTGGGTGATGGGGATCTAAAAGAAAAACAAGCTAGAGACAATGAACCTCAGTGCAGAAGCACTGAAGCAAGGGTTACCCTAAAGGGCATTAGCAATAAAGACTAGTTTCAAAGAAACACAACATCACACATACCCCCATAATGCAAAGCATCAAGAGATGTATATGCAAATCACCATGACATTTTTAGGCAGGTTCAGTTTAAATCTGGAATGCACGGTTCCAAAGGGCCTCTCAAACAATTTGTAATTTACATGCATTTTAAATAACACAGCTGGGGTTTTCTGATCTCTCTACCCCAGTAACTTAATTTTTATAATACTGTCCCCTAGAAACTTTTTACCTTTATCAAAAACACCTATTGCTGTGGTGTTTTCAACATTTACAGTTTTCATATACATAAGGTATATACTGTATATCAAGTATTTTATGACATAGTGCTATTGCATACTAAATCCAACAACGGGGAACACAGTCTGTTGATTTATGTTGGTTTGGAGGTCACCACAATAACCTCCCTGTATGAGGACCTGAGAGGGAAAAGAAAAATTAAGGATGGCACTATAGCATAGTTAAGAAAGGGGGAGGAGGCACCCATAGGTGGGCAACCTTATGGACTAGAAATTGTAAAGGATAGATTAGGCTAAGAAATAGAAGAACTGCTGCAACAGATTTAAGAAAAGGTTGGGCCTCAAGAGTGGCAGGAGCTCCCTGTCACTCCACCCCATCCAAACTCTATTCAAAATCTCCCTTCAATTCAGACCCTCCCTGACATCTGGGAGCAAGCCAACATGGTTCTAGCATTCATCTCTTGGGACAACACTGAAGTCACTAATTGCAGACCCATCTCAATCCTCTCCCTGCTGTCTAAGATCCTAGTGAAAATAGTCGGTGACCAATATGTGAACTACATTGCTGCACGTGATGTTCTCGCTGTGGAGCAACATGGTTTCTGGAAATGGCACAGTACTATAACTGCCCTCACTGAGCTAACAGAGAAACTCCACCTGCCCTTAGACAAAGGTGATTATGTTAGTGCTACCTTCCTTGACCTCTCCAAGGCCTTTGATTCAGTAAACCATGACCTCCTAATCAAAAAACTCATGGAGTTTGGCCCCCTGATAGAGGCCTCTGCTTAGTTCGCAGATTACCTTTCCAACTGATCCCAAAAGAATGAATGAATGAATGAATGAATCCATCAATCAATCAGTCAGTCAACAGACAGATAAATTGGCTTGTGAGTGGAGATCCTCTGCTGTACTCGGGACAGGGATTGTGGGTTCCAGCAGTCAGCCTGGATTGCACATCCCCTTTAACAGACATTTCAGTTTTATAGAAGAAAAATAATAAATGTGTCCATTATGCCTCTCAGTCCTGTGTGCTGTATAGCAGGGCTGGAGGCAACTGATTGATGCCTCATTTGGGACCGAACACTCTCCTTAGGGCCTAGCTGGGGGGCATGAAGCATGGCAGGGGTCCCCCCTGACATGAGCTCTGTGCCCTCTTGGTAGCCTGTGCAGTACATATATCACTCTGTGGATTCATACATTGTGCCAACATGCCCTTCTGGTAGATCCCACCTACACAGGTCTATGGATCAGGTTGGGGTTGTGAGCTGCAGGTGACAGAGGTTAGTGTAAGTATGCTCTGAGGCCTTTTCTGCACCTGCAGTGAGGGCTTTTCATGTGTCCTGTGCCACACCAAGTAGCCCCCCCCAGGGGAGCATAGGGCTCTGTTGATCGGATCCAGAGTAATAAGTCATCTCTCTGAAAGGCCATGTAACTGATCTGGTTTTGAATAATTTCCTACTTGAAGGATTCATTGTTTACTCTGTGTTTCATAACTAGGACAAGCCAAAGCACTTTTTTTAATTTTTGACCGCCCCTGCACAGTGGTGATGGGTTGGGGTGGGCAGGTGGGAAGCTTACTTTCTCTTTATTAAATGAGGTTAGTAAGGTGTGCAAAATCATACGAACATACAATATTTGCCAGCAGATAAAGGCCTAGAGGTCTATCAGAGTCTGCTCGAGATGTGCCTTCTTTATGATGCCTTCCTCCTTCCACCCTTCCCTTCATTAACCCTCCCCTTGTCCTGTCCCATCCTTGTTTGAAGCAGTCCACTGTTCTACTGCACACCACTTCAGCAGGTAACGATTCACCCAGCCACCACCCTCTATGTAAAAGTGTTTCCTCATCTCCTCCTGAACCTCCCTCCCTCCAGTCTCATATCATGGCCCCTGGTGTCCCTCCCTCCCTTACTTTGAACAACCCCTCAGTACCTGTCTTGTTTATTCCTTTCATGTATTTAAAGGTTTCAATCATGTCCCCCCTGCCCTTATCTCCTCCAGAGTACATGTTCAACTCCTCAGCCTCCTCTCTGTATGATAAGTCCCCAGCCCCTTGATCATCTTTGTCACCCTGCGCTGCCTCCAGTAACTTAATGTCCCTCTTCAGATCAGGCCAGTACTGTGATGCTCCAGGTGCAGTCTAACTAATGACCTATACAGTGGCAGAATCACCTCCTCCCTCCTCGAAGATGTACCCCTTGCAATGCAACCCAGCATTTTGTTGCCCTTTGCAGATGCCTTCATACATTGTGCTGAGTTGTTCATTGACCCTGTAATGAGCTCCCCCAGATCCTTCTCCTCCTCTGTCTGGGCTAGCTGCACTCCCCCTAACTGGTAACTCCTCCTTGGGTTCTTCATCCCAAAATGCAGCACCTTGCACTTTTTGGCATTAAACCCCAGTTGCCAGGTGTCTGACCAGGTCTCAAGCTTTGCCAGATCATCCTGCAACCCCTGCCATCCCCCTAGGTCATCCACCACCGCTCCTACCTTGGTATCATCAGCAAACAGACTGATCTTGCTCTTGATGTCCAATGATATGTCTGCAGTGAATATCCCAAACAACACTGGTCCCAATACCGAGCCTGTGGGACACCACTTGTCACTACCCTTGGGTGTGAGAGCTCCCCACCCACCACCACCCTCTGTTGCCTTCCTGAAGCCAGTTCCCTACCCATCTCACCAGCTTTGCACCGCCCCTGTGCCTACTAACTTACTTCCCAGCCTTCCATGCGGCACCGGTCGAATGCCTTACGAAGTCCAGATACAGGACATCCACTGCATGGCCCTGTCCAGTTGCCTAGTTACCCAGTCATAGAACTCCACCAGGTTGATTTGGCAGGATCTGCCCCATGAAACCATACTGTCTGCTGTCCTGTAGTCCTTTGGCCTCTGGGAGGCCACCAGCCTCTACTTCAGGATAGTCTCCATTAGCTTACCCACGATGAATGTGAGGCTCACTGGTCTGTAGTTTCCCGGTTCATCCTTGGGGCCACTCTTGTGGCGGGGCACCACATGAGCCATCCTCCAGTCCTGAGGTACACGCCCCGAATGTAGTGAGGCATTAAATAGGTCTGCCAAAGGCTCTGCAAGGACCTCTGCCAGCTCCTTCAGTACCCTGGGGTGGATGCCAGCTGGGCCTGGCGCCTTGTCTACCCTCAGTGCCTTCAAACCCTCTTGAACTCTGCTCTCCATGATTTCCCCATCTGTCACCACTTCCCCCCCTGCTTCTGCCATTTCTCCCACCTTGGGTGTCACCCCCCTCTTCTCCTTAGTAAATACCAAGCAGAAGTACTCATTTAGTGCTTCCGCCTTATCGCATCCTGCTTCCACCCAACCCCCCTCCTTCCTAATCCTTACTATGTGGTCCTTACAGCTCCTTTTCTCCCTGATGTACTTAAAGAAGTCCTTCTCCCCCCTTCTTGATGCCTTGTGCCAGCCTGAGTTCTGTAGATGCCTTGGCTCCCCTTACTGCCCTTGTCACCTCCTTCGATTCCGTCACGTACTCCTCCCTGTCCTTCCCCCTACCTGTTTTCTTGTACTTCCTAAAGGCAGCTCTTTTCCGCCTTACCTTTTCCATGACCTCCTTGCTCAACCAGCCTGGTTTCTTAGCCCTAGCCTTCTTGCTCTGGGCCTTGCAGCAGGTTTTGGTTGCTTCCACTATCCCCAGCTTTATGAGCTCCCACCTCTGGTTAGTGTCCATACTAGATTGAATTCTGGCCAGGTACCCTTTTACCACTTCCCCCATCCTCCCAAAGTCGGCCCTTCTGAAGTCCAGCATTCTTGTGCCAGATTCCATTCCTTCCTTGCCCATATCCAATGTGAGCCATACTGAGTGGTGGTCACGCCCTGACAGCGGTTCCTCCACTGTAAGTTCTCTCACAAAGTCCCCATTTGCCAGCACAAGGTCAAGGGTATTCCCTAACCTGGTTGGTTCACTGACCACTTGCAGCAGGAAGCTGTCCTGGAAGGCATCCAGCAGTACCTGCTCCCTTCTGTTCCTGGTTGTTGGGGTACTCCAGTCCACTCCTATCATGTTGAAGTCCCCCACAATCACCACACTACCCTTCTCGCAGGTTCTCCTGATCTGTCCCGCTAGTTCCCTGTCTAACTCCTCTGTCTGAGATGGCAGCCTGTACACCACTCCCATTCTAAGACTCCTATTCTTGGAATCCTGGATTTGCATCCAAAGTGACTCCGTACTACCCTCCTCCCCTTCCTCCCTTACACACTTCAGTCCTTCCTTCACATATAGTGCCACACCCCCTCCTTTCCTAATCACCCTGTCCCTATGAAATAACCTGTACCCTGGTACAGACAGGTCCCAGTCATTGTATTGAGTGGCCCATGTTTCTGTGATGGCTGCAATGTCCACCTCTCCCTCTGCCATGAACACCTGTAACTCTGAAGTTTTCCTCCCAAGGCTCCTAGCATTAAGGGTAACCACCTTCCACCCTCCCCCCCCATCCTGCCCTCCTTTCCTAGCATCACCAACAGTACTTGCCATTTGTCTTTTGCCACTGTTATGGGGGTAAGCTCATGTGGTTTCCCAACCTGTGGTCTCTGCATGTCTCTTGCCTAACTGCCACCCCTTGCTCCTAGTTTAAATTCTCAGCTTCCTCTATGTGTTGCTCCATCCTCTGTTTCAACACTTTCTTTCCCTCCTCACTCCAAGTGTAGTCTGTCCTTGGCATAGAGACTACTGTCCTCCTAGGTCCCTCCCACCCCCCAACAGCCCTTCCCTTTAGCACAACACCAGGTTCTTAGCCATCCATTAAATTCCTCTGTTCTCAGCTTTCTTGTTGTGCTTGCCTTAGGCACTGGAAGTATCTCTGAAAAGTTACTGATCTTCCTGCCCCTCACATAATTGTGCTAGTTCCTCAAACCTCCTCTGGACTGTATCTACTGTCTTGTCAGCCAGGTCGTTTGTCCCAAGATGTATAATTAAATGAGGCTTTGTCCCTACCCCTTCTAACTGTTCCAGAACAGATTGTCCCACCCTTTCCACTGTCTATTCCTGGCATGGCCTCCACCCAAATGAAACTATGCCTCTCCCCCTTGCTACCCCACCTAACTCCTCTTAGTATTGAGTCCCCCAGCACTAAGATTCCACCCCTCTTACTCCCTGCTTGCTTCCATTCATCTCCCTCTCTCATTTCCAGCTCCTCTTCTTCCTCCTGCACATTATTTCCCCCTTTTGCAATTCTCCCAGCAGAACTTCCCCCCGCTCCGGTTTGGTCCAGGCATTTATCAATTACTCCTCTAATTTCATCATTTCCCTCCTCCACCTTCTTCCTCTCTAGCATTGCACAACTATTTTCTGAAGACCCTTCACAAATGCATCCCTCTCTCTTCATAGTAACCTGTTCTCTCCTTTCCACTCCATGATTTTGCCACTTCTTCGCCTCCCTCACAAGTCCCTATCTCCTCCTTCCATTTGTCTTTTGTCTCCTGACCTTGTTTCCCCGGCAATCGTTCTTCCTGGCCTGGGCCCCTTCATCTCTGCTTCCCTTCTTCTGACCCTCTCCTCACCACTGTTGGCCCTCCCTCATCTCCCCTTCTTCCTCCCTCCAGTATTGGGCTAAACCCACTCCCAATCTGCCTTGCCTGTCTTAGTTCCTCCTGCAGACCCTCGATCTCCCTTCTAAGTTTCTCTATGTGGTTGCACACTAAACATCCTCCCACACTCCAGGCAATGTTTAGAAAGATTGGTGCACCACAGTTGTTGCAGCCTATCACCCTACCCATTGCTGTCGTTGCCCACCAGCGACCCCCCACCCTTCCAGATGCAGGATACCAAACACTCCCCCAAGTCTCCCCTCTCCCTCCTCTATCAGTGCAAAACATTCGTTTCTTAATTTCCCTTACCCCCTTTGTTGTACACGTTTAGATAGATTGAGCAACTGCTATGTTCCTAGACCCTGGCTACAAGAAAACGGTCCTTTGTGGCTTCTAGGCTTGACTTCTGTAATGCTTTCTACCTAGGGTTGACTGGTAGGTTGATGTGCTAGGAATGCTGTGAACAGGCTGGTTGCTAGAACTCACCAGTCCAAACATATCACACCTGTCCATCTCACACTACAGTGACTTCCAGTTTAGTGGTGCTTCACTTTTGAGGTCATTACGTTGATATTCAAAGCACTACATGGCCTGGCTACTTATTTTACATTTCTTGCCATCTGTCATCCAGGATAAGGACACCTGCATTACTATGTCTGCTGACAATGTTGTTTTACTGTATATATTATAGGTTGTGGGAGCATTCCGAACCAATCACAGCCCTCCCTACAGTTGCAGTGAGGTACTCTTATTACTGTAAGAGTACCTCATGCACTGAGCCACTATATCGGGCTTCTCGTGACTATGCGTGCTGTTAACTGTATTAAATAAAAAAATGATTTTTTATTTAATAAAGTTAGCGATCTACAGTAATTTTATGGGTCCATTTGAAGGGCCTCTTTTGGATATAAAGGTGTTGCAGCGAGCGTCCCTAGGACCACGGAAATTCTCACCTTCAGTGTGCAGTCCTGTGGTCCTAAGAACATGTGAGGCAACACTCTAGCGATAAGAGGACTGCAAAACAGACCCATAAACTCGTAGTTCAGGTAATAACCTTAAAGAGCTACTGACGTCTCAAAGAAAACTTTGAAAAACATAATAGTTAGGTACAATTCAGCCTGCATTCCATATATATTTTACATATTTATCTTCCCCATTACTCATTACTGAGTAAATTTGCATGGATACATGATTGTTATCCCTTGGAGTTCCCTTAGAGTTTATCGGCCTCTATAGCTTACTCCCTACTTCAAGTCATAATCCTCTGTTGTGACATCACCCTGAGAGGAATTGTGATGTCACAAGCAGTGCACTGTGACCTCAGGTAGGGAAAAAGCAACAGGAATAGATGAACTCTTTAGGAACAAAGATCCTGTTTTCATGCAGATGGCCTCAGTAACAAATTATGGGGAGGAGGAATAAAAAACTAATGTGAAATACAAGCTGAACTGTGTCTAAACATTATATTTTGTTACAGTTCTGCTGAAGGTGTCAGCTGCTCTTTAATAACATTGGTTTTCATTTCCAAAGGGGCTTTGATGATGTACAAACATGGCTGTCTGACAGTGGCATGTTATTGAGCACTGCTAAGACAAAATTTTTGTTCTTTGGCACTTAACAAAAGCTTTAACAACGCGACTCTTTTCTTTCATTGATTTGGACAATGGTCAATTTGAACAAGTTTAAAATTTTCACTACCTTGGATTTATTTTGTACCAAAGTTTTGACATTTCAGGATCACATTGATTATGTAGTTAAAAGTTTACATTCCCAGCTGGGGCAATTGTACCAATTTAAAAAATTGCTTATCTATTCATTCGAGAAAAGTATTGGCTCAGTCGCTGTTGTTATCTGGCATTGATTATGACCTTTAAATATATTTTTCAGCCTCCACAACTGCTCCGTTTGTCGATTTGCTGGTTCTGCTTATTGCTCAACCCATCGTTGTTCGTTGTGTGGCAAACTGGAATGGTTCTCCTTTGAACAGAGCATTAACTATTTCAGTTTAACAACATTTAAAAGGCTTTATAATTCTCAAGTTCCTTTTATTCTTATACAGCTGGTGTTCATGAATGTATGAATCAATGTCTTACTAGATCTGCACACACTAAGATTTTACATTTTCCCTTTTGTAAGACATTCCTTGGCAAAGGTGTTCGCTGTCTTATGTTATTAAGTTATGGAATGCATTACCTGAATCATTATTGTCTATTATTGTTCTGTACTTCCTGGGTCCCCCACGAAAATGGGCAATTGATGCCCTTGGATATTACCTGATTAACGCATTTTTAAATAAAGAATAAATAAAGACCTCTGCAGCAGTGGAAGGTTTTCTGTAACTACAAATCGCAGAATCCCCTGCACCTGACATCAGAGGTGGGCTGCAGCAGTAGGAGAGTCAATAGCTTGCAGTGCATGTCAGAGTTTTTATAAGCTCTGATCAGATGTTTGCTGGTCCCTCTGTTCCCCTGGGAATAAGTACAGTCCTCTGGGACTCTGCGTAGCCCAAGGAGGACAATAGGACTAGCAAATGACAGATCAGAGCTTATTAAAATTCTTACATGCACTGCAAGCTATTGACTCTCCCACTGCTGCAACCCTCTTCTTATGTCAGCTGCAGGGGATTCTGGGATTTGTAGTTATAGAAAATGTCAGCTTGCAAGTCAGCAGAATCGGTTTCATACAATCTACTATACTGCAGTAAACAGTAAGTTAAAAAAAAATGTTTTTGCACAAAAAGTGCAATTTGAGACCAGTCCCTCACTTGGGTGTGGAACTCTTAGTGATAACTGTTCCCTTTTAATACATTCTGGTCTTTAGGAACAGAGTTACTTCACTGGCAAAAATGTTTTTGTGGCTGTAGGGTATTGAAATTTTGCAATAACATAGGCAAATCCCAAATGGGGCGTCATGACCATTTTTGTTTTTTTTGCAATAATCCTGCTAACATTCACTACATGCACTCATATTGTTTTCCCGTATCGTGATTATTGTTTTTTCAATTTATAGCATGATATATGGCAATAAACTGTGAATTAGTATTTTTTTTGGTCCACTGCCCTATTCCTCACACCTCCAAAACTTGGGGGATGAGGGTCCCTCACATAAATTCCAAATCAGACCCCATAATGCTGCAATATCACAAGAGTAGTGATTTTTTTAAGGTTATCAGAATGTAAATAATTTTGTATCATGACACCCCTAATCCAAAACAGGCTTATTAAATCCTTTTTTCTTCACTCTCCAATTCCATTAGCTACCACCTCTATGTCTGTTGTCAAGGGCTGTGGAAGTGGCGCATTCTGCAATGAGTTACTAGCCTTCAACACAGGAGTTGCATCTTTGTACATAAATGCGACGTGCTGCACCAGTACCAAGTGTAACAACCAGCCTTTTTCAGGTATGGAGTCTGACCACCCTTCTTCTTAAGTTGTACATAGAAGGGAAGTTTCATGAAGAGAGTCCCTGATAGTATGAAAGTATATGAAATGGTCTTTCTTTTCATTAGTGATGCAGTGACGTTAAACTTTGTTGGCGAAGCTGAGAAATGTTGACTCCGAAAAGCTTTGCAAAGTTCCTGTTGGTATCACCCACTTCTACTTTGCAGCATCCATTTCTATTTTGCGAGTGAAGTTTGGTCACTTCATGGGAAAAAAGTGCCACCTCACTGGACAAAAAAACTTTGCAAATTTGGCCCTTCAAACTTTACGAAGCTGGCCAACTTTTGCAAAGTTCTGGAAAGTGAAGATTTCTCAACTTTGCACATCTCTTTTTTTTCAGCTTGCTTTCCCCCTCCACTGTAATCCAAGTTGTCCTTGGTCTTGGGGTGTGCGCCCCATGGTGGAGCTCCCAGCTCCATTCCCTGCTAGCCCTAGTAGGGATCTACAGTATGGGAATCGAGAGCTCCACCAGCAGTCTTCCTGACAATATAGTGGTTTCTACCTTCATTCTTTTTGTGTCCCTCCTTCTTTTACTTGACATCTAGGAGTGTATGATGACTGTCAGTCCGAATGCATGCAGATGTCTTCTCTTGCACAACAAACACCCTGACTGTCCAACAGGATCATTGCGGTGCCTAACTTCCCTGGATGGTAGCACTGCTACATGGCAGTGCCTCCCTGCCTTCCCCAGCTGCCTAGTCAGCTTCCTAGTCTGCTGCCAACCTGTGTCACCGGCATGTTAGTGCTCAGAGCCATTGGGTGACACTTCCCCCTCAAAAAGGTCTTTTAAACATGGGATTGGACTTACCTATGATTGACAGCAGTCCAGAGAGGCTTATTTTTAACATATTGAACAAATTTACTAAGCTGAGTTATCTCATTTCCATCCTGGCTGAAAGGGTACAGAGGGACTTCATGCAAAATTGTAGTACAGAAAAAACATGTACTTTCTTTTTCATGCACAAAATAAACTGCACATTTCTATCAACTAATCTTGCTTTGATATGTCATCTTTTTAAAGGTGTGTGCATGTGTGCATGTGTGTCTAACCTCTGTACAGGATCATTTTTCAGTTATTAAAAACACAACTTGTTTCCCTACAGTACCCTTTCATCATCCTGCATCAGCACTGCTTTGGAAACTGTTTGGATGCTGTTGGTCTACAGTTTAAAATGCCCATGTCATCCAGATACAGTACATGCACATGTTTGACGAGATGCAGATGGAGAGGAGGTCATTTCAAAAGCTGGAGAAAGAGAATAGAAACAGAATTTGTCAGCAGAAAGGACTGCTTGGCTCACCCAGTTTGCCCAGATGTTCCCTGGCTGTTCTGTCTCTGCAGACCCCAAATGGTCTGCAGTGACTCACCCCCTTCCTGCTTATTTACCAGTATTCTCGTATGCCTATCCCATGAATGCTTGAAACCCCACACCACTTCTGCCCCCACTACCTCTTCTGGCAGGCTGTTTCTGGTATCCACAAATCTCTAATGTGGAAGAGGAAGGTATGACAACATGGGATGTTGGGAAAGATTTTCTGAAAATGTTTTTCAGTTACTCTAATACACTTGTGATGGTGTTCCGATTACCCAACGTAAACATCCAGTAAATTCCCATCTCAGCAAAAACCATCATCAGTGCTGGTTGCCTTTGCTCTGGAGCTGAACTGTGAATTTGTTATAATGTTTGCCAGGATGAAAGGGGCAACATATTATACGAACATGAAAGTTTACATTTAGTCTGCTAGTTCAGGCAAGGCATAGATGATTCATAAGCTCAAAATCGGAGATTAAAGATTGGGTGTGGGGTGGGGGGTAGGATTTCTGTCTTACATCCCTGCAAAATGCAAATAATACTGAAAGAATGTAGGCAATAGGTTGCACACTCACCTCTGAAGCTGGAAGATTGGAAGGCTGTGGTTTCTACCCCCCCCCCACCAGGCACTTGGGTTAAATCCCAATACTGACACTGTAGTACAGCATGGGGGGGGGTGCTGTGCTCCTGAGGTGCTGTCTTTCAGATGAGACATTAAATCAAAGTCCCATCTGCCGGTTCTGGTGGTTGTTCAAGTGGATGTTAAAGATCCCATGGCGCTTCTTGAAAAGAGTAGGGAAATTTCCCCGGTGTCCTGGTCAAATTTTCCCCATTCCCTAAAAATATGTCAGTTGGTTTTCATCTGTGTCTCCCCTCCCCCCAGGACGAAGCTGAAAATAGGCAGAATTGCCTGGTCCTCCTTTCCTGGTTAACAAAAACAATAAATATTTTCTTTGATGTCGATCAGTTGTCTGAGTTTGTTAAATGCCAACAGCAACTTTTTGTAGAACTGAGTGACTAGGAAGAGTCTTCACTGAAATCAGAGTCTGTGTTTCCTTCAGATAGTATTACAGGAATCAGATGGCAGGATTTGACCCCCCCCAACAAATCTGAACCCTCACCTGAAGCTTCGCTTTCTTCTTCCTCAATGTCACTAGATGCTGTTGTTCTGGTATCAGTGGAACACTCAGTCAGTGTTCTCATTTTATTCCCTGATATTCCAGGAACATAAAAAAGGGACTGCCAACATTGAAATCTCTTGAGAATGTGCTGTTTTGATCATACTATAACTAGTTAGTATAAAAGCATCTTTGATAACTTAAGGATACAGTCTACTGTTCGAGAACATTTATAATTAATATGTTACAGCTCAGAGACAGTTTTTTTTCTTTTATCTTTTCTTTCTTTTCTAATGTGGCAGTCTTATTCCTAATGCCTAAGTAGGGTACTAGTTGGTGTAAGTACAGTATATGTCATTTCATAACAATTGAATTATAAATATCATATTCTGAGTATAGTATATGGTTACGGCTTATTGTTGATAAAAAGTGGTGGCTTTCCAAAAGCTGTTGTAGGGCAGTTCAAAGGTCAAGACAAGTTGTTGTAGTATTGTTCTGACATCACAACGATACTACAACAACTTTTCCTCTAGCAGCTGCTGTCTGATTGGCCAAAACAGTGCTGTGCTCCAAAAATGAATAGAGTAAAATGGTGGCGAAGGTTACCAAGCAGTTTGGAGAGTGGTGGTTTCATGTACTAGTGAGTGCTTTGGAAAGAGGTGCATTCATGTAGTTTGGACATAGACACACTTAGCTTCATGTGTCCAAAATACCCGAGTGTCAGTTTTCTTTTTTTTTAAATCTCTGGTGCTGCAGATCATCGGGGTCGAGAGCAGAGTGAAACTGCAATGAGGAACGCAATGTTTAGTGTCAGGACTCAGGAACATAGCTAGACTTAACCGTGGACCTGGAGCAAGTGAACACGAACACAAGGCATGAATCCTCGTGAAAGTAAAGTTTTCCACATTCTGGGGAACCATATACTATACAAAATATTGTATGGATGGCCATATACAACTAAGGCTGTGTTTCTATCTTGGGGATGTGATGACATCATTCAGACCTCTCGAGCTTCGCTCTCGAGGACTGTATGCCATCATCACATCCCCTCGATAGAAACACAGCCTTGTTGTATATGGCCACCCATACATTATTCTATATATAATATATC
This sequence comes from Neoceratodus forsteri, assembly GCA_016271365.2. NCBI lineage: Eukaryota > Metazoa > Chordata > Ceratodontiformes > Ceratodontidae > Neoceratodus > Neoceratodus forsteri. The sequence continues at coordinate 28,556,740 of CM028138.1, forward strand.
AGCTTTAAAATTATAGAATTATTGTGTTTCCAGACATTAACGTTTTAAATACAAAATATAATTATATAACATATAATGACCTTTTTCAGTATTTTTTTTTTTTAGCATATACGTTATTAGGCTATCTAGTTTTTCTTAATAGTCACAAAGATAACATCAACTATTCATTCTGTATCTCATAGTGACTATCAAAGACTAATCAAAAATTAAAGATATCAAAAATCGTGAGTTACTTATTTAAATATTTTGTTTTTGGTTTTAACCTAACTGCCAATTATTTATTTAAATGTATAAGAGGTTGATCACTTGTACTTAAGAACAAAGACATTTCAAGGGAACTTCAGGGCTCAGTGGGCCTACCCGGTCACCAAAATTTAATAAATAAGTAAAATAAATAAAGTTTCATTTTTCTTTTTTGATTTTATGTAGGGCTTGATTATCTCCTTTTGGTCTCAGAACCCAGAATGTTGGGCTATAGGTATAAAACTGATACTGTTTTAGTCTGAGAGATTTATTAACCCAGCCCGTCATCTAATTAATTACTTTCATGTGTAGTGGCTTACAATCTGGGGACCTCAGGATTCAGCTCCCCACACTTCCCGAGGGGGGTGGTTTGCTTTATCTGGGGTTGTGCTACACTGAGTACACTGGCCTAGTGTGGCATGATGACTCCACCCGGGGTGGCAATATGGGGTACCTGGATGCTTATTACCCCACAGAAAACTGTGCATAAACTACCCAAACAGTACCTCCCCCAAAACAAGTGACAAAGTAAATAAGGATGAACCCCAACTCATAAAATGCAATTAAAACAAATAATTTATTTGAAAGGCAGAGTAAGGAAGGAACAGGGGTGCAGAAAGGTAAAATGAGAGCAATTGGGTAGCAGTAACTCCATACTCAGAGCAGTCAAAATACTATTACTGTATGCAGGCAGCAAAACAATCAGCACTTTGTCCCACAGAATCTGCCTCCCCCCCTTCCCTAGCAGCCTTCAACCCCAATATGGGTGCACCTGGCTTAATCCTCCCCCCGCCCAGGTCATGGGTGAGAACTCTCACTTATGTTGCATTGGTACCACAGTGGGGACGCGGCTGCTAGCAGGCTGGAGCTCACTAGCCCTTTAAAAGGTTACAAGACAAAACACACCTTGAACACAATGGTTGCTAAACAAGTTTCAAAAGGAGCCTCTATTTGTAATCCCTGAGATACGTGGCCAGCTGGCCTCCACAGGTTTTCTGCCTGGGCCTCTCACACTGGCATAGTCTTGCCCAGGGCTTCTCCATCAGTTCCTAGCATGATACATTTTCTCCCCAGTTGCAGGGTTGAACCCTGGAGTTTACTCACTGTTTGATGCCTCAAGCAATTTATATACAGTATATATATGCAGAAGGCATTGTAGAGGAAGTTGAGCCTAACCAGAGAGGAGGCTGAGGCAGTACTGTGGACAATGTCAGCATAATCAAAGGTGGGCAGGATCATTTTTGTGAGGAGTGCAAGGCGAGCGTTCTGAGGGAAGGAGTCTTTGTTATGATGTACAGCACCTAGCCTGGGATGGAGCTTAGGGTGGATGCGCTCAATGTCTTTGGAGTAATCCAGGCAGCGATCGAGCCAGGCACCCAAGTATAAATAGTAGGGGACGTCTTCCAGTTGCTCGGAATATATTGCTCTTCTTTCTTATCAGCAATTAAATGACTTCACCTCTTTCTACTCACTACAGCAATAAAAAGAGAGGCGTTCAAATGTATCTGATCTCAGGAAGCTAAAGAAAAGAATCTGCCTGTCCTAATGAGAACTGTGTTGTGCTGAAAGGAACTGTCAGCACATCAGGGTACTTCTTATAAAAACCTTACCCTGAAGTGGGCTGTAGTTAGGAGCAGTTGACGCCGTTGGAAAATCCCACCCCAGTTTAGAACATGAAGATATTTAATTTATTTATACTGGATAGACTCGCTGAGACGTGATGTCCCTTTTGGGGGGGGGGCAACTTGGAATGAATTACATTAATAGGAAAAAAACTGTACGTACATGGAAATGCATTCCAGGGTACAGAGTTAATTACATGCAGAGACAACACAGCATTTACATTCAGCAATTACGGACATTAGATAGATTTGATAAGTGCACTTATAGCAACTATATTCAGTGATAATCAAATTAAAAGACATTTGTTCAGCAGGTAGAAATGTTTGCTGGCCTAGGCCAGAAGAACATCAGCAGTTGTGCATTGCGTTGGCTGCCCCTCAGCAAATAGGCCTTGAGGCTTTTCTTAAGCACAGCAGAGGAGGAGGAGGAGCAGTTTTTGACCTCTTGCAGAAGTATATTCCAATTCCAAGGCGATGGGGCAGTGTTGGCAAAGGGCCTCCTGTGCAAACCTGTTCTTACACTTGGTATTTCGAGCAGCAGACAGGGGTGAGGAGCTTAGGAGCCTCCTTTGGGGTTTTGTAAAGAGAATACCCCGATAAGGGAGGGGGGCAGGGTACTGATCTGAGGCATTTTGTAGATGAGACAGAACAATGCATAAGCCAATCTCGCTTCAAGTGAAGGCCAATCCAGTGCTGTGAACACATTGCAGTGGCGATCCCGCCACAAACTGACCAGTTTTGTTGTGCAATGCTTCCAGTCTATGTAGCTTTGAGTCTGGGGGGGTTGAAGGATAGAGGCACCATAAAAAAGTACAGGCAGTAGAGTGATAGGGCAATAGCTAGGCAAGATTCCTTGGTCAAGTAGGGCCTAAGCCCATATAGTAGGATAAGCTTCTGGTGAATGGGCTTCACTGCAGCACAAACATGGGGACTAAGAGATAGATCTTGGTTAAAGAGCACCCAAGATGCTTCCCGGTTCCCACCATTTCCCACTGTGACCCAGAGAGTGTGAACAGCTTGAGCAGCTGCTGCCTTTTCTTTACCCAAGGGTGTTGTGCCAAAAAGCATAGCTTTCGTCTTTTTGACTTTAAGCACAAGTTTGTTTTTTAAGAGCTGTGCTTGAAGTTGTTTGAAATCACTCTCCAGTTCCAGGTTGATTGAGTTGATATTCGCTGAGAATCTGTCCAGTACATCATCATCTGCATACAGTAGTAGTTTAGCACCCCCCACGGTTACCAGGCAAGTCATTAATTAATAATGAGAACTGCAAGGGACCCAGTACTGAGCCTTGGAACACCATTAGTCATGCCCCTTTGGGCTGATGAACTGCCTTGCCACGGTAGTTGTTATTTCCGGTGTGGCAGGTAATTATTGAATCACCTGCAGGTGAGGTCATAAAGGCCCACCTGTCTAATCGTAGTCAACAGGAGGTTATGGTTTACCAGGTTGAATGCCGTGGTAGAGTCGGTGAAGATAGCACCAGTCACAAGCCCTCCATCCATTGCACTAAGGATATTGGTGGTCAGTCGGACAAGGGCAGTGTCGGTGACATGATTTTTTTTTTTTAACACCATTTTGGAGGTCAGAGAGTGGTGGGATTCTAAATAATCCTGAAGCTGGTTGTAAGCCAACCTCTCTTGAATCTTTGCCAAGCCTTGCAGATTCCTGTCATGTGCAAGGCCTGGCTGTAATGCAGTCTGCATACTGCATGGTCTTTGGCATATCTCAGTACCACTGATAGTCTGATTAACAACTAGTAGTGCATGGTGTGAAAGTGTAGCCTTGACCTCTATATATACTGTTCATGCACCGCTTTCCAAAGTATTTTACACGCAGTTAGTTTACAGAGGATAGCATAGCTGAGATGCTGCATCTCATTTCCAGTGGGGTCCTGCCCTTAGGACAACTTGATACCTTTCAGTACCATTGGCAGTCTAAAGCTGGCAGCAGCAGCTCAGCTAGATCTGAAAGATGTGAGTGCAAGTCCTACTATAGAAACATTCAGTGCCTGCTGCTCACCTTTTTCTTAGTTTGGAGAGGTGGCAATGACTGATGCAAACTCTAAAAAATGTATGATAACAGCCAAACTACACCTGACTGTACATAAATAAGGGGGAAGGGAGGAACTATCTCAGGCATCTGGTGACGAATGTAAACCACTTAGCCTTCGGCCTTCTGGTTTATGAATGCACCAGAACCCCTTGAGAGCTTTATGGCCTTATTATAGACAGCTGGTGTAGTTCAGCCCATTTAAACTCCTTGGACTTTTGTACTCTGAGTTGTCAAGAGACCCCCATGAAAACAAGACGTTATATCTTACGGGGCTATCCCGCTATGTGTATGATATAAATGTCAAATAGTAACATACAATACATGGTAACATGATGTAGTACCATAGCAATGAAATACGTAAACAAATGAACCAGCATTTCATAATCCTGGTTATAAAATGACTCATTTGCATACCTGATTGGCCAATGAGGACTAGCTCCCATGACACAGTCTCAGCACAAGGCAGTGGCTGGGTGTCTTACACTGTTTTTTCATTCTGTTCTGTTGTTATTTTTTTTCTTTATCAGAGAATATTTGCCTTACTTATTTTTTTAAAGCCATTTAGAATCCATTTTATAAATTGCAATGATTGAGGCCCTCCATGGTGTGTCACAGCATGGGGGTTTTCCAAATCTCTGGTGGGTGAGAACACTCAGCTTTGCCCCATGCCTCACCAGCAAAGGTGCAGGTAAAATAGCACAAAATTACCTACACAATGCCATGCCTTACTGCTTTATTCCACCAGTCCTGGTAATATCTATATGTTTTTAACTTGAATTCTGTGTACTGTAATTTTGAGACAGTCCGGCTGGGGTATGCTTTTGCTCAGAAGAAGGTCTTTTCAAATAAAGTAGATGATGGTGACTACCTTCTCAGGCAAACAGGCACAAAGGCTTTTGTCCACACTGATGTGCTTGGAATGTTGTTGATCACATGAAGGCGACTGCATTTGCCTACACACAGTCACAGCACAGCCGGTGTCTAAATCATTTCTCTGTGTAGCATGTTGAGAGGATGTGTGTACGGCAGTCACTTTCAAAGATCTGTCCCATTCTTGTTTTTGTTTTCAGCATTGGCACCGACGAACATCAATGGCAATACATGCTACAGCTGTTACGAGACGGGACACAATGAATGTTCTGCCAATAACATGTCCCAGGTGAACTGCACTGGCACGCTGTATCGCTGCATGGAGGTGAGAGGTAAGAGCAGCGACTCCCCAAGCAGGGTTCAGAAGCAACTAAAGTTGGGGTGGGGAATAACACATGCGCTGTGCTCCATACTATATGTTTATAACAGCTTTTTGAAATGTAGTTTTTTATTTATTCATTTATTTTATAGTTCTTTTAAGTTGATTTGCAAGTTTTGTTATTTGTTATTGTGTATAAATTAACTGAGTAATGTACTAATGTTAATTGTTGGAATTGTTTATATTAATTAGAATAACAATTTTATTGATAAAAAAATATGTTTATAACAGGACCGAACATTCTTCTATAGTTGTAAGAGGGTCTCCTTGTTTGTTTCTAGTGTGAGAGAACAGTGAACTGAGGGTGAATGGTTTCATCACGCTAGCGACACAAGAGGTGACACGCTTATAGTCAAAAGGGACCTTACAGTTTCCTCATTAACATATCACAAACAATTATGAAATGGGTGTAAAAAAAATCCAGAGACTTGATTGGCTGAGGAGCTTGAAACCCAGTGCTGATATTCCAGCACAACAGCACTGGGGAAAAAAGATCCGTGACCTCACTGACCTGTTTACATTAAGCCAGCACAGTTATATCAATACACCTCAATTCATTAAAATACAGCATCTGCCATCTACAGTCCAAACAGCAAAATTACAGTCCCTTATGGCTACTTTTTTCCTTTTCTCCTTTTTTTCCATATTTTCGCTTATTCAACATTTTTTAACTTATCTCTTTACTAATTCTAATGGTCCCATTTCATAATCACAATAAGGCGCTCTAGGGTGTGCTTTGTGGTGGGATAATGGCACTTCTCAGGTGGTGAAAGCTTTCGGCCTTTTGCCTCATGCTTCAAAACACCAGTGGTATGCTGTTATCTCAGCTCAAAGCCCACCCTGTCATACCTTATCAATTCATTAAACTATGTTTGAGTACATATACTAAGCTTAACGTGTATAAACACGTTTTGTAAATGTAAAAAAAACTGACATCCCCATTTCAATAGTGAAACATTCCACTTTTTGAAATGTAGCTATATTTTTTTTTAATTTATTTTATAATTTTTGGCTGGGAAAGAGACACTAAGCCAAGGCTGGTTTCTAGGTGCATCCTGGAAACACAGGGAAGTTCAGTGATTTGCACGGTCACATAGTATGCAAGTTGTAGTTGTGAGATTCCAATGCCATTCTCCAGATCTATAGCTCAGTACTCTTAACCACTACGCTATTGTGCCTCCCATGTAGTGCAAGAGGAGAGGTCCTCACCTGCAGGCAACACCTCAGCTGATTGGTTGAATCAGTGCAGATGGATTATAATTATGGCCGTTGATTTCTGGATATGGAAGTTTTGCAAATTTCTGTGATAAAAGAGATGCAATTTGGGAGAATTCTGGGTACAGTAGCCACCTGAGGTTTCTTATCGGTATTCAGCATGCTATAACAATTTACATTAATTCCAGAGGGCAGAAAAATGAAATGATCAGGTTACCGTAGTCTAGTTAACAATAAATGACTATGGCATCTTAAGCTGCTGCCCACCTCTCTCCCCCATGCCTTGCTCGAGCCCTGCTTTACATTACAGTCCACCCTGGTATTCCCTCCCTGATTCATGGTTTGTCCCCTACACGTAATCATTTGTAATTTACTCCACCACAGGCACTTTGTGGTACTATATTACTCTGCATTGAATATTTTGTTTGTTTACACAACTGTTAATTTATACTTATCACACCTTATTTTGATGTATTACGCTGCTCTGAATAGTTATTTCTTTGCGCAACTGTTAACTTATTGTACTTACTACACCTTATTTTGTTGTCTGCTCTCCTGCAACCCCTTCACCCCAGGACACTTCTGAAAAAGAGCTGTTACCAGCTCAGTATGTCTTTTCTGGTAAAACTTTTGAAATAAATAAAAAAACAACCAAATAAATAAATACATACATACATACATACATACATACATACATAGAAACAGAGAATATGTAAATAAAGAAAATAGTACATAGAATCTGATGGCAGATAAGGACTGCTTGGCTCACCCAGTGTATAGTAACTATACTAACTAACTTAATAACAAACATATTGAAGTATGTCTGTGAATGTTAAGTTTTGGGAGGGAGGCACTGAAAAATTCAGGTACTGAAAAATGTGTCTTCTAAATATAATGGCTGTATGTCTTCTAATTTCCTTTATAGATGGCATTTCATTAGGGAATCAGTTAATTGCAGCTGCAAAGTATTTCATGATTAACAGGAATATCTCTGAGGGATAGCCATTCTGATAGACACTCTGATATTAGTGGTAGAGATATTAGTGGTAGAGATATTAGTGGTGTAGATATTAGTGGTAGGGACATTAGTGGTGTAGATATTAGTGATAAAGATATTAGTGGTGTAGATATTAGTGGTAGAGATATTAGTGCTGTAGATATTAGTGGTAGAGACATTAGTGGTGTAGATATTAGTGGTAGAGACATTAGTGGTGTAGATATTAGTGGTAGAGACATTAGTGGTGTAGATATTAGTGGTAGAGATATTAGTGATTTTAGATATTTCTGCCTCCAAGTTACTGTTCACGTCTTTAAGCGTTGTACACTAAGGGCTGGATATTCAAACTGCGCCCAGCACTGACGCAAGTGGAGGTGCAGCACAACCTAGGTGCACCGGAGCATGACAGGGGGATATTCGAAGGAGTTGTGCAATGGTGCAACACCTCTGAATATAGCACGGAATGCACATGGCGCATATACAATGCGCTGGCACATCCCCCAGACAGGTAGGACAGAGAATACCCCAGCACAACTGTAGTTGTGCTGGGTGCAAGTTTCTGATATTCATACCTGGATTTGCAATGGGGCCATAATGTATGCATGGCACAACTGGGGCCATTTGCATGCCATTATGGCTCCATTTGCATGCATTGCACAGGGCAGCCTGGCGAAATGCACCTGGCGCCCTGTGTCGCCGCTTTCAAAATGTATTGAATCCCTGGTGGTCCAGTGGTAATCCCCTCCCTCCCCGTAGCCCCGATCATCCAACACATAGACATAGCAATTCTCTGGTAGTCCAGTGGTCCCCCCACCCCTCCCGTAGCGCCGTTCAGCATGACAGAGATGTATTAATAGTCCCTCGTAGTCTAGTGGTAATGCTGAGCAAGTCCCCCAGTTCAATATTGCCCCATGTCATATTACTGGGGTTGTGCCAGGTGCAACCCCTTTGAATAACTAGGCCTAAATGTTATTTTGTAAATAAAATTAAATTTGAGTCTTTTGACACTTAATGTCCTTTTGCTATTTTTTCTGAATATTAATGTTTGAAATTGGAGATCTAATTTGGATAAATTAGAAATAATATATATTCCCTTATAATATTTTCAGTTCTGTTTTAAATCCTTATATAAACATCTTTCCTGTTACTTATGTCTGTCTGGTCTTTCTCCCCCTTCTGCGGTTGGGTATATTAGTTTGTACAATTGTTTTTTCAGTTCAACCTTTGGTCCTTTTCCTCTGGTTTAGTGTAGCACCTCATTGGGGTTGTTTTTGTGTTGCCATAAAGGTTTTTCTCTCATGAATAGATGTAGGTGGGCTACTCAGCACTGTTCTCACCTCCACCACCTGGTACGCAACTTATAATGCCCACGGCTATTACGGGTGGTCGGTTTGTTCAAGCAAAAAGTGGTTTCCATTTGCCAAATCATGCACCGGCAGTGTAAAATATGGGGGTTATAGCGGACGTTGTCCTCCTACTATATCGCCATATTGTCAGCACACCACCTAGTTTCCAGCTGAGAGACAGCTCAACTGGTGAGGTGACAATCCTCAGCCAGTACAGTAAGTACAGCGTGCTCCCTCGATCCCGATTCCTGGATAACAGCCCTATGGTAGTGAGAGAGTCCCCAAGCTGGAGCAGCAAGCCCTTGACCCTGGACGTCCATGACTCGCCCCGCTCAATCAAAAAGAACTCGACCTGCACGGCATCAAATGTGAATGCAGCAGTACACTGCAAATGAATGTACAGTAGTGTACTCCCTCAATCATGATTCCCAGATAACAGCCCTATAACGGATAACAACCCTATGGTAAGGAGAGAGTCCCTAAGCTGGCGCTGAATGTCCTTGACTCGCCCCACTCTCTCCTCTGCACCTACCTGGCTCCATTGGTTGGGATGCCTCCAAGTCAATCCGCAGGTCTAGCGATGACATCACAGGCTCAGAACAGGCACAAAAAGCTGGCGCTACCTACAATACACATTCTGAAGTAAACAAACAGACACACAGCCACCTATGTGTTTCTGTATCTCCCGTGCGGCTTTTTTAGAATTTTATTAAATAAACACCCACTTCCATTAGTTCCGACCACGCTATACTAGAGGCAGAATGGACAAACACAAATGCACCCACTATAAACAGCTTTAACTGTATCTGCCTCCCCCATACTCACCTTGCCTGTTATTCTCCTTTGGATCCCCCCCATGGTGGGGCAAGGAAGGGGAGCACTTTCCTCCCTCCACCCAGTGTCCCTTATCCAGAACTGGGGTCAGTGATCTAGGTGATATGCTGGGATGGGGGGCTGGCAGGCAGGGATAGGTAGGCAGGCAGGCAGGGTTGGGGGCAGGCAGGCAGGGATGGGGCAGGCAGGCAGGGCTTCTTTAAGCCAGTGCCAACCCTTTTCCATTTTCTCCATGTTCCTCAGCCATGGCGGCACATTTATGTGTGCACGTGGAGATGCATACATGCTATGGAACCTTGGCTCCTCCCTTCAAGACCGCTTGTAATTCTGGCTCTACCACTTGGTGTCCACCAGGTGGCAGCCAAGGACCAAGATAGCATGCCTCCCCACCCCGGGAGAAGGGAACTGTCCATCGGATGCTCGATTCTCTCTCCCCCAACCAGCCCCCAGCATCCCAAGCTCATTCCTGAACTCAGGTCGCTGGCGTGATAGGAGGTAAGGCACACAATGCCTCAGTCCTTCACGCCATAGGGATGGAACTCAATAAAACGTTGGTACAGGGTTGTGTTATTTACCATTAGAAACGTGGTGTAGCACTATCCTAATATATCCACATTACAAATCTAGCTTGTAACATTCAACAGGTAACTTCAGTGGAAGAGATCTTTTAAAAATTGCAAGTGGTGGCCATCTTTAATAATGTGAGTCATTAATTACATTAGCTGTAAAAGCTGTTTTAACAATATCTGAGAAATCTACAAATACACTGTACATGAATCGTGGGATGTCAGAAATACCCTTTTGCTAAAAAACTATATGATGAGATTTTTTTTGTCAACTAACAAATACTACTGCTTTAACAGGGCAGAGGAAAAACCTGTTTACCCAATGAGTTTGTTACTTAAAGGGATAAAAATGCAGACTGAATTCTTTTAAAGAACCATTTGTTTGAAATGGTGCAGAGTCTGCATCAAAAGCCTTAGAGGGGAGACTAAAGGACCTCAATATGTACACCCTGAAATAGAGGAGGGAGGGAGAGGAGGGATAGGACCTTTAAAAACCTCATGAGGGTAAACAGTGCAGGAGGGAAGTATGTTTCAGAAGAAAAGATGCTGAAGAACAAGGAGACATGCTTTCAAACTGGAAGGAGGTAGATTCAGGAGGGTTGTGAGGAAGTACTTCTTCACAGAAAGAGTGGTGGATTCCTGGAAGAGCCTTCCAGCGGAGGTGATGGGGGCAAAAACAGTGGTGGGGTTCAAGAATGCATGGGATAAGCACAAGGGAAGGGGGAAGGGAGAAATACCTATAGATGGGGCATAGTCTGTGGTAATAGTGTAGGTAGGGAGAAATGAGCAGAGTAGATGGGTCAATCGGTCTTTATCTGCCATTCAATTCTTTGTTTCTATGTTCCTATTTTACTTTTGTACAAGAATGTGATTAAGATCTGCCAGTTACTATATCTTTATTTTTTCCTATAAATATTTTCGTTCTTTGTCGCCTGACCGGGCATATTCTGGCTTGGTCCACCCAGCCCTGTTACCCACCATCTCTAGGGCTTACCTCTCCATTGGTATCCCTCATGAATTGTCCCTCATGGAAAAGCCATCGGGGGTGGCCAGGGCCCCTTCCAGATCATAATCTGGATTGCTTTGGATCCGAAATAATACTAAAAAAGGAGGTGGGGTTAGCCTATATATAAAAAACAACTTAAAACCCTATCAAAAAGATTCTAACTCCAGCCTAGAAAATGTATGGGCATACATTCAGGTTACAAATTCACATAAAATACTGATAGGAACCTGTTACAGACCACCTACCTCAGATTTTGAAACCACTAGATTAATAACTGAAGAAATCCAACAATTCTCTGACGGAAATGATATACTGATATTGGGAGACTTTAATCTGCCAACCATCAATTGGAACACACTAACTGGATTAAGTCAGCATGATAACCAGTTTCTATCGGCAGTGACTGACCAAGGTTTAATTCAAAAAGTGAGGGAACCAACCAGGGGAAAGAATATTTTAGATCTTGTCTTTACCAACCTAGAAACTTTATTATCAGATATAACAATCCTACCACCTATCGGAAATAGTGATCATATGACAATACATTTTTCCATTCAACTATCTTCACAACCAAAGATAAACAATATAAAAATAAAAGCAATACCATAAAGCAAATTTTCCCTTATTAGACAAAATTGGGAACAACAAAATGGGAGCACATTCTCATCCATTAAAAACAAAGCGAAACATGGGAAACAGTCAAACAAATAATACTAGAACTTGATAAAATACATATTCAGAAGACTCAAGTATAACAACAAAGGAAAAATCCCCAATGGTTTAATAAACACATAAAAACTCTAATATCTCGTAAAAAGAAATTGTTTTCTAAGCTTAAAAAGACAACATTACCCAATTCTGACAAAATACTAAAGTCTTATAGACAAACAGTTAAAATTAAAAAAACATATAAAAATAGCAAAACGTAATCTTGAATTCAGAATAGCACACACAAAAGATTCCCATAAAACTTTATACTCTTATTTAAATAATAAAAAATAGAATTGTAACAATCAAATCGGTCCTCTGGTTGTAAACTCGCAAACCATCACCTCGGATATAGAAACAGCTACTGAATTCAATAATTACTTTTCTACTGTTTATACACAAAGGCATGATACTATAACTACTCCCCCTATTATGGACCAAGACACAGAAAAGATTTCGGAAGATGACATCAAAAAAGCAATCAACACTCTCAAAAAACACACAAGTTCAGGACCAGATGGAATCAGTTCTAGATTTATAATAGAAACAAAAGATGAAATTGTTCAACCTTAAAATATTATTCAACAAATCACTAAATGAGTCAACAGTGCCAAATGAGTGGCGCTCGCAATAGTTACTCCATTTTCAAAAAGGCTCTCTGTCAAGACTGAAAACTACAGACCCATAAGTTTGACATCAATTCCATGTAAACTTATGGAAAAAATTATCAAGGCCAAAATTGAGCAGGAACTAGAAATACTCAAAATATCCGATACTTACCAGCATGGGTTCAAACATGGCTTCTCATGTGTAACCAACCTTATCTCTTTTTATGAGCACATCAGCTATCATCTAGACAACAATACACCTATGGATGTTATACTACTCGATTACAGTAAGGCATTCGATAAAGTTTTCCACTCTTTATTGATTAAAAAACTCATTAATATAGGATTATCACCAATACTAACTTCTTGGATAAACCAGTGGTTAAATAATAGAAAACAGAGTTAAGGGTTAATAGCATGATGTCTGGAGAGAAGGGTGTGGCAGTAGGGTTCCCCAGGGTTCTGTGCTGGGGCCTGTTCTCTTTGGTCTCTTTATAGGATATGTATATATATCCAGTAACAACAAAATGGTGAAATTTGCTGCTGACACCAAAATTGGGGAAAAGCGATCAGTCTGACCAAAGACTCTGGCTTACAAGCAGAACTGTTAATAATTGAACAATGGGCATCCACAAACGAAATGTTTTTAATGTCTCTAAATGTGCAACCCTTCATTTGGGAAAAATAATCCATCACAAACATATTATTTAAATAACTTGGCTATTAAAACCTCCTTGGTAGAAAGAGATCTAGGGTTCTAATTAATAACAAACTGTCTTCTTCATCACACTGTAATAAGGTAGCAAATCATGCAAAATCACCCTTAGAAGGATCAATAAAACATTCACAAATAAAACTGAACAATGTTTACTCCCACTTTACAAATCATATTAGACCATATCTGGATTACTGTTCCCCTTTTGGAACCCTTATTTAATTTCTGACATTAACAAAATTGAGAGCGTTCAACATAGAGCAACAAAATTAATACCACATCTTTCTAGGTTTGATTATATTACCAGATTAGAGTCTACTGGTTTACAATCTCTGTCTCAAAGAAGACTAAGGGAGATTTGTTATTATTATTCAAAATCACAAAACATCCAGAACAGATGCAAAACTGTGGACTATTTTCCACAAGAAGAATCGTAGCTAGATTACACAACAGACAAATAGAAATTATGAAAGCAAAAACCAACAAAAGAATGAACTACTTTACTATAAGAGCACCTAAACTATGGAATAAACTGCCTCAGGAAATAGTCTACTCGCCCAACATTTTGACTTTTAAAAATAAACTGGACAAATGGTTAACAAATCAGGGATTTGCTGAATGATCCACAATGTGGAGGACAAACCATGATGGGCATATCGCCTTTGTTTGTCCCATACTACCAAAGTACCAAAGTACCAAAGGTGTCTAGTTGGTAGTGTAGGGCCTTCAATGGAATAAGATGCCAGCTAGGTGATATATATTCATATTGGATCGTATAAAGGATACAAGAGGTACGACAAGTCCCCCTCGTGCGGCAACAGGAGAGATCACATTAACCAGAGCTCCCCAGCACTTCGGACCGCCCAGGTCTTTCGTCAGAGGGAGACCCAGTACCTATACTTTAATTTTCAATAAATATTGTTGCATCATAGCAGTTGAGTGCATTTTGCATGAGGATTCCTGTTTAAAGCTCCAGGTCTAAACAGTATGTGGTCTATAGACTGGGGCTGGCAGCCAGCAGAGTAATGTACAACCATGCTTGGAGCATGTACTGTGTAAAGTGAAACTGCAGCATAAACATGCTCCTCCTGCCTCAGGACCCGTGCTGCTCCACATCTTATGTGTTCTCTGGGATATGGACTAAGACCCTCGGTGGCCCCTGCTGGACCAGTGAGCAAGCTTGCAGCCCAATCTTGCATATCTGCTAATGCCACCACCTACCAATGCACTTGGTTCTCTGATCGTCCTGCCCAGCAGTGGGGAACCCCAGACCAAACCAGACCCTGTCAACGTGTGATTGCCCCTCACTGGGTTTAGCCCAGTTGCTCTCCAGCTGTCACGCATGACCTCCTCTACTCCTCAGAAAATGGCAGGGGATCCTATTTCTGTCCAAATCTGGACCCAAACAACTGGGTGCCACATCACAGTGAAACTCTGGACCCCTCAGTAACTCCCAAATTGGGGAAGGGTTACATTACATTGTGCTGTACTGCATTGTGTAGCATTCATCATGTTGCATTGTGCTGTGTCACATTGTATACTATTGTTTGTGCTGTGCTGCCTTGTGTTGTGTTACATTGTATACTATTGTTTGTGCTGTGCTGCCTTGTGTTGTGTTACATTGTGTTGTAAGAGGAGCAAGGAGGCAGACTGATACAAAACTGTTTTTTTTTTCTCAACAGGTAACTATGGAGGCAACATAGTCGTGCTCATGAGAGGCTGCGCGACAGATGCATTTTGCAGTGGAGTTTTTCCAAACATCAACCTGACTCCTCTGTCGCAGATTCTCTGCTGTTCTGGGAACTTGTGCAACAACTGGATTTTTAATGGGTACCTCTCTGGGAAGGGTCATCTCCAAAGGAATGTGCACAAACCCTTTCTGCTGCTGCTGACGTCTGCCATGTTACTGAGACACCTTGTTTAAAAACATCTGCATACTTACACACACACATGCACGCACTCACGCATGCACACACGCACACACACTCACACACTCTGACACTCTTACAGCAGGACGCTGCATGTGTGTCCCTAATGACTGAGTGAATGAACCCATTCCAGAAGAAAAATAGAACAGAGCTGGGTCTAAAATTTAGAGCTTAAAAAAATCTCCTTTTAAAAACAGGGTAATTAGAAGTTCAAATGAGTGAGGTGCTTATAATTAGCATGCAATTAATATGTAAATGTGTATTGCTAGGACAGAGAAGATGTTCTAAAACTAAAACCATTTTGAGTTATTTGGGATAGGAGTTTGAACAGAACTGTTTTTTTTTAATTAAAATTGAAGCATGTTCGCTGCTACCCAATCTCGATGCATATATTTAAAACAAGGAGGCATATACATTCAAAAGCATGCTACGCTTATGTACATGTCATGTGATATATTCACAATTTAGTTACCTTTATGTTTCTTTATATGGAGAATTGCCTCCTAGAGATGGTTGGATAATTTCCAGGTTCATTCCACTGATAGAAATTGGTGCCGAGTTGTCAAAAGGCCTAGGCCTCCTGAACTTGAACCAAACTATGAAACTGTTAGATCCCTCTGGATACTGGCTTGTAAATCAGAGAAGGGATAACTGGACTCATCTGAGGTTATAAGTCAGCTGCTATCTGCTCAGCCAACACAGTATATAGAAATATAGAAATGTCGATTTTGTCAGCAGAAAAGGACCCTTAGGACCATCCAGTCTGCCCCTTATCTCTGCCTATTCCATTACCACTGGCCCTAGTTGGTCATAGGTGTTGCTCCTTCCCCAGTTCCTCCACCTAATATGCCCCTTAACCTCTCCCATGCATGCTTGAAGCTTCCCACAGTCTTTGCCCCCACTACCTCCTCTGGCAGGCTGTTTGAATCATCCATCACCCTTTCTGTGGAGAAGTATTTCTGCATGTCTGTCGTAAACATTCCCCCTCTTAGCTTCATTGCATACCCCCTTATTCTAGTGCCTTCCTTTCTCTGAAATAGACCCTCCATTTATACCTTGCTCACTCCTGTGAGGTACTTGTAGGTTTCACACATGTCCCTTCTCGCTCTCCTCTCTTCTAGGGAGTACAATTTGAGTTTCTGCAGCTTTTCCTCATATGGCCTCTCATGCAACCCCCTCACCATTTTGGTTGCCCTCCTCTGTATTGCCTCCGCCCTTTCAAAGTTCTTGTGGCAGTGCGGCTTCGAGAACTGGACACAGGACTCCAGGTGGGGCCTCACCAGTGAAAGATACAATGGCAGCACCACTTCCCTCCTCCTGTTAGAAATCCCTCTCCCAATGCACCCCAGCTTCCTGTTAGCCTTTACTGCTGTTTTGTCACACTGCTCAGCTATCTTGAGGTCATCAGATATGATGACCTCCGTGTCTGTTTCTTGACTGTAAGCTCCACTCCATCTTATACACAGCTCCTGGGTTCTGCAGCCCTGCTTTTTTTGGCATTGAAACCCAACTGCCACCCTCTGGAACATTCCTCTAGTTTCTTTAGATTCCTTTGCATTCTTTCTTCCCCTTTCTGACTGTCAACCCTGTTACAGGTTTTTGTATAATCTGCAAAGACCCACACCTTCCCCTTAAGCTCCTCTGCAATGTTGCTTATAAAGTCATTGAGGAGACTGGTCCCAGCACCGAACCCTGTGGCACCCCACTAGCCACTTTCATAATTCCTAAGTGGCTACTATTTATCACCACCCTTTGCCTCCCATCCCTTAACCGATTTTATACCCAGCTTGTCACTTTCTCCCCCAGGCTGCTTAGTTTGTGAACTAGCCTCCTGTGTGGCACAATGTTGAAATCCTTCTTGAAGTCCAGATAGGCCACGTCCACTGCTGTTCTTTGATCCACCTCCTCACCACCCCAGTCAAAGAAATCTTTGAGATTAGTTTGACATGACCTCCACCCTATGACGCCACGCTGCTGGTGACCCTGCGGCCCTTTTGCCTTCAGGTGCTCTACTTGCCTCTCGTTCAGCAGTGTCTCCATTAACTTCACCACCACTGACATAAGACTGACTGCCCTGTAGCTGCTACCATCCTCCCTACTGTGGCTTTTGTGCAGAGGGATCACATTAGCCCTCCTCCTGTCCTTTGGAACTTCCCCCATCTCTACTGAGGTGCTAAAACACACTGGTGCTAGAGGGGTAACCTGAACCATGCTCAGTTAGTTTAGGAGCCTTGGACGAATCCCATCTGGTACCATTGCCTCATTCTCCTTTAAGGCTTCCAATCCCTTCTGGACCCTCTTCATTAAAAATGCAATTGTGTCCACTTCCCCGAAGTGCTTGCTGCAGCATGCTGGTCCATCTCCCCGCCCCTACTGTGAAGACTGAGCAGAGGTAATCATTTAGTATTTCTACTTTCTCCTTTTTTATTTTATTTATGCTTCATGCCCCCATATCTCTGGCCAAATCCTCTGACTGTCCTGCCATGACCTGCTCCCACAGAGCTTCAGTTTATCCCCCAGGTGGAAGAAGGGGGTGGTCAACTATGCTCCCTACATATCCAGGCATTGGGTGAGTCTGCTGCGGTGGTGGCACACAGACCAGCCGGGGCCGAACTTTTCCTACATTTTTTGCTATGAGTTCGGCAGATGTGGTGTGCACTGATGCAGTGGCATATCCATGGCTAGTGTTCTCATGCCTGCCAACTCCAACCGGTTGCCCACCCCCCCCGGTAAGCATCTCCCATGGTCACCCGGGGGTGCTACACTGGGAGGCATAGCCTCCATCCCTCCCCGGAGATGGAAAGCATCCAAGTGCCACTCAATCCATCTCCCCCGCCCGACTGACCCTCCAGCTACCTGAGCTTGTTCCCAAACCTGGGTCGCTGGTGCCACAAGCAGTAGTGCTAATGCTGTGTCAGCAGGCCAGCTTCCACGTTCTCTTGATCTTCCTCTACACAATACCCCCCTCCTGATTCTCACTATCCTTCCCCTTGTCTTCTTCTTTCCCCCACATACCTGAAGAGGGTTAAGTCCCCTTTTTCTGACCTCCTTAGCTTTTCTATCCTCTGTTCATGCTTTAGCTGCCCTTACCCATCTCCCTGCCTGCCTTTGTTTTGCCACCTACACCTCCCTGTCTTCATCCTTCTGGGTCTCCTTGTACTTTCTAAATGCTGTTTTCTTCTTCTTCACTGCCTTTGCATGTCCTTGGAGAACCATAGTGGTCTCTTCCTCCTCTTTCCCTTGCTCACTTCTTTCAATCAGCATGCCATTACCTGGGCTATACCCTCCTTAATCTTTCTCCACTGAGCCTCCATTCCCTCTCTGCCCTGCCCCGAGGCATTCTCTGAGGCTGTTTTTCCATTTCTTTAAAATCTTCCCTCCTGAAGTCCAGGACCCTTGTATCAGTGTTTTTTTTCTGTCGTATCCAAATGCCAAACTACACTGTATGGTGATCACTTGTACCCAGAGGACTACCCACTGTGATGTCAGCAATGCTGTCTCTGTCTCCCTTTCTAAGTACCAGATCCAGCACTACCCCATCCCTAGTGGGTTCAAGAACCAGCTGCCTGAGAAATGCCCCTTGTATAAGTTGAGGAGGACCCTGGCTCTTAATGGAGCTGCAGGAGGCCAGGTAGATGTTTCTTTTACCTGGCATGTGGCAGTGCAACCTCAGTGAAGAGGGTAGTTTAACCAGCAACTACCCTCTTTGGTCCTCTTCAGATGGATTGGGAATGGTGTAGGTAAGGACAGTTGTATGGCAACAGTGAAACCAAAACTCTACAGCTGATGGGAGCCCTGCAACTGTCTCCTCCAACAGAACTCAAAATAGAGTAGCTGTTTCTTAAAATCACCAGCTCCTTGGAACAACTTCACAGGCTTTCAGATGTTCACAGGGACTGTAAACAATAGAATCAGAAAGATCACCTGGCCCAACTGGGGCTGTCAGTGTGTTGTTCTCCCATAGGGAGTCTCAGGTTCATGGTGCGACAAGACTCCCATGTCCCAGCTTGGTGGAACCTAAATAAGTGATGGTCATGTAGTGCTTCTGACTATCCTAATGGGATCCAATGGCTAGCCCATATATCTGATTGTGGAGATAGGATCCTGTCCGAACTCATTTGGATTTCAGATCCAAAGTCAGGTGGGGGATCTGAGGTTGGATGTCTGCCTAGGATCCCGAAGATCCTAGATATTCACATTGGATGGTTGGTATTCTGTTGCATCCTAGGTGATATGATCCAACAGTTGGACACCAACAGTATCCAAAGTCAGGTATACTGCGAAAACAGCGACATATTTATGTTACAGTATCTACGGCTTCTCACTTTTGGCGACACTGACAGGGATGACCTTGATTTCTGGTCACCCACTGTGAGGTCAACTTTTGCCCCCAACATTTTTCTTCTTCCCCAACATCATGCCCCCCGGGTTGTTATATAAAGTCTGGGGTGCTGCCCTCCTTCGAAAAAACAGTTTTCCTTGCAGAGCAGTTTGACAGTCTGCCATCGGAGAACCGCATTTCCTGGTGTTGTAAAGCCAGGCGGCGGATTCCCTGCACCCATGTTGCTGTTGACAAAAATGTTGTCGCACCAATGTGGTGGAATCCCAAAGCCATCTTGTATCTGAGAAAACTGTTGGTATCCAATGTTATCTGATTTTGTCTGATACTATCTGGGCAATTCTAGTGTCAAAGACTATGTGTTCAGGCTCTGGTGGTGGGGTGGGGGGTAGGAGGATGAGTCTGCCTGCCACTTGAGTACCTTCTGTAGATAGCAGAGGGTCTTGCTGTCATGGTTGACCATGTGACATTGACTTCTCCACCATTGTCTGGTGCTGGATGGCAGACTGATGTGATTATATCAGGTAGGTGAGACTTATAAGGGAGAACAATCCTTGGCTGCTCTAATAAGGGCTGGCCCTGTACCTACAACAAGGAGTCTGGCACCACCATTGACTCCCCCAGTGATGAACGTGGCATTCTTCCTTGTCCAGAGCCACACTTTCCTGGGACATTGCCATGGTGAGTGGGGTTATTACTCATGTGGTGTCTTTCACTATTGGGGGGGGGGGTCTGGACTGGAAATTGGTTGGCTCTGGCTGGTATTTTAATGGGTAGCAGGGAATGCATGAGGGAGTTAGGAGAGACAGCTGTCAGTGGAGGGAGCACTGTGTCATAATGCCTAAAAGAAAAACATCTCTGAGAACAAGCGCTAAGAAACTACAGCTCTGGCAAAAACAGCTACTCGATAAAACGCCGAGCAGTCGAAACCTCACAAAGCAGGCCAAGGAACCATGCCAAGGAAAACAACTTAACCAGGGCTGAAACAATTTCTTTACAATGTTATGTGGGGGGCTCTGCCCCCTACACCCTAACTATATATATATATATATATATATATATATATACACTAAATGCCAAAAAGACAGTTACCATGTTTTTTGATTCCAGGCAGAAGATAGCCCCCCCCATGATTACCACCCTGGATGGTGCACCACTCAAGAGGGTCTCTGCCTTCAAATGCCTGGGTCTTTGCTGATTGGACAGTCACCTTGATTTCTCAACACACATTGATGCCCACTGCACCAAACTCCGACCCAAACCTGCAGTCTTCTGCCACCACAAAGCCTGCCTTCCTCTTCCCACTTGACGGGAATTAGTTCTTAAAACAATCTTGCCAGTGTTGGATTATGCCTGCGTAGTCTATGGCACTGACCCAACCTCTTCCCTCTCCAAATTAGACACTCTTATCAACTCCTTCTCCTGCTTTGCCACCGACTCCCCTCCTCTTACCCATCACTGTCTCCTGTTTGCCCCACTCTCCCTTACCCTACTATCTCACAGGAGAACAAATCACTGCCCCTCCCTAATTGCTAAATATTGGTTTGGCTCCCTTCCCCCATCTCTCATCCTGTCTTACTCCAGCCAAATCCACATGCTACTCTTCACCACATAGACTCGCGTACCTTCTCCATCCTTTGTCCTCACTCAACAGCAGGTCAGTCAGCCTTTTCATACCGTCTCCCTCTTCTCTGGAACAATCTAGCCTCTGACTTTCATCTTGCTTCCCCTTTCTCGCACCTAAAAAGACTACTCAGACTCCTCCCCTCTCCTCAGTGCCTCCAGTGCTCCCACCCCCATGATTCTCCCTCCTGACTCAGTGCGCACTCTGTTGTCTACTCTTTTACCGTCTCTCTCTGTCTGTACTGGCCTCTGCTGGCTGAGTTGGTTCCCACCTGATCCCCACCTCCAGATCCCACACACGGGATCTCAAAGTGTCTCAAAGTGTCTTAGGTTAAACTGTTAGTCATGCTTTTGTTTTCTTGCTTTGTAACAAGTGTACCTCCCTTTGTTATGCATTGTGCCTAAACCAAATTTTACTTTAGTATATTTGTATTTATGTGTAAACTCTCTGTAAATAACTTTTTAATGTAACTTTGTTTCTACTACAATGTTACTTTTTACTAGGGTTGCACCTGGAAACGAGCTTCGGCTCAGTGTGCCTTTCCTGGTCACCACATTTTAAATAAATATATATATATATATATATATATGTATATGTGTGTGTGTGTATATATATATATATATATATATAGTTTTTGTTAACCGGGTAGGTGCACTAGCCATGAAATTACTATTTCCAGGTATGACCTGGGAGAGTACAACAATCAAAGACAGGTACATAGCATGAGTACAGTGAAATTACAATAGCATAGGTCAAAACAGTTAGTAGTAATGAATACATGCAGCCAGAACAATAACAATCAATACAATTCACGTAGCAATTTTAGGCAGAGAAAACCTACACAGTCTAGGAAGAGATACCACAACACAGCAGCAAGAAATAGTGTTAAAATTAGTTACAACAATGAAGATTCAAATAGGCAATGAAACAAGGCAAGGGCAAATTCCTGACTGGGCAGGATACATTATCACGGCCTCTGAAACAAGGCTCAGATGTGTGTGTGTGTGTGTGGGGGGGGTTGGAGTAGATTAGCTGTCAAGGAGATAGTAAGGGTAAGAAGTGCTATGAGGTAGGGAGGTTAAAGTTAGGCCAGGCAGCAACTGGTGGGTGAGTGTATTAAGGGGGATTAAAACAAGTGCAGGGATCAGCAACGGATAGATGGAAGCGCAGCTCCTTTTTGAAGCTGTCATGGGATCCAGATATTCGAAGTCCTTGGGGGAGAGAGTTCCAAAGCTTAGGAGCAGAGTGATTGAAGGCAACAGAGCCTTTTGATGTTTTACATCTAGGTACATTTATTTATATATATATCTATCTCACTACAGTCTGCACTATGGTTGACATGCGACAATTGAATTGGAGATCTATAAATGCAAACGCTGTTTTTGACACGCTATTATTCCTCAACTATACTGCATGCAGCATATTGTCTGGTAACCAGTGAAGGGAATCAGAGGAGGTGGTTGTGAACTGAAAAACATAATAATATAAAGTCTATATCTGGCAGAAATGACAAGTTTTGACATTTATTACAATGTATTTACCTTTGATGGTCCAAATTAGATGTAACATCTTGTTTTCAGTGGAGGGGGGGCCTACTACCCAATTTGCACAGCTGGGGGGGTCAAAGTACAGGGAAGTCATGTGACTTGCTCAAGGTTAGATAGTGTGCCAGTAGCGGAAGTGGGATTGGAACATGGGACCTCCTAGTCACAGTGTTCGTCTCTATCATTACATAACACTGCCTTCCCTAAAGGTAGCACACTTGCCTCTGAGGCCGGGAGATCAGAGGGCTGTGGGTTCAGTTCCCACATCTGGCACTTGGGTTGATATCCCAATACTGACACTGATGTGCAGTATGAGAGGGGTGTTGCACTTCTGAGGTGCTGTCTTTCGGATGAGACTTTAAACCCAGGCCCCATCTGCCTGGATTAATGGTAGTTCAGGTGGATGCTAAAGATTCCATGGCACTTATCGAAAAAGAGTAGAGGAATTTCCCCAGTGTCCTGGCCAAATTTCTCCCATTCAATAAAAAATATCACCAACAGCTTAATCTGATTCAATTTCAGTTGCTTACCATCTGTATCTCCCCTCCCCCCAGTTGCCCCTGAAAAAGGGACTTCTAGGCCCAGTGGGCTTACTGGGTCAACAAAATTCAATAAATAATAAATAAACAACACATACTGCTACAAAATATGATACAGCACCTGACCCCCAGTTTTTCTTGCCTACTTATATAAGGCACTGTATTTATTGCTGACAGGTAAAGGGCGGGGTGATTACTCCTTTGAGCTAAAAAAATGCTCTTGAGAGGAACATGTTGCTTAGTCTGTGACATACACACAGACACACACACACACACACACACACACACAGACAAACAGACAGATGCACACGCACACACAGACAGACGCACACACACATCACTGATGTAAGAGGCAGTACAAACCACTGTAAATATGAGGTTAGTGAAACCTAAAGCCCTACAGACACTCCCAATTTCCAAATCAGAACCAGACCTTCAAAAATTCCCTAAGGCTTGTGGAAAAGCTAGAGATATATATTGGAAGGCAGATTAAATAGCTATGCAGGCATGCACACACTCAGACAATTGTTGCATATGCAGGTGCCTTGTGCTAAGGTAGAGACTCTCTTCTTCAGTCCTGCTTTACCCTGTCCTCTCATAATCAGCCCCCTGATGGGGTGCAATGTCATACCCCCCCACATAGTAGGATCCCGGGGGCAGAATGTATTTGCCAGTAGGAGGAATAAGTCAGCAGTTTTTTCCCACTTTGGAAAGGTCACAAATTAGCACTTAACCAATTGGAGAGCATCTTGCATGATGTCAGATGGCCTCACAGTGGCCTTTGATGTACTCAAAAGTGAGTGGCATAATCGAACAAAAGCAGTGTTTGTTTGTTTTTTATTAAAAAACAATTAAAAGCTTACCAATTTAATATAGGTAAGGGTCGGGCTGTTTTTTTACCTGAAAGGCAAAGTGCCGACAACATCAGGGGGTTGATTTCAGTTATTCGGCAGGCACAAACCAAATCTGTACCCATTGCTCTTATTTTACTTAACACAGAAAAAGCTTTTGACTCCTTAGAATGGAAATATTTAACAGAAACTTTACTTAAATGAAATTTTGGAGTGAGATATACAAAGTGGGTTAAACCGTTAGATGCTGAAGCATGTGTATTAACTAATGGTATCTTATGACGTCAGTTTCCTTTTCTCTTGAGTGTGGAACCAGGCAAGGTTGCCCCCTCACCCTGCCTTTTCTTATTGGTCATTGAGCCACTAATCTGTTACCTTAAAGGTAATTTGGCCATGGAAGGTATTGCCTTCAAAATGAATTCTTGTAAAGCCTTGGCTTTAGCTGACAATCTTCTCCTCACATTACAGAACCTGCAGTTCCTCTTTCCCTCATGTTGTTCCCATCCTAAACACCTTCAACAAACTGTCCAGACTTGGTGTGAATTGGAGGAAGTCTGAATACATATCATTGAATGCGGGTAGTTCACTGTCAAATCCTGTCTCATTGACTCTCCCTGTAAGTCTTAAAACAAGAAGTATTAAATACATTGGCATTCAAAGTCCCTCTGACAGTTCTAACCCAGTTAAAATGAATGTTTCTCCCATTATCCAAGAAACCAGAACTGATTTAGACAAATTGAAAAAAGTTATGGCTGGATTCATGAAGTCCCCCAAAATCCTACGGCTGCAAGGAAAAACAACACAAGTGGCTTGCCACTTGTGGAGCAGCAGTTTTTCTTACAGCTACAGTGTTCATGAAGGCACAGCTGGTTTACGACTGGCTCCACAATTTACGGCAGCATGCAGGTGTTTTTTCTGCTGCAGCTACAGAGAATGTTACACTAGGTGGGACCATGCATAACATCTCTTGCAGCTGTGACAGACTGATGAATTTAAATCTCTGCAACTGCAGAGATTTCGGTCCTCAACTGGAGTTGCAGAGTGGGACTTAGTCCAACAATGTTTTGAGAATCTGGCCCTTAATCTCTCTCTTTGGGGTAAAGTAAACACCATTAAGTTAAGAGTGGCACCCAAGAGCTTTTTTTTTCCAAATAATATTTTTATTTAATAAGTTAAATAAGTGCATATAAACATACCTTCTTACAATATCAAAAGCAACTCATCAGGGTGCCTAGTAATAATTATTACAAAAACTATGGTTGACACAATAAATAACAATGGGCATGGCAGTGCAATATTTCACAATGCTCAGAAGACAAACTGATTACAGGTAAATTTATAATCAGAATGTAATTAGGTTTTCAACATAAATTAATAAAAAAGATCTTGAGTACATTCATCAACAGATTTCTTAAAAAGGGCCCAGTACTGTTCACTTGCTGTAAAAAAGTTATCGTACAGAAAAAATAAAAATAATTGCTTCCATTCCCATAGAGGAAACAGAACCATAGCTGTCTGTGTTTCCCAATTTTTTAGGCTCAACCTTTTAACTGCCATGTTGCTGGCCCTGATGATTAAGTAGTCCTAATTGGACATATAGGCCCGGATATTCAAACTGTGCCATTCTGAGGTGCAAGCCCTTGCGCTGCTCAAAATAGTTGCACAGGGGTGTGGCCGGGGCGATATTCAAAGGAGTTGCGCTATTGAGCAACTCCTTTGAATATCACCCCCCAGCCACAACCACTGCAGCATAGGCGCACAGGAACTGCGCCACCGCAAGTTGTCAGAGTTGAGCATTAAACTTGCGGTGGCACAAGTACCATTGTGCCTGCGCAAATTTCCGATATTCAAAAGGTGACATGCAAATGGGGCCATAATTCATGCAAAAGGTGCAGGGGGCCATTTGCATCTGATTATAGCCCCATTTGCATGCCATTAGCATGCAAGTGCGCCGATCCAGGAACTTCGTCTGGCCGCCCTGCCAGGCAGCAGCTGGCGGGACCGACGACTCCTGCAGCCCGATCACGGCACAACGCGGAAACAAGCCCCCGCCCACACATCTCCCAATGCCCGATCGCGGGCAGAAAGTATCATGAAACCCCCGCCCACACATCTCCCAGTGCCCGATCGCGGGCAGAAAGTATCATGAAACCCCCACCACACATCTCCCAATGCCCGATTGTGGGCAGAAAGTATCATAAAACCCCCGCCCACATCTCCCAATGCCCGATCATGGGCAGAATGTAAAAAGACCCCGCCAACCCGAATATCTCCCTGGTGGTCCAGTGGACCGTAATGCCGATCGTGGGCAGAATGTCCAGTGACAACCCCCAAACATCTCCCTGGTGTCTAGTGTCCCCCCCACCCACCCTCGGAGCCTCACCACCTCCCCGGCGGCGGCAGTCTGCAGCATCCACCCGCCTGCCGCCCGCTGCCGCCGACTGACTGTTCAGCTGCACGCCCATTGGTGCAGAGCTAGAGCCAATGGGCGTGCAGCCCATACCGTACATGACAGTCCAGATTTGTGAATGAACCCATTCTATTATTAATTTATTAATATTATTTTATTAATGATGTCCACCAACTTTGAATCATATTACAAGATCAAAACATATGAAAAAAATGTCCTCTGCCTTTTTGCAGTGCCAACAAGTATCATCTTCTTTACAGTTTGCTTTACAGAGTTTATAGGGAGTGTCACAAGCTCTATTGAAACAAGTTTATATTGAGGCCACCAAGATGTTCTGTGTTCAGAACTGCTTACAAATCAAGATCCCTTCCATTGGTTGAAAAAAAAATAAACTTGCTAATGTGCAATTTTTTCTTGGTGCAACAGTAGAAGGCCAAGACTAAGTTTGTCCAAAATGTTTATCAAACACATTTCTGGTGGTCAGGGTGTGCCACAGATTTTCTCAGATATCACTAGGCATATGTAACTCAGCAAGCCAGCTTCTCAATCAGAAGGGCGGATGGGCCGAATACTCCTATCTGGATGGAATATGAAAAAGCTTTACTACGTCCAAACTCACTTATTGATTTCCTCTTAGTCAAATTGACAGATAAACTAATTTCACATCTTATAATTAGCCGTGCAATTCAGACATGTAATAAATATTAAAAAATGCCTCCATTTTTTTATTTATTTGAATCTAGGATTACAAGTACCTTTGAGCCAAGGCTCTTTTACAAAGGTTCCACATCAGTTGAGGTACAATTCAAACAAGACATTGACTAACAGTATAACAGTGGGTTACAGGAAGTTACATACAGTTTTATACATTCAATACAGTGTCAAAAATGCCAGAAGGAGGTCTGGTAACAGGGTTGACACAGTATGGAGGAGAGACGCACTAGTGGAGTGCGGCCATAGGCACTTGTCAAATATCAATTAAAGTGCTACGGGGGTATGGAAGGAGGGTGGGAGGAGGGGAGGATGAATGGGTGTATGGGAGATGGAGTTGAAGAGGGAGAGAATTAAGTACTCAGTGGAAAGAGCAAAGAGGAGAGGGAAATAGGAAGTTTCCTAATAACCTAATCCCGCTGTGGAAAAATCCTACTCTAAAGTGTGAAGGGAAATGTCTAGTCAGTAATGGATAGGATAAACTTGGTGTAAACAACATAGACGATGCACTTAATCACTCTGATGGAAATATATTGTCATTTCTTGAATTACACCTTAAATATAGGGTAAAGAGATTCGATTTCTGTCACTATCCCCAGCTCAGACACGCCATGAGTAACCTCTATGACACCAATTTCTCTAGTTCTCTCATGTTACAAACTTTTCTTTATAACATTTGATACTCCCAAGATAAGAACCCACTTTGGTTCTGCATCCATGGGATATGCACTACTCACTCTGTGAAATACC
This sequence comes from Neoceratodus forsteri, assembly GCA_016271365.2. NCBI lineage: Eukaryota > Metazoa > Chordata > Ceratodontiformes > Ceratodontidae > Neoceratodus > Neoceratodus forsteri. The sequence goes on from CM028138.1 coordinate 28,584,597, forward strand.
CTACAAAAAACACTAAAACGTATGCATACCATTGGGATGTGTACTTTTAAGTGCCTGCTTAAACTCGCTTTGCAGACAAAGGACAAGTGCTCTTGCTTTGCAGAATAATGTGTCCATTTCCTAAAAAGGTTCTACTGCACTTATTGCTACCATGGTGGCGTGTGTTACACACTCTGCCTATTCTTTTTCTCTTCTCCGGTGGAGGGATCCTGTAGGTTATTTCTCTCTACCTAACCAGCTTCTTATACAAATCCTAAATACCTTGTACTTACTCCCAATTCTCTGCACCTTCATTTTCCTAATTTTACCTATCCCTACACCCTCCCACAATTTCCTACCCTCCATTCCCTACCTGTCTGTAGCTCTCTCATTGCCCCTTCCCCATTCTCTTACACCTTATTCCAGCAACTCTTCCTGTTCTTCTCTGTATTTATTTTAAGTTGTACCTGTACATTTTCTGTCTCATATCCCTTGTACTGTTAGCATTGTTTTTTTGTATCTGCCGCCCTGATTTTTATGTATAGAATGTAAGTAAGCTGTACTCGCACATTACTTGTTTTGTATGACTGTTATTGTTATTACTGTTTTTGCATTAGCCATTGTGATTTTTAATTCTATGCACCCCATGTATGTTAGTCCTTCCAGGACCGCCTCGCAAATGAGCTGTTTCAATGGTGTTATCCTGGTAAAAATAAACTTGAATTGAATCGAATATAATTGTCGGAATTATCTAAGTTAGCAAATATTAATGGGGGAGGGCATAAAAAATCTATAATATACTAATAAGCCCTGAGAAGGATTAGGGGAATTATCTAAATTGGCAAATATTAAAGGGCAAATATTACATTTGGTAAAAATAGCTGGGGACCCAAATTCTATCAGAAGTTTGGAAAACTTGGTTTTTGCAAATAGTTAAGCAAAATGGGCAGACTAGGTGGGCCACATGGTCCATGTCTGCCATCAACTTCTACGTTTCTATAAACTGTCTGGAAAAATGCTTGTGCTAGCATCAAAGAAATTCAAGGAAGGATGGTACAATTAAGCAGTAAGGCACTCCAAGGTGTGTGGAAGCCGAGTGCTTCCACCACCCCAGGAGTGACGTTATTATACAATAACACACACCTTGGAGTGCCTTATTGCAATTATACAATGGCTCGATGTTATACAAAATAAAAAAAAAATAATTTTAAAAAAGGTTTCAGTAGATTTTTAGTGTGGCAATACATCTTTGTTTCTGAAAAAAATAAATTGATACCATCCAACAAATCCTCACAGTGATGTTATTGTGTAATTACATCACTGTCTTAGGCACGCACTGACCAATCAGAGTCCAGGAAATTTTCTTGCCATTGTATAATGTCAGATACTTCATTATACTTATTTCACTCCTGTGGTTATGAATAAAATAGATGTGACTATTAGTAACACGTGTTGGAGATCTGGAGAACAGGGCACCGACCTTTGACACATCCTTTGGCATTGTACCTGGGTGGAATCCATCTGGAAACAAGTGACAGAGTTCTGTAGTGAAATATTAGGAGAAAACTCCTTGTTTCTCAACAGCCTTTCATCCTAGGGGACTGGTCAGAGTTATTCTCTGTTTCTAAATCCCATCAGTTTTGGATTCCTTCAGTAGCACTGGGATGTATGAGACGACTACTGGCCAAATGGGGCATCACTTAGGCCCCAGCTTTCAATGAATGGATTTTACACATGAGAAGGCTGACAGCCAATGAAAATTAAGCTATTTGGCACTTGATAAACTGCCTCAATATAATCACATTTGGGACCCATTTTTAAGAAGTCTATCTTCGGCCAGGTTTTCTCAGTCTATACAGAGAATTATTTGTTAGTACAGTACGTAGTACCTAGAGTTATATATTTGAGTGATTTGTAACTTATGCATCCACCCTTGTATTTACCTACCATGTGTATTCTCATGTTATAATAAATGGAATATATATCATTGTTATATTTTTAGCATTTTCAATAAAAACAATTTATAAAGTAAAAACAACAAAAACCAAAAAAATGGTATATAGCACAGGCTCTGACATCACTTCCTCAAAACTGCTAACAACATTCACCTGTTCATATCCTTAAAGGCACAGCACTCTGAATAGGGGGTAGAGACACTCACAAGCTTGCACACACTAAAACAAGAACAAAAAACCAAAAAGCATCTGTAACAGGAAGGGACACAGACACGTGGGGAGTGGTGCAATGCACTGGCTGTGGAGCAGCAGTCTTCCTGGAGACATTGTGGAAACTGCGTTGCTGCCCTATTTGCAGGCACCTCTCTGGTCTGAGGGAGAAGGTTGTTCATCTCCATGCTGACCTGGCAATGATTCGGGAAACCTGCTCCCCCACCCAGGGACCACCCAGGCCACTGCCACTACCTCAGAGGTTGCCAAGAAAGAGGAGTGGTTGAACCACAGTGGGCTCAGGGAGGGTGAGAGTAGTGGAACAGAGGTGCATCCCTCCAGTTGTGCCTCTCCACAATTCATTCACCACTCTGGTGAAGCATGGTTCCTTTATGGAGGCACCCACAGTGGAGACCAAGGAGGATGCTGGGAACCTCCACAATGAAGACCCACAGGAGGGTGGCAAAGGACCCTATGGGGGAAGGAAACAACTCTGGTGGGGACCCAACTGTTAGGGGAGGAGGAGAATGGAGGTAGGTACCTGCCTGGCACCAAGGCTTGAATGGACAGAAACAAATCCTCAGGATCATGGGAGCAGCAGCAAGGGGAGGGAGCTGGATGTCATTATTCACCTAGGGATGAATTACCTGGCTGAGAATGGGATCAGAACAGTGCAACAGGAGTTTGTGGAGTTGGGGAAGGGCCCTAGACAAGTAGCACACAAGGTAACTTTCTCAGAAGTGCTACCTGTCTATGGCATGGATGAGGCTAGGGCACTCCGCACCATGGGATACAATGACTGGTGCAGAGCTCAGGGATCTGGCTTCATTGGGGACTGGGGCTCCACCTGGAGGGATGCAGGCCTATACAGGCATGATGGTCTGCATCTATCCTAGAGGGGGAACCAGAATCCTAGGTAATAGGTTTAAATGCTTCAGTGGCAAGCATTTAAAATAGCCAAGGGGTGAGGCACTGAAGAGAAGAAGGGAAATCCTAGCTCCCCCCCAAAAAAATCAGGATAATTAGTGAGGTAAACACCAAAATAGAGCAGTCAATAGGGAGAAGGGAAGGAGTAAATGGAGAAAAAAGACAAAGGCAGTAGGGACAGGGATGGGGCAAAAAGAAATAAACATAAAAAAATAGAGGGTAATGAGTACCAATGCCCATAGTCTAGGTAAAAAGCTCCCTGAAATGGTGGCCTTGATGGAAAAGGGATGCCTGGATATTGTGGCAGTCACAGAAACATGGTACACAGAGAACCATGACTGGGATGTCAACAGACCAGGGTACACAATCTACAAGAGGGACAGGGAGGGAAGAAGAGGAGGAGGAGTAGCTCTCTATGTAAGGGAAGAGACAAAAGCAACAGAACTAAAGGGTAAACAGGGAGGAGAGGAGGCACTATGGGTCACCGTGGAGACAGGAAATGGCTCCACAATCCACACAGGGGTTGTATACAGACTCCCATCTCAGGGGGAGGAAATGGACAAGAACATGTTAGAAGGCATCCTTGGGATGGCAGAGAAAGGGGAGATATTGCTGATGGGGATCTGAATATGCCAGATGTTGACTAGAGCACCTTTGCTGCAGCCACATCCAAGAGGAGGGCCATTCTCGATGCCCTACAGGGGGCATGCCTCAGACAGCTAGTTTTGGAACCCATTCAGGAGAGAGCAGTCTTGGACCTGGTACTCTCAAATGGGAATGGAGAGAGGATCTTTGATCTTGAAGTGGGTAGCCATCTGGGAACAAGTGACCACCAAACAGTGTGGTTCACGACAAACTTAGCTGTAGAGTCAAGCCACACAAAAGTGAAGGTACTGGACTTCAGGAGGGCTGGTTTTGTCAAAATGGGAGAATGTCTCAGAAAAGCACTAGCAAACAGGCAAGAAGGTGGAGTGGAGCAACAATGGGGAAACATCAAAACTGCCATCACAGAGGCAACAAGTCTTTGTGTGAAGCAAATAAACAAATCAAAACAAAAGAAAAAAACACTATGGTTCTCAAAAGAAGTGGCAGGGAAGGTAAGGAAAAAAAGATAGCATTCAGGAAGTATAAGGAAACACAGAAGGAGCAGGACCGAGAACTGTGCCAGTTAAAGCAGAAGGAAGCACGTAAGGCAGTCAGAATACCAAAGGCCCAAACTGAGGAAAAGATAGCCAACTCGGTTAAAAAGGGGGATAAAACCTTTAATAGGTACATTAGGGAGCAAAGAAGGACTAAGGCAGGGATACTGAGGCTGAACAAAGAGGAAGGTGGTTGGGCAGAGAGTGACAGTGAAAAAGCAGGGATACTGAATGAATACTTCTGCTCAGTATTCACAATGGAAAAGCAGGGGGAAATACCTAATCCAGTCAATAGAAGCACTCTGGATAGCAGAGTTTATATTAGTCCTTTAACAGAAGAAAGTGTTCTGAAAGAACTCTTAAAACTGAAGGTGGATAAAGCAATGGGGCCTGATGGGATTCACCCCAGAATTTTAAAAGAAGTAAGGGAAGAACTAGCGACACCACTAACTACCCTTTTTAAAAAATCATGGGAGGATGTGATGGTGGTGGTACATGAGGACTGGAGGAGGGCAGATGTGATTCCCCTTCACAAAAGTGGTGGCAAGACAGAGGCAGGAAACTACAGACCTGTCTGTTTGACGTCAGTGGTAGGGAAAATGATGGAATTACTTCTGAAGGAAAGAATTGTTGAGTACCTAGAGGCCAGTGGGGCACATAACCCAAGGCAGCATGGATTCACAGTGGGAAGGTCATGTCAGACAAATCTAATTGATTTCTTTGACTGGGTGACCAAAGCAGTAGACCAGGGAGGGGCTGTGGGCATGGCCTACCTAGACTTTAGCAAGGCATTTGACACAGTCCTGCACAAATGATTAATAAACAAATTAGCCAGCCTGGGAGCGTGTCCTAGAATGGTAGCCTGGATGAAACACTGGTTGGACAACAATACACAGCGGGTAATAGTAAATGGAGTCCACAGTGAAGAAAGGAGGGTTACTAGTGGGGTACCGCAGGGTTCAGTACTGGGTCTGGTCCTTTTTAATGTCTTTATAAGTGACATTGCAGAGGGACTGGAAGAGAAAGTATGTCTCTTTGCAGATGACACAAAGATCTGCATCAGGATTGATACCCGAGGTGGGGTGGGAAGGATGAAAAGGAACTTGGCAAGGTTGGAGGAATGGTCAAATTTATGGCAGTTTAGATTCAATGCAAAAAAGTGCAAAGTAATGCACGTGGGAAATAAAAACTCAGGGGAAGAGTACACAGTGGGGCGTGGGATACTGTCAACGGCAAAAATGGAAAGGGACCTGGAGGTAGTCATATCAGATGGCCTAAAGGTGGGCCAGCAATGTGAAAAGGCACGAAGGAGGGCTGGGGGGATACTGGGATGCACAGGGAGAGTCATCACCAGTAGAAAACAGGAAGTTGTTGGCCCTCTGTACAGACAGTTGGTAAGACCACATCTGGAGTACTGTGTACAGTTCTGGAGACCCCATCTCCACAAAGACATAGACAGGGTGGAGGCTGTCCAGAGGAGGGCAACCAAAATGATGCAGGATCTGCATCAGAAGACATATGAAGAAAGACTAAAGGAACTAAAGATGTATAGGCTCAAGGAAAGGAGGGAGAGGGGGGACATGATAGAAACTTTCAAATACCTCAAGGGAATCAACAAAGTCTAAGAGGGTAGTATCTTTCAGAAAAAGAGATTTGCAAAAACAAGGGGGCACAATTTGAAAATAGAGGAAGGATGGCTCAGAGGTAATGTGAGGAAGTATTTCTTCACAGAGAGGGTTGTGGATATATGGAACAGCCTTCCTGAGGAGGTCGGAGAGTCAAAAACAGTGGGGGAATTCAAGAATGCATGGGACAGACACAAGGCAATTCTAGTGGGGGGGTAGGAGGAAGTAGGCTGTTGGTTAACTAGGATCTGCAGCTTATCTGTTAGGTAGGGAAATGGGCAGACTAGGTGGGCCAAGTGGTCCTTATTTGCCATCAAATTCTATGTTTCTATAAATTAGACACACAATGTCCCGACTTGCAACATGCCATTTTATCACTTGTAAAAGAGCTGGAATGTTTTAACTCACTCGTGAGTTGTGATCCTTCCCCATCATTCATGAAGATAAATTCCATAATCTGAACCAGGCCATTGTGTGTGTGTGTGTGCGTATGTGTGTGTGTGTGTTTCTGTATGTGTGCGTGTGCGTGTGTGTGTGTGCATATTATTTATAAAAACATTTATATTGTTACATTTAAAGTAAACCTACTATATCCATTGTACATAACTCTTAATTATAAAATGTTACTTTAATAAATACCAGTTTGCATGTACACCAATGTTTCTGGTGTTTCCATGAACATTTTTTGCAAAAGGTGCACATACATCTTGAGGGTACACCAAACAGCTAGAAATGTGTATATTTATCAGACAGCATTGTCGGGCTCTGCATTGGCCAGAGTTAGGAAACAGGGTGGCCTCCTACCTGCAAAACATTGGCTTCTCAATGCATTTCTTTAAGACATTCATGCAGATAGCAGCAGAATGTCTTGAATCTCCTTTGCAAACTTTTCATTCATAAGTGTTCACCACTGCGACCTGTAACCATGCACATCACTGTATTACACTGCAACATAAGCACTTTTACCCCAACGTGTATCAAGGGATGCTCGTGAAAACAGGATACTGCATCCCTCAGAGCCAACCCATCCTCTGTATGATGGGAATTTCAAATATTTAAATCAGAGACTTTAAAGCAGAAGTATTTGCCAGCTGAAAAAAAATCATCATACAGGTTTTATTTTTAGGAAAAATGTATTTGTGCCATTCTCAGATTATCAGTGTATTTTTAATTTTCGCAAATACTTTAAAACAACTTTTATAACTTGTTTTGTCATTAAAGCTGGATGCCACTAGCAATTTGGGCTGGCAGTATAGTACAGGAGTTAGAGTCATAAGCTGTGAATGAGCTTGGTACATCCAGTAGACCTGGGTTTGATTCCCCCAACCTCCACTTGCATTCTGTGTGACTCTGAACAAGTCCCTTAACCTTTTCAGTGCTTCTGGGCGGTCACCCCTGAAAACAGGCAGTTATGCCTAGTGGGCCTTACCTAGTTGCCAAAAAAATGTTTTTTAATCTCTTCTGTTGAGGTTACCAGTTGAACATACATACTATATTTATACTGGGATGTATTAGGATGGCACTGACGTGTTTCCGATAGAAACAGCAGCACATCAAGAGTAGGCATTGCTTCTATTGCATCTGCAGATTTGGAAAGTTCCATTATGAAATAGGCATATTGCAAAAATCTATTCAGAATGTTAAGCTCTATTTTTGAAGGTACTTCCTGGTGTAGAGGCGTGCTTTAAACTTTGAGCAACAGTGATGTACTGGGGCCATACTGATATTAGAAGGAATGTTTAAAAGAGGGAATGTGAGACGTCAGAGTATTTTGAGCTCAGGAATGTGCTCTGGGCAACTCTCTTGCAGCATCTGCAGTATTTGCAATTATACTAAACAATGAATGGCATCCTGGAACATAGCTTAGCAGTCTTGTTGATCCACCCACAGAGAGCAGCTTTGGGTGGGGTTCTTTTCTAAAATATTTATTTTTTTGTTCAGTGTTTTGCTTTCTATGTGTACATCTATTCCTCTGTAACCTCCTTTAAAGGGAAGGTCCTCTTAGCCTTTCATTCTGTTTCCCTGTGCAGTTTGTAGACATGAACAATGATTACCTCTATGGCACACTTCTAATTTAATCATGATTTAAATCCAAATGAAGGTACTTCTGTCTGGTGTGAAAATCTGCTCAGCTCCATTTCAAAGGTCATGACCTGACCCGTTTAAGGCATCCATGAATTTTATGATGCTTCAGTGCTAAAACCCGCTGTAGTTGGTATTTGTATTGTTCAGTGCTGTTGCTGCCCTCTTCTGTCCCTGGATTCTTGTCTTATATGGCCATGACACTTTTCAGGGTATTGTAAGTGCCTAGTACCCTGCTGTTTTCTGTAGTTTAATGTGCATCTGTGTTAGAAAAAAACGCTTTTACAGAATACAGGGACTTCACAAGACATGTAACAGAACTGACTGAGAGTATAACTACTGCTGGCTTGTACAGGTATGCATCATCAGCTCCCATGATGCCTCGCATGAGTGCGGGCATGACCTTTGCAATGAAGAAAAATAGGGTTTCACACCAGGACAAAACAGAGTGAAGAAACCTCATTTATATTTGAATTAGGATGACTTTAATGGGATACAAGGGGGGAATCATTGTTCATGTCTACAAACTGCACAGGTATACAGAAAATAGGTTGAGAGGACTTTCCCGTTAAACACTTTGAACTTACATTGGATTCCTTTCTTGATTTCTCCCAGCATATTTCTAACGTGTGCAAGTCTCTTAACTCCGTACTGAGACTGTCAAATAGAATTACTAACAACCTAACACTTAAAGCCCCACCGATCAGTTGGCCATGGTATCTTGTTGTCTAACTTGAATTACAGTGCAATAATTTAATGCAACACCCTAAAAATGATACCCAAAAAGGTAAGATGCCACATATCACAACATCTGTCAATCTCCATTGGCTATAACACGACTAACACGTGATTGTACCCTTTATGTGTACATTCAACATAGGGTGCTTAATAGATAAAGTGCTTCATTACCAAATCCACCTCTCTAAACAGTGACCTTTGCACCTATGCCTTAAAGTCCCAAGGTCAAGCCTTCATATCTACCACTAAATATTTCATTCATTTGCATGGCCTTGCTTTCTCATGCTATGTGCCAAAACTCTACAGCTCCCACTCTTCAGACATCAGTTGTTGTCCTACAAGCTCCATAATCAGATCTATTCACGGGAAACATTAATTTATTTATTTATTTTTTTTATTTACTGGGTAAGGTGCACTGGGCAGACATTTGTCTATTTTCAGGCACAACCCAGGAGTGTACAGCCAGCTAAGACCATACAGTGCAAGACAATGTTAAAAACAATGAAGCAACAGAATAACCAGAGGAGTTCATTTCTGTGCACGGAAATTAATTTCTTTCAAAAGATTGATTCTCTCAAACTGGAAAAACCCTGGCCCCTTATCTTTTGAGGCTTGGCTATGTTGAATTAATACTCTGACATCAAATGAAAGGATTAACTACTCAGAATTTAATAAACTTTTTCTCTTCCACTTGATTTGGGATCCTTTTCTAAACAACACACACTTTAAGACTTAGACTCTTTAAAATTAATTTTCTTCTTTCACTTTGCAATATACAGGATGTCAATGTATATATTTCTTGGTTACTCTAAGATTTAATGTCTATTCATTTGTATTTATTATATTGAATATTTGTGTGTTTCAATTACTGTATTCTTTCCTCCTTAGAAGAGTTGTGAATGACTTCGTTTGATTGTAATAACACCTCCAACATAATCTGTGTATGCATGTCTTTCCCACTGCTATTTATCGTTCATGAAAATTTCGATTCAAAAATTACAAAGGAAAAAAAAAGACCTGGATAAACCTTTTTTGGCAGGCATCTCTTGAAGTCATTTGGGGATTGAAAATTCCAATGTTCAGACAAAAGTCACATGATATCTGAAATCTTGCATGACTGGTCCATCAATAGCTATTGAGAATCCAGCCCTAGGTGTTGGCTATATGATATTTTTTATCTGTTCATTGTCATTCATGCATTCATTCATCACATTTATTCAACATGAATTACTGAGTCACTGAACAGTTTATTGAAGTAACAAAACATTGTTGACCGTATACAACATTCATCTGTTACCATCTACTGCTTTCATGCAGATATACAAGTTATAAAAATTTGTATGTTGTCTATGCTGGAGATGTGGAAGAGACATGGTAAAACTTTCCCGTATCCTCTGGTCTTGCTCAAGAATCACTTACATCTGGGCACAAATACTGAAATTCTGCTCTAAAGTCTTCAATGTTTTGAGCCGGCCTGGTGGTACTGAGGGCTGAGGTTTTGGATGCCACACCTCACGCCACACTGGTGACTCAGGTTCAGAAGTGAGCCTGGGTTGATAGGGGTCAGCAGGGGAAGGAAGAGATTGAGTGTCTGACGGACAACTCTCTCTTCCTGGGGGGGGCTCAGGGGAGTATCTGCTCATTGAGCAACCTCTGGCAGTGGCTGGGGGTCGCCAATGTAGCAACATGGCATAATGCCTGGGGGCAGATCATGGCATCATGTTGCCTTGCTGGCCATGCTTCGTGAGGACAGACATGCCTACTAACAAAAATCCACACTCCCAAGGATAGGCGATGGCACCATCCTCTCTGCCACACTCCAATGGCTGGACTCACTCTACTCCTGGTCCGAGCCCAATCTGGCCTGAATTCAAGATAGAACACCCTGGGGGGATAGGGTGGCCCCACCTCGGGGGGGGGCTCAGGGCTGAGGGGTAGCCGGACTAGTGCCTGGAGGAAGGGGAGGTACAGCAGAGGGTAAGTGGATGCCTGAGAGAGTTCCCCAGGACAAGAGCGATGCCAAAAATAGTTCTAAAAAAAAATAAAAAGTCTCCAATGTTTGTGCCTCCCTAAGTCAAATACTGTGTTTATTATGAGACTGTAATTCACTTCATAACTTTCCAAATTACACTTAGTATTGGATACTATCAGCATGCCTAGATATAAGGGGAGTCATTCTTTCATGTTGGAACACTCCCTATGTTCCCACCTTACAAGACTGGATGCAAAATATTTAAAAAACTTACTTTTAATAAGAGATTATTTCACTAAACAAATTTTCCTTATATGAAATAATATGGAATCCCTTTGCTGAAATTGTAGAAAAGTCTAAAGATTATTAGTCAGTTATTATCAACTTCCCAACCTGGCTTAGTACCTGGTATAGTCCTTGTAAAGTCATATTCACAGACAGAATTTAAACATCTGTAAGATTCCCTGATTTTACATTGAGATTCCCTGATTTTACATTGATTGTAATAGTTATAGTAATGATTTATTCTTGCAGGTGTTGATTAACCTGTATTGTTTATTGGAATAATCAGTGAAGATTTTTAAGTAAGAAATCTCAGTCAATTATTCCTTAAAATGAGATTTTGCGAGTGTAGGTGGTTTTCAATGGCAGTTTCCATTGAAAAAGGGACTTCTGGTCTTAGTGGGCCTACCCGGTCAGCAAGATTCAATAACTAAATAAATACATTTTCCATGCCACCCCATACTATATTACCCTGCTACTGTATGTATACTGCTTTTTTGTGTATTATGTTCCACTTGATTATCCTGTGTTCTGAACTGTTAGTTCTCTTATTGCACTGTACTCAGTCCTACCCAGGACCTCCTTGCAAATACGCCTTGCTCAATGGAGCTCTTCCTGGTAAAACAAATAAAAATAAAAAAATAAGATAAATGCTCACTCTTCAATTATTAAAAATAGTAGACTGTAACTGTAGTAGAAAACAAAAGAATTTATTGTACAACGATGAACAAGTCACAAAGAAAACTAATTCAGCTCGGTCATGTGTTATGAGTGTCATTGATAAGTTAGGAATCCGTGTGGCAAGGTTTTAGGGTCACTGCAGTTGTGAAGGGCTTGTAGAGGTTTCCTTCACCCCTCCTCCAGTCACTCCTGTACCCTTTTCAGGGGTGTCTCAGGAGCCACTTAACTTTTACAATGGCATCCCAGTAACTTTACCTATCTGATCACTCGCATCCTCACATGCCCTCGTGTCCTCCTCGCTCCACTGAGGAGGGTCTCCAGCCATTCCCAGGGCCAGGCTTAAGACCTCAGGGGACTGGGCCTTTGAGGTCACAGGTCTGGTCCTTTGGAACTTCTTCCTGAGGGACAACCCCTCGATGGAGGCCTTTAAAAGGAGTCTTAAGACCTATCTATTCGCAGAGACTTGTGGGGAGTGAGAGTCCCTTTGATGCGATTCCCCATTAATGTTATGACATCATTATTTTAATTTAATGAGAATGTTATATATAAATGTATTTATTATTTGGGATTTACAGTATTATGTTTCATGTTCTTTGCTGCTATCTCTGTTTGTTGTAACTGTGCCCTGACCCTCAGAGAAGGGTGTCACAAAGAAATACAATCTGCTACTAAAATTACAGTCATAGGAATGCAGTTTCTAAAATAAAAATCGCAATGTTCTTATAATAGAATGCACTTTTATTAACATTTTTAATATAGTAATTGTCTTACCACACAGAGGCCTGACATGACAGTAGTGTATACATATAAATACATTTTGCAAAAAGGGTTCCTAGAGATCTCAGCAGGTTTTCAAGAAGAGAGATTTGCATGCTTACAGTAGGTACATTTGCAAATGTATTTTTAAACGTGGCTGTTGAAAAGGTACTGCACAGTCACTGTGTGCACCTGTCAACAGTGCACACATGCACAAAATGCAGGGACTGTTTGATCTGTCTCTCCTTCTACTGTTGGGGTCCACTTCAGGTAAGGCATGTCTGCTTCAGTTAGGAAATGGGCAAGTAAATTAAATTCATCTAAATCATTTGACACACTTTGAACTGTTTAGTCCATTTCTTAGTTATATGCATATCTTTTTCTTATGAATTAGCTATTTAAGGCTCCTGTCTTGGTATCACAGTTACATCACTACAGTTTTCTCCTGTTATGAGGTCTGGCATTAACGCACCTGTCAGGTCAATTGCCTGTTGCCAAACTTTGTTTTGACAAAACCATTTGTCTCCTCACCAGACCTCCTGACCTCTCTATTCCTCTCAGTAGGGCCTCCTAGCAGTTCCCAGGGTTTGATTAAAATCTTTGGGTGAGAGGGGCTTTGGTGTTGTTGGCCTAACCCTGTGGAATTCTCTGCCCAGATCTCTGAGGGAAGCCTCCTGACTAGAAGCATTCAAAAGGGGTCTGAAGTCCCATCTTTCTATAGCAGCTTTTGGTTTATCATAGCACTCTGCTCATAACCCTAGGTCTTTCATTTGCATTGCATTGTACTGATTTAGCTTTCTATTTTATTTATTTCTGCTATTCTCTTAAATAGTTTGAACATGTTAAAATGTTGATTTTACGGGTTTTGCTGTTATTCCTTTGCTAGCTATGATTAGGATGTATATGCTGTGGTATTGCTTTATTGTTTTACTGTATTATATTGTACAGCTCTCAGAGCCCATGGGAGTGGGTGCTCTGTACATGAAGTTTGCTTTGCGTCACCATGTATTATGGCCACGTCTGAATACACGCTTGTTAGGCGCTCTTATTGAGCTGTGCCACACTTTATTCTCTGCACATTCAGTTTCTGTATTTGTTCTAATTTTGTATGAACTTTTTACCATATGTTTTTCTACCGTATTGCATTTGTGTGCAATATTGTGCTACTGTTCTTCCACTATCTCCCCCCTCCCGGGGTCACACCTTGAAATGAACCTTTTGGGTCAGTGTGCATTTCCTGGCTACCAATTTTCAATTAAGTATCTAACTAACTAACATTTCTTGCAGGTCACCAACCAATGACCAACCACCCTCATTGCAGCGGTCCTCCAATTCCAATACCCCATTTACCTGAGGCTCTCCTGTGTTCTCTTATAGCCTGCCGGTCCCCTCCCCATGATGGGCCATTGGGGTGGGGTAGATCCCGCTGGAAAATCAGCCAGTTGGGAGCAGCTTACTTGTGGGGAATGGAGCCCAGAGCTGAGGTGTTTCATGTGTTTTTTTTTTTTGTCACCGCGGTGTCTGCCAATGAGCTCCTAGCATGGTAACCCATGTCGGGGCATGCTTGATACATAGACCTTAGCCAGGCAACACACCCCTAGTCCCTGCAGGTCCTCAGCAGCACCACCACTGATGGCCACCAAGGTAGATGCTCAAGCCTCCTCCCACTGCCCGTCTGACAGTCTGAGCTTGGAGCAACATTGCATTCTAGCTTCCATAAAGGACATGTTTTGTAGTGTTACAACTCAGATTTGATCCCTTGCTTTATTCTAAGAAACACATGAAGATAGCGGATGGGTAAGCGCATGAGTACTAAAAGCTGCTGCGCACACTGGGGAAAGATAAAACATGTCAATTCATTATCAAGTTAATATATATACATATAGATATATAAAAATGTCAAAGCATTAAAACATGATAATTACATTCTAGTAAATGTTCATAATTATGTAGTCATCACAAAATGGTTTAACAATACCTTTAATTTAAAAAATACACATATAATTATTGTTTATATTTAAGTTATTAGAGAAAACCTTTGTGAATTCCTTATTTAGTATTAAAGAAGCAACTCTAGGCTCACAGGGTCCTGCAACGGGCAAGTTACAGGTCTGAAAAAAGCAACAACAGGACAACTGCGCTCTGGAGCTGTGATGTGGTGGATCAAACACTGATGCACAAATGTACTACTGACACACGAACTGTGTGCCCAACCAGATTTATTAGCCCAAATGCCACAAAATCAAATCCACGCAACCAAGGACATACAGGAGCTGTAAAACCATTACCCAGGTGCACTGTGCCAGGCCTGTCTGCTGCTTCTCACAGGACCTTGCATGGGACACGTGGCAGGTCTGGCATTGTGCCTGCCCTGTCTGCTGATTCACACAGGGGCCTGCACGAGGAAAGCAATGGGTCTGACACTGTGCCGCACCTGTCAGCTGCTTCACACAGGGCTCTGCATGAGGCAAGCTATGAGTCTAGCACTGTGCCTGGCCTGTCTGCTGCTTAACCTGGGGCACACTGGGCCCTGTGCGAGGCAAGTAACAGGTGTGGCACTGTGCCAGCTCTAACTAGTGCTTCACACAGAGCTCACCGGGTCCTGCATGAGGCAAGCTACAGATCTAGCACTTAGACAGATGTGTCTGCTGCTTCACACAGGGCCTCATACCAGGCACACTATAGATCTGGCACTGTGCCAGACCTGTCTGCTGCTTAACACAGGGCTCACAGGGCCCTGTATGAAGCAAGCTACGAGACTTGCACTGTGCTTGACCTGTCTGCTGCTTCACACAGGAAACTGCACAAGGCAGGCTACAGGTCTGGCACTGTGCCAGATCTGCCTGGTGCTTCCCATGGGGCCTTGCATGAGGCAAGCTACATGTCTGGCACTACGTGAGACTTTTCTGCTGCTTCACACAAGGCTGTGCACTAGGGCAAGCTACGGGTCTGGCACTGTGCCAGATCTGTCTGGTGCTTCACTGAGAGCCCACAGGGCCCTTCATGAAGCAAGCTACATGTCTGGCAATGTGTCAGATCTGTTTGCTGCTTCACATGGGGCCTACAGGGTCCTGCATGGGGCAAGCTACAGTCTGGTATGGAACCAGATCTGTCAGCTGCTTCACACAGGGCCCTGCACTTGTCAAGTTGCACATCAGGCACCAATCCAGATCTGTATGGTACTTCACATAGAGCCCAGAGGGCCCAGCATGAGGTGAACTACAGGTCAGGCACTGTGCAGGACCTGTCTGCTGCTTCACACAGGGCCCTGCACAAGATATGCTACAGGTCTGTCACTTGCCTGACCTCACTGCTGCTTCACAAGGGGGCCATAGACCCCTGCACAAGGCAAGCTATGGGTCTGGCACTATACCAGATCTGTCTGGTGCTTCTCTCAGGGCCCAGAGGGCCCTGAACGAATACAAGCTACAGGTCTGGCACTGAGCTAGACCGGTTTGCTGCTTCACACAGGGCCCTGTTCTATTCAAACTACATGTCTGGCACTGTGCCAGATCTGTCTGATGCTTCACATGGGGCCCTGCATGAGGCAAGCTATGAGTCTTGTACTATGGCATACCGTAGATACTCGCATATAAGTCGGTCCGCGTATAAGTCGGGACCATTATTCAGACCTTAATTTCATGCCTCAGTGTTTGACCCGCATATAGGTCGGTGCATCTTTTTCATCTGAATTTCACTAAATGGTACTTTTTTATAAGCAAATAGAAACAGAACCTGAAATCAATGCAAACATTTAATCTCAATTTAGAATCATCTTTTTTGTTTTAGTCTGAGTGCACTGATGTTACTGTAAAAAACACATTTATTGCAGTCTACCATTGCACAATAAAACTGTGAGCAGAAAACTTGTAATTAATGCAATGGAATGCTATTGAATAAAATAGTTACAGTGGGCATGCGGGCGGAATGCAGGCGGGCGAAATGCCCTGACTTAATTGCAATGTGATGCTTGATATGAGAAATGGGATTTTAAGCAGAACAAGAAACCAGCAGTCTGAAGGCAGCATTTTTTTGTTGATGTTGAAGTCTGGGTGAAGAATCCTAACATTATTCAGTTGCTAAAATTACTAAATGTTTTTAAATGTGTCTTAATAAGGGTGAGCACAGACAACAGAGACAAACAGGCATTAGGTGTTAATCGGGCAATGGTGTTAATGTTCCGGTCAGGAGATGTTATTAATTAGGTGTGAGCTCAGCTCATCTCAGGAGGTAGAAGCAATCAGGAAAGCAGAACCTTTGTTTGTTTTTTTTAATGACTCGCGTATAAGTTGGAACATGAGTTTGGAGACTGAAATTCACTCCCAAAAATCCGACTTATACGCGAGTATATACGGTACCTTTCTGCTGCTTCCCTCAGGGCCTGCATGAGGCAAGTTACAGATCTGGCACTGTGCTAGATCTGTCTGGTGCTTCACACAGGGTCCACAGGGCCCTTCACTTAGAAGGCTATAGGCATCAGTTGGTATATATCTTAATTTAAAAAAGAATAACAATAAACTGTGAATAAACTATATTTATGCATCTATTAGGGCTGAATGACTAAAACATAAAAAGTGAAGCAATAGCTTTTACACTTTAAAGGTTCTCATAAGATGAATTCTGGCTCTGATTTCTACCAAAAATCCTCTAACTTCAGGAAAATAGCATTCAGAAAGCTCCTCCATAGAGTTGAATGGAATGCGTTACTGTGCTGTCTCTCTAGATGGACAACACTAAATGTCTGAGTGTCGGGACAGAGCTGGAGCTGGAGATGAGGACGTGGAGGGGATAGTGTTGCCAGCCCCATGGGGTGAGTTACAGTCCCTTCCTTCGGGGGTATTTTAGACAAATTAAAAACACCCACAGAGAAACTTCCATATGGTTAAGGGAGCTTCCTGTTTCTTCTGTAGGATATTAGAAAAGACCAAGACAGGTGCTTAAGTTTTTTCTATATTTATTTCTTTCTGTTTAAAAATGTATATATTTTTACATTTCCTAGTGCTGTATTATCATTAGCCTTTTGTATAGCTTGTCATTTTTTGCAAGCATTAAATATTTTAGAATATATATATATATATATATATATATATATATATATATAAATCTGTGACTGCTGTGTTTTAATAAGAACAGGTAATCTATTTTTGTGGTGTAATTCCGTGTTCCACTTATGGAGAGTAAAAGCAAACCCCCATCTGATACTGAGAAGGGGTGAAGTTACCTGGAGTGATTAAGGGAGCTCCTTGTGCAAGAGGCCTTACTATGTGTGAGCAGGAGCCTGACTTTATTATACATGAGGAGGAGTTTGGCATTTTTCTGTGTGAGCAACATGATTGCTTCCCCTTCCTTCTTCATCAGTTACTTCTTTTAATGCATTCAAATTCAAATTGCACCACTACTTAGTTGAGACTTGCACTTGTTGTTTATGCTGTGATTTTTGTAATACAGTTGTTTAATATATAGTGGTCATGTGATACTATCTTTGTATACCTTCAGCCAGCTTAGCGCCAAAAAAAGGGCCTTTGGTTCAGCGCTCCATACCCAGTTAACAAACTTAAATTCAATAGTGCTTACACTACTGGATAAGCTGTATGGTTGTGTGACTTTGATACATTATGGCTATGGAATATACCACCTTGTAGGGGTATGACGCAAGGAACCCTAGAGGAGGGTCCCCCCCAATAGGTGCTGTGGGAATAATTCCTTTGGCTAAAGGTAATTTAGGAAGAAGCCCATGGGAAAAAGAGATGAGCCACTGGAGGAGAAGGGGTGGATGGTGGGGCAATGAAGAATGAATCCTGGAACAATCCAGGAAGAGTGGCCTTTTAAGGCCTGATGGAGGAGGGATGTTGTTGCTCCACCCATTGAACCTCAGGCTTGTAGTCTTCCCATTCAATTGTGCTTATGCAACTGGATGAGATGTATGCTTGTGTGGCTTCGATATATTGTGGCTGATCACCTCTCTATCCATGGGATATACCACCCTGTAGGGATACGATGCAAGAAACCCTAGAGGAGGGTTCCCCCCATAGGTGCCATGAGAATAATTTCCTTGACCAATGGTAGCTTAGGAAGAAGCCCAAAAGGGTGTCAAGCATTGAAGAGGCAAGAAATCAGACTATATTGAGACCTGAAAGTAAGGAGATAGATGTAAATGGGAATGACAGGAGAAGAATGAGATATGATGAGGACAATGAATGAATTGAAGCTGACAAGATGCAGAAAGGCGGACTTCCTAAGGAGAGCAGGAACAGCAGGGGCCACCATCCGACTCCATCCAACAGCGGAACCTAACTACAGAACCTATGAAAACATTAACCCTGTCTAATATTGAGATCATCAGCATGGAGGAGAGAGAAAAAACCCTTTGAGGAGGAAACCTTTGGGGATCCAATGCCTTGGCTGCCTTCCCTCCAGGCTGAAGGACGTTTTGATTAGTGACAGCTCGGCTACTGCAATTCAGAGTCGAGATCGAGGGAGGAGGAAAATATTCCAATTTTGATGAAACTCTCACTCTGTCCTTTCTAAATGGACAGCTGTTGATGGTTGTGAGCAATGTCTCTGCAACTAGACACTCAAAAGCAAGAAAAGAGAGAGAGGACTGCTGAGGCACTCATCTGGCCTATGCAAGCCTATGAAACAGACCAGGTGAGCCAGAGGTGGCCTTGATGGACAATAGCATTGAGGGTGCCTCCGAACCCACTCAGGCAGCCATAGGGGCTATGATGATGAGAGCCCCACCCCTCGCAGCTGGAAGTCATAAATTCTATGTCCAGATTTGTTGCCGAGATGAGGGACGACTGAAGGTACACCCAGACCAAAAACATTCCCTCTGTGGGCCAGGGAGAAGGACCCTGCTCCAAGCTTCCCATGCTCTAGACATCATGGGTGCAGAGCGAGACTGTTGGCTACAGTTTAGCCCTGAGCCAACGAGCAATAGACACGGAAGGCATGTCTCCGGATGGAGAGCATTTCGATGAGGTAGCATAAGACTCAATAAGAGGTATGCTCAATTAATCGATGCAATAAGTAGATCCTGAGGCCAGACTTGGTGAAGAAGAACCAGATTCGTATCATGAGGAAGCTGCCTGGTATTGATAAATATGGGAGTGTATGACAACCGGGTCCATTGTGAGCCAAATTTGGAATGGATAGAATTGCATGAAGGTAGGAGCGAGATCAGCTGGAAAAGCTGGCAGCTGATGGTGAGGTAGGTAGTACCAGGAGGACATCTGACCAGATTTGACTAGAACAGGGGAATAGGGTCAGAGGAGGAGGAGAAGGGTAGGCAGGGCAATATGCAGGAGGGAATAGTAGGCGATGTGGATGAGTAGGGTATGATGGTAGTGGGACAGCAGGATAGGAAAGCCCCCAAAAGAAAGCAGAGGTCAGAGAAGGAGAAGAAAGGAGGGTGGAGGGAACAGGAGGAGTAGTGTGAGTGCCCATGAAGGGGAAGCACAGTCAGGATGAAATGAAGAACCACATATGGTGTAACCAAGGCTGGATAGGGCAGACAAGTGAGGCAGAAGAACCAGACAGAGACCAAGGTGGAAAATCAGACTGCAAATCTGACAGAAATGATGGGAACTAGGCAGGAGGAAGCCAAGCAGGAAAATCCCCCAAGCAGGGCAAGCAGGGCAAACAGAGGCACCACAACAGGGGCAAAACTGAGAGGTATAGGAGATGACAAACCCAGGCAAAACCAGGGGGAGGACCTGGGGAAAAATGCTAGGAAGAGGCATACCATTCAACTGCAATGCATGTCGCATAATGTTATAAGAACGCACATAGTACTCTTGGTCTGCATAGGTATATCGACACTCCTACCAATTCTATGGCCAGGAAAGAACACACTAATTAAAGCATCAGTGATCTGAGGAGAAGAAACAGTCCAGAACACTAACAAAATGGAGCACATGAGTAGTACACATAGGAGTGTGGAAACGAATAAAGTGCTACACGTTCTGGCCATTAGCTAAGACAGTTGAAGGCCAGTGCAAGGAAGTGCAACCTGAGAGGTAGAGAGACACGGGAAAAGCAGCCAGGAACGAGCAGGGAGCAATGTGACATAGTAGCCATAGGAACACACGCTGCCAGTGCCGAGTCACGCAACGCTGGGGGAAGGAGCAAGAGGGGGAGACACAGAAGTTTGGGAGTCAGGATTGAACAGATGGCAGAGAGAAACAGGACAGACCCCCAGGCAGTAGCAGCGGGCCCCAGAAGCGTACCAGACCAACAGCAGGAGCGACCGATGGAGATACTGAGGCACGGCTGAACCAGGGATGTGGAGTGGCTAGCCAAAATGCGATGGAAGGAGGCATATGAATACAGCATCGAGGTGGAGAGCCAAGGTGGAATGGTGAGGTATGGCAGAGGAGTGCCAGGAGAAAAAAATGGAGCCATATAACGAGAAGCACTGAATCAGGGTAGATGCGGACCCGATGACTGAAGAATGTAAGGGGGTGAGATGGAGCAGCACGAGCAGGGAGGGATGCAGGGTGGACAGTCGAACAAGAAGCTCTAATAGAGCAGAGGAGCCCGGGGAGAAGCCCACCCACAGCAGCAAGAGGAAAAGTGATGGGGGGAGGGAGGGAGGAAACAGGAAGACGAAAGGAGAAATGACAGCCACAGAGCAAGAGGAAAAGCGATGGGGGAGGGAGGAAACAGGAAGACGAAAGGAGAAATGACAGCCACAGAGCAAGAGGAAAAGCGATGGGAGGAGGGAGGAAACAGGAAGACGAAAGGAGAAATGACAGCCACAGAGCAAGTGGATAAAGGAGGGAGGAGGCAAGACAACGTCAGGAGGGAAAAGAAATGAGAGTAGCGGAGGGATAACGAGAGAGGGGGCAGAGACCGGGGAGGCAGCCGGAGCTGAGTCAGGAAAATGGAAACATGAGAAATGCCTGAGAGAAGGTGACTAAGGAGAGAGGAACAGCCAACCGAGCCCCCGACTGCAACAAAGAATGAATCCTGGAACAATCCAGGAGGAGTGGCCTTTTAAGGCCTGATGGGGGAGTGACGTTGTTGCTCTGCCCATTGAACCTCAGGCTTATAGCCTTTCCATAAAAATAATAAAAAGAGCTGGGCCTTATTCTGTGTGAGCAAGAGCCTGACCTTGTTCTGTTGAGCAGGACCCTGGCCTTGTTCTGTGTTATCAGGACCCTGATCTTGTTCTGTGAGTTGGAGCCTGGCCTTGTTCTGTGTGATCAGGATCCTGGCCTTGTTCTATGTGAGCAGAAGTCTGGCCTTGTTCTGTATGAGCAGAAGCCTGGCCTTGTTCTGTGAGCTGGAACCTAGCCCTGTTCTGTGTGAGCAAGAACCTGGCCCTGTTCTGTGTGAGCTAGAACCTGGCCCTGTTCTGTGTGATTAGGAGCCAGGCCTTGCTCTGTGTGAGCAGGATCCTGGTCCTGTTCTGTGTGAGCAGGAGGCTGGCCCTGTTCTGTGTGAGCAGGAGTCAGGCCCTATTCTGTGTAATTGGGAGTCTGGCCTAGTTCTGTGTTAGTAGGAGTCTGGCCTTGTTCTGTATGTGCAGGAACCTGGCCCTGTTCTGTATGTGCAGGAACCTGGCCCTGTTCTGTATGAGTCTTTGCTGAAACAGTTACTCATGAGACTATTCAGTATGCTGCAATTGGCCCCTCCCAGCTATCCCTGGGAGGTCACTTGCCCTTAGGACTATGACCAATCTCCTGGCCTGACCTTCCTAGTTGATGACCAGGGGAGGTTGGGACAATGGCCTTTGCCCTAACCCTTAGGGGCCAGGAGGAGGGAGAGGCAGGGGACCAGATGAGGGGAGTAAAGGAGTATTTTACTACCGTTTTTGACTGAAATACTCCCACTTTCTTATTTTAGGAAGTTTTTTTCCCGCCCTGCAATTTTATATTATGTGGTACACACATACAAGTTGGCAGTGCCATGAGATGCTAGCTGCCATGGCACTACACAGGAAACTGTAGGGGTGGGACAGGAGTTTCTCACTGGCTGGTTAGAAGGATTGTTGCAACATGACAATGTTAAAAATAAGGTCACAGTATGACTCCACAGCAGTATTAGACAGTCAGTAACTGTAGGCGTCCAGTGGGATTGAGACTTGGTTTAGATGTGGGGAAGGGGTTATGAGATGGGTCAGTGGATGACAGTACTACCATTCAGATGAAAATACTACCAGGTATAAGAAGGTAGTAGTAAATACTTCTGAGTCCTAAAACTTGTCTGGAAAACTGGGGAAGGGCAAAGGTATCACACATATTGTCCTGGCAGAAGAGGCTTGGTCCCTTTCTGGCCAGATGAGATGTGGAACAGAAATGGAATTTTTCCCTGGAGACCCAAGGATTTTGAGGTAAGAACTGTTAGGCCCTAAAGTGAGCATGGGCCTAGGGCTGGGTGGACAGCCATTGGGTGCTTGCCTCAGGGGTGCCTGGGGGCAATGGGTGCAGGGTTTAGCCCATTTTAGATTTAGCATCTGTAGGCAGGTAAAAACCAAAAAAGAAACAAATAAAAAAAAAATAAAGAAAACAGCCAGCATACAAAGAGTGAGTGTACTCTCCAGATGTAGGCCATATCGGGAGGGAGAGAGGAGGTGTTTACTCGTGGGACACATTCCAGGTAGTCATAAGGACATGGGGGAATGAGGCTCAGGCAGGTCAAGCAGCCATACTCGGTGAGTGATGGGTGGGCTGTAAAGGCTGGGATGCTGGAGGCTGGATATGAGGGTGAGTGGTGGTGGTGGTGGGGAATTTCCAGTGGTGCATATGCAAGGAGTTGTCTGAGCCAACCTTGGACGCTTCATGGCTGAAGCCAGTACCTTGTTGCTGAGAGGGGGAAGAGACATTGGGAAGGCATGGCAAGTGGGGGGGAAGGGGCCAGAAACGGGGTGCAGCCATGGCATCAAAGAAGGCAGTGGGATGGGGGTTTCGGGAGGGCTCCACTGGGGGGGGAGTTAATCTTCAAATCGGTCACTTACCTTTTGGTAGGCAGGATGAATGGCGATCTGGTCCTGAGCATAACTACATCCTTTAGTGAGCACAGTGGAATTGCACAGCGGGCACTCCAGCGGCCCTCAGTGGTTCTGCATGGTGGTGTCGGAGCAGAGCAGACTGGCTGGCAGGGAGGCTACCAAAGCTGTGGGTGCCAGGGGATCCTCAGGTCCGTGGTAGAATGGGTGACTGCAGGGTTCCAGGTGTCTGGCCATCAGCTGTACAGGTGGAATGGGGCCCCTTCTTCCATTTTGTGCCAAGCTTTAAAAAAAAAAAAAAAAAGGGGTGAGGCTGGCCTGTAAGCCACAGTCTTGCAAGACTAGTGCATTCAGCATTCAGCGGCCAGAACCGGACGGCAGGGAGTATGCGCCATGGCCGCCATTTTTCAGAGCATGCTGGCGGCCATCATGGGGAGGTAATGATTCTGTCAATGGGGTGGCCATCTTGGAGAGGGAAAGACACACACAAAAAATAATAATAATAAGAAACCCAGGGACAAGCAGGGCCAAATAGTAATTGTGGGGTTGTAAGCAGATGCATCGGGGCAAAACTACATAAAGCCAGGAGAGTGGGGGAAAGGAGTCAGCAACCAAAAATAGGGGGGAGAAGGAAGGGGGTAAAATGACCAGAGCTCCATGGGCTTTATCTGCTTGGGGGAAGGGGCTATCAGGAAAGGGAGGGGGCAGTTCCAAACAAAAAAACAAACAAACAAAAAAAAAAAACCCACAGTTGCAGGAAGCCACCAGAGCAACATGGCTAGATAGGGATATACAAATAAAGTTATAAGCACAGCAGGCTGTGAGGCTGGGGGCCATCCCCATTTGTGTGCACAGTATGGCTGGAATTTTACATCTGTCAGTTTTCTCTCCCCCTTTCTTCCTCTATTCCCCAGGTGTTCCGTAATTCTAGCTGTAAGCATGAGTAGCAAAGGCAAGTCTGCTGAACGGGGGTGCAATGAGACTAAGGCCCCACAGAACCCCAGCTCAAGCAGCTCAAGTGAACAGCCCATGGCTGAGTTCAAGGAGAGGCTCCTGCAGCTGATAGCACTTGGGAGACCGACTGGTTGCAGGTGGCCATTCAGGAAGCACCAGGGCAACAGTAGGGTGTACCAGGCATGGCACGCACACCAAAGAAGATGAGAAGACCTTCGAGGAGACTGGTGGAGGAACAGGCAGCAAGGCGAGCACCATGAGGAGGAAGAACATGAAGGAGGACACGGAGAAGGAAGGCGAACAGGCTACGCCCAACGAGTCTGGAAGTGAGCCTGAGGACCAAGATGGCCCAGAGAAGGAGAATACAACAGGAGGAGAGCCTGAAGGTGAAGCTGCCAGGCCCAGCCAACAGCCCAGGAGGGTAGACCAGGATGGTGAGTTTGCAGAACTGCAGGTCGTGCATGGGATCGGGAGCAGCCAGGTTGGAGCCAGGGTGGTAGCACTGGGACAGGCTAGGGGGGAGAATGGGTCAGGGCAAGTGGGTGGGGAGACAAACCTGCTGGGCAGGCATCATTATGCCAAAGTAGTCAAGTGAACAAGGGCACACAAATGGGAAAAATTCCCTAGCCAACCTGGGTAAGGGGGCAAGAAATGGGAGCCAGCAACAGGCCTCCTGGGGGTGGGACAGGCATGGCAGCCCACAGGACTCCAGATTGGTGGCCATTGCCAGTCCCATGGTTTTCTCCTACTCACCACTGGGCAGTCCTGGCACCATGCCCATACAGGGTATAGGTGTGGGTGCTGGCACAAATCTGCCCAACCTGCGAGTTTGGCCTTGGGCACAATGAGGGGGGCAGCAAGTCTTTAGGGGCAGCCATGTGGCAAAAAGTGTTGCAGTCAGGCAACCCCCAATCCTGACACAGGCTGCACTGGTCATGCAGAATGTGCCACTTGGACCATGGGGGGGGGCTCTGTGGCTAGGCAGGGGATGGAGCCTCTGGCAAGAAGCACATGGCTACCAGGGGCCCCGCAGCCATCCAGTCCCATTCTGGTTGCCCAACCGCGTGATTCTGGGTCACAACAGGGTGGTCAATCTCTAACGGATGTGGCGGTTTGGTGGGTTTGGGGCCCGGGCTCAGCAGTGGCTGAACCAGATCGTAGTGAGGCTCCTCAAGGGGAGCCACCTGCCACAGTAGCCCCAGAGCCACCAGTCCAAGCTGTTGCATGACCCAGTGGGCTCCAGCCAACAACAGGCACGGGAGGGGAATACTGGGCCTAAATGGGTGTGGACAACCCAATGGATACCCATCTGCGTATGGCCCTATGAGAAAAAATATGGAAAGGGGAGTACATGGAGATTTTCAAATTATTACACAGAGAGCTACCGGATGCTGGGGATAAAGATAAAGTAGTACAAGAAAAGCTGCACAGGCCCTGGGTGCCCCCGACATTTGAGAACTGGGCTGGAATGAACAAAATAAAGGGAATGCTAATCACACATGAAGCAGGTTCAACGTCCAACAATAATGGAACGTCCTGAAGAACAGTTTACGCCTCTCTAGATAAATAGCCAGCTCCAAGTTCAGGGACCGAAACGATTTCGATAAAACTGAAAAAAGGGAACAAATGGTGCTGAAATGCTTCTCCGTAGCTCACACCACCAACTAATCCCCACAGAGCAAGGGAGGCTGTCATTTCAACTGCCTAGACTAAACGGCCCTCCGGCCAACCGCCAGACTGTCTAGGGGAGCCACCACTCAAGCCCATCCACTGGCAGGCCTATGAAATGCATATAATTATAATTTGAGATGATTGTAAAAAGCTAATGGAAAACTCTAGAGGTTACTTGAGTGCAAATGTTTGAGCCTTTTACAAAAGCTGTGCAAAGGGGGCCTCAAGAAGCACACTGTGTTCTAGCAGCCCAACTTGATATTTACAAAAACAGGATGCTTGCTAAGAGCTGAGGTTGAAAGGACCTATGAGAGCTAAGCTGCAACTGCAAGAAAGATTAGAAGAAAAAGGGACACAGAGACCGAAAGAAAACTATTTTATTTTGCCTTTGTAAATAGTTATACTGAATAAGTTTATTTTATGATACTGCCGGCCAGATATTCAAAACTTTGCACCGGTCAAAAACTGTTTGCGTAGGTTTAGTGCGGGATTAGCACAGGTTTGCTATATTCAAAAGGCCAAATAGTGCGTGCAAACTGCATTAGCGCTGGGCAAAATCATAATGTATGCAAGGGGCAAACTGAGGGGGTGCATACATGAATACAGGCGCAATGCTATATTCAGCGACTAGCGCTGCGCAAAGTGGTTTTGCGTGACTTAGTGCGACGCTTAGCAAGGTGCACATTACTGCCCAGGAAAAGGTAGTCTTAACCCTGGGCAATCAGCTTTGCATGATATTATGGCTTTGTGTGGCTTTTGCACGGCTTTGCATGACAAAGCCAGACATAGAGGAAACATGCTGCTAACTGATGGCATCACAATGATGTCATCATCTGCCACCAGTCCCAGCCATGCCAGGCAGTAAATGGTGACCCTGCCGCCAGTGGACAGTATGGCAGTGTGGTCCTACAGCACACACCTGCAGACCACTCTTCTGTGGACAACAACAAATGCCAGCATACACATGCAGTACTGTGGGCATGGAGGATGTTGAGGGGAGAGTGTATGGGTGGCCAGGCTGTGCCACAGACCAGGTGTGGCCACACGGCTGGGATACATCATGCAGTGCACATGGGCCAGTATTGGGCATACCCCAACACCTGTGTACCTTTCTGATAATATATGCCCCCCCCGGCCACATACTGCACAGCTGTACAACTGCCACAGCACACAAAGCCGGACATATATATGTCACTGTGAACATCCCACGCCAGAGGTGCAGCATCTGTGGGTCACACAACAGCGTAACAGTAATGTACACTGTCAGTAAATGCCTACATGTTGGGCCTGTCACTGTGTACAGTGTAGTCATCAGCACTGCCCTACACACCATAGGCAGTGCTGTGTCCCTCACACTACTGGCTCCCTTGCTACTGTAGTGTCTGCTGTGCACTGTAGCATAACCTACAGTGTGAAAGTTGCATGCAGCACCACCACCATCTGTGCCTATGCCATGTTATCCTAGTACATCTGCAGGCAGCAGCTCATGTGAAACTACAGTGTGCAAACCTGTATAATATTCCCTGAACTGTTTGCGCAGCGCTAACATGTTTGCGCGGATTTAGCGCAGGGCTAAACTGTTAGTGTTTTCATGAATACCATAAGTTCAGACATGAATGCATCAATTGTTGGGGAAAGCAGAAGGCTAGCACATGCCAAGGGGGTGGCAGATACAAAAAAAGAGATAGCCAACAGGAGGGAAACAAGCAAGGGGACAGGGCAGAAAAAAGGTCTGGCGACATCCCTAGTAAACATTGATCGTATGCAACTTGTAAAAAAAAAATACGTCCTACCTGCAGCTGGGCTTCTTGCATAGTTTTCCCATTCCCTACAGGGGTCCACGGGTGTCCACAACTGTGCACAGTCTTACAGATCAATGGCAACCATTTTACACATTGTTAAAAAAGTGTGAATTAAAGTCCCTGTGTCATGAGTAATGTGTCCTGAAAATGGCGTGCTATTTGGTTTTGTGGTTTTCTTTAAATCAGCATTTGTTAACTTGTTCTGCACTAACTGGAAGCAGTTTCTGTCCCTCTGATTGAGTCTTGGAGAGTGATGACATCATATTGGAGTAAGCTACTGCTTCAGCAGTGCAAGTCCCTGCTTGACTGAAGAGCTAAAAAGCTGTTAACTTCCTAATTGGAGCAGTCTGTAGAGTTAATTGTTTGCTGTCCAGGGCTTTAACTAACTCAATCTCTGGTTTGTGTTCAGATGAATTAGCTGAAAATCTATCATGCCATTCTTTTTTTTTTAACATAGTTTATTTTATTGTATTTTTCAAACCATCAACTTACATACAAACATTACACTCATTAACATTGCATACATTTAAAACAACCTACAACATTTATCGACTCCCCTTCTATGCCAATTATTCTCTAAAGTTCATAGTATCAGACAAGTCACATATTACATGTTTGTCAAGACCCTCCCTCCCCCGCTAGGAGAGGTTCCAATGTCCCTTCACACATATTTGACACTCCGGCTGTATTAGCAGGGGGGCCCATGGGGTCACCCCCTCAATCTGCCACCGGATCCAGTGTCAATAGCACTTGCAATTTTTCCCATTTCCTCTGGTAGCTTTTATACCTGTCATTTGTACTAGCAATGATCTTTTCTATTCTTCGCATTGCTAGGATCTCACTGTGCCATTCTACATATTATGGCAGTGCGTTATCCAGCCAGTGCCTAAGTGTTACTTTCTTGACAGTGGCAGCTATTAGGGCAATGTGGTATCCCTGGGTAGTGAGCAGTTGTTTGTCGTAGTGCCCCACTGTGCAAATTTCAGAAGAGAATGCGTTCTCCAGACTAAACAGTGGATCTAGCTATGACCCTCTCCCACAAAGGCATGGCTTTAGGGCAGTTCCATAGAATATGGTACAGCGTTCCTTTAACAACACCACACCTTGTATGCAGATCGTTATCTCTTCTGTTCATTTTAAAAAGCTTCTCTGGAGTGTAATATAAGTTATGTAGGATTTTAAACTGCATCAGCATAAGTGGTTCCATTTTAATAGATTTATGCAGATTTGTCCATAGTTTTTCCCAGTCTTTTTGCTCACTGTTTGGGAGGAGGGGCTTGAACCCAATAGTTGCCTTTTTCTATGTCTTCTGGGAGGCTGTCTGAAGACAACTTAGCATATTTTTTGGATATTGCACTGGGGCTATTAGCTAGTGCCTGGAGGTGTGTAATTGCTTGTGCGTGACTGGCATTCCATGGTGGCCCCTTGTGCTGCGTTATTGCATGGGACAGTGGAAGGTAGTGGTAATCTGTGCCCTTCTCATTCCCTGACTATGCCAGGAAGGTTCTGCTGGCTTTTATTCTCCCTTCACTCACTATGCTCTTAATCATAGATATATTCCAGTGTGTCCATACATCCGTGCATATTTGCCTAAATATCTATGTGGATATTAGGATTATTAAGTACTGGTTGGGTGATGCCAGTTCTTGCTTCCAGCTTTAGTTCCCTGCATAGCTGTTGGTGTATTCTAACAGATACCCCATTGGCGTATTTTTAATGGTGGGTGGTAACTTTTTCACTGCACAGTGAACCAGTGCCTGGATGTTTATCTTTTCCTTTTTACAGAGTTCTTTCTCTGTGTCTAACCATCCCGGTGTGTACCCTTGGAAGAGAGTTGGGTCCCATCCCCCATACCATTTGAGATATTTACTGCTATGGGTGGTGAGATAGTTATGTAGGAAGTGGGGTACTTTTAGGCCTGCACTAGGCTTTGGCCCAGCTAGCTTCACATAAGATCATTTGGCAACTTTCCTGGCCCACATATATTGTGTAATTATAGCGTGTAGTTTCCTGAACCAGCTGAGGGGTAGTGCCATGTTAAGCACAGACAGGGGTAAAGAATGTTAGGGAGGACATTCATTTTAATAGTACTCACTCTTCCAGTGAGGGACAGAGGAAGTTTTGTTCACCTCTCTAGATTCAGTCTCACCACCTCCAAAAGGTTGTCCAGGCTCTGCTTTTTCATAGTGTTCTTGTTCCTTGTGACATCTATTCCCAAATATCTCAGAACATTAAGGGACCATTGCAGCCCAGGCCTTCTACTTCTGTTTTACGTACACCAGAATTTAAGGGCATGACTACTGTTTTAGAGATATTAAGTTTATAGGCAGAGATGGCCCCAAGCTTCTCTTTTTTCTTTTCACTTTCCTTTTTATCCCACCTTACTGCCCTCTCACCCTACTCCTTCGGACTTGGTCAATTCCCCTAGTGGATCCCACCAGTGTACTCTGCATCCCATTCCATTTCTCTTTGTTCATCCTTCCTTGTTCAGCCTGAGTTTATTCTCGATTGTTCAGTGGAACATATTAAACATTTCTATGTCTTTTGGTTTATAAAGTTCCATGTTTTTCTGTTTTTCTGGAGTTTTAAAATCGTAGGTGACTGCAACTCTCCCTTCCTGCTGCGTTTAGCCTGAAGGCATCTCGTGACCCCCTATCATTCTGTTCTTATGAAAAGCTGATCACTTGAGTTTCAGTGCTGAACTGAAATGGTATATATTCAAGAAATCTGCTTGTCTGTATCATAACTGTGAGTTCTGTCCCATCAAAACTCTGTGCTTTTATGGCTGTGGGCAGAGCCTACAGCCATTTTGTGATCATAGCCTTAAAAATGGCTAATCGTGGGACCTTCCGTTGGACTTTTGGAAGTATCCTTCCAAAAGTTCAATAGACCTTGTAACACTCCACCATGATTTGCCGCTTTGAAGTAACAGTCACACTATTTTGGCTGTTAGTTCTGTATTCCCGGACAAGAACTGCGCATGCACGACTGGCACGCATTTGCAGTTCTGCTGGCACTGCCATCTTGTGAATGGCAGAATGCCACTCACTGCAACTATGCATGCATGAATGCAATGCATGTGCAGTTGCATCACCACTGTCATTTTGTGGATGGCACTCTTTCTGCACCCTCCTATTGCTCCCGTCTTCCTCACTCCCTCTGTTCCCTCCCAGCACCAGCAGCAAATAAAACCCTCCTGCTCTCTCCTACTGCTGCTGTCCTCCCTGCTCCCTTTATTCCCAGTCCTCTTGCTGACACCAGGGTGCCCAATTCCCATGTCAGCATCATGTACCTCCCAACTCATGTGGTACAGTGGGAGCCCACCTCAGTGAGCCCAAATTTATGCTTTGGTTCTCCCCATGCCAACATTGGGGTGCTCAATCCCCATGTCGGCATCATGTAACCCCCCAGCTTGGCATCATGTAACATCAGGGTGCCCAATTCCTTGTCAGCATCATGTAACCCTCCCAACTCATGTGGTACACTGGGAGTCCACCCCAGTGTGCCCAAATTTATGTTTTCTCCTTCCCCCATGCTGACATCAGGGTGCCCAATCCCTGTGTTGGCATCATGTACCCCCCCGAATCATGTGACACACTGGGAGTCCAACTCAGTGTGCCCAAATTTATGCTTTTTGCTTTTTTCTCCCCTGTGCTGACATTGGGATGCCCATTCTCCATGATGGCATCATGTACCCCTTCAAATCATGTGGCACACTAGGAGCCCACCCCAGTGTGCCCAAATGTATGCTTTTTTCCCCTGTAGATAAAAAAAGACTGTCCCCTATCTTTTTTAACCTGTAAAAAAAGAAAATGGTCCCTCATCGTCACCCCAGTCCCTCTGCGACATCCCCATTCTCCCAATGAGCACCCAACTCACCACACCCCCCCTTACCCCATACTTACCTCTGGAGATCAGTGCTGTCACCTTCTCTGGACCGGGACACATCTGCACTCTTCAAAACCGAACCACAAACTGAAGAATTAAAGGTAAGCACTGTATAATGGGAGTCGGTGGGGTTTTCAACTTATGTTGATATATCAGCCATTTGTAGGAATTTTGGACCCAAATTTTCAGCTTGGGGTTCTTGGAACCCCACCTCATGAACACTGTCACTGTCATTTTGTTATTCAGTCCCAAAAGGTGAGTTTGCAGTCGCTGCACAGAATCACCTTTCAGGACTGATTAACAAAATGGCAATGCCATAGTTTATGAGGTGGGGTCCCAAAAAGCCTATGTCACAAATTTAGTGAAAAAATTCCAAAAAATTACCGCTTTACAAGGGTGCATCGTGCAGTTTCTATGCATGCTCCTAACTTCGCCAATTTTTAATATTTTCAGTCCAGATTTTCAAAATTGACATTTTTGCACACCTCCTTACTAACAGCACAGCTGTCATTTTTCACATCTTGTCTGAAATGTGTGTTCGCACCTGTGGCACAGAATGGCATGGCTGGTCTGCGAAATCACCTTTCGGGACAAGCAAACAAAATGACAGTGGCACTCTTTATGAGGTGGATCCTAGAAAGATCATGTTGAAAATTTAGAGAAACAACTCTAAGGAATGGCCAAGTTACACCCGGTTGTTAAAAATTTTCTAACCATGCATATGACTTTGATAATTTGGCAGCTCATCATAGCCATATCGACTCTGGCTAGAGTTTCTTTTTCTTACTATATAACCCTGGGTTGTTTATTTAATAGATATAAAATAAATTTAACACTTTTCAATTCATACAAGTAGTTTGTCTTTGATGTAGCCTCATTAAATCAGCTCATGTAAGAACAATTGTTTTCCTCTCAGACTGAAAAACAGGTGCTTGCCACACTCTGCTATATCAAGCACATGTACTATATGAACTCACAAATTTCAGTTTTTTGATGGTTTCTGTGTGAAAATACATCATGTATATGTATAACTAGAAACACTATATGATATCATGATGCCCTCATCTCCTGCCCCACATTTCAGGCTGCTGCACCCTGCTGCCCACTCTCTTCTCTAATAGAGTCAGGGCTGCTGTCCCTGTTGCTCCATCTCCTGCCTGAACAATTGGGGACATTGCACCCTGCTGCCCATGGCTGAACAGTTATGGTTGCTATACCCTGCTGCAGTTTGTCCTCACCTCTCCCAGTCAGAGCTGCTGCACCATGTTGCCCTCTGTTTCTGTTACCACAGTTGAGGCTGTTGTGCCCTAATATGTCCTAGAGTCCCATGTCCCCTGCCTCCGCATTTGGGGTTGCTGCACCATTCTGCTCATGCCACAGGAGGTGGGGCTTTTATTGCACCCTGCTACTTACTTCCATTTTCCCAAATGGGCAGAGCTTCTGTACCATGCACATCCTGTCCCACAGTCAGGGCTGCTGTACCCTGATGCCCCCTCCCTTGTCCTGCCCACAATCAAGGCTTCTGCATCATGCTGTAGTCTGTCCCCTGCCACCATAGCCAGAGCTGCTGCACCCTAGTACTGTCTACACAGTCAGGGCTGCTGTGCCCTGTTGCACCCTACAGCCCCATGCCTCCACTGTCCAATGACTCCTGGACAGCGCTACGTAGAAGGGTAATAGTAAACGGAGTCCACAGTGAAGAAAGGAGGGTAACTAGCGGGGTACCGCAGGGTTCAGTACTGAGACCGATCCTCTTTAATGTCTTTATAAGTGACATTGGAGAGCACCTGGAAGGAATGGTATGTCTCTTTGCAGATGACACAAAGCTCTGCAACAGGGTTGATACACAACGTGGGGTGGAAAGGATGAAAATGGACTTGGCAAGGTTGGAGGAATGGTCAAATATGTGGCAGCTCAGATTCAATGCAAAGAAGTGCAAGGTAATGCATCTGGGAAACAAAAACCCAGGGGAAGAGTACACAATGGGGGGTGAGTTAATAACAACAACAAAAATTGAAAGAGACCTAGGAGTAATTATATCAGATGACCTAAAGGTGGGCAAGCAATGTGAGAAGGCAGTAAGGAGGGTTGGGGGGATACTGGGATGCATAGGGAGAGGCATCAACAGTAGAAAACAGGAAGTTGTTATCCCTCTGTACAGACAGTTAGTGAGACCCCATCTGGAGTACTGTGTACAATTCTGGAGACACCATCTATGCAAAGACATAGACAGAGTGGAGGCTATTCAGAGGAGGGCAACCAAAATGGTGCAGAGTCTGCACCAGAAGACATACGAGGAGAGACTAAAGCAGCTTAATATGTATACCTTGAGGAAAGGAGGGGGGGACATGATAGAAACTTTCAAGTATTTCAAGGGAATTAACAAAGTACAAGAGGGTAGTATCTTTCAGAAGAAGAGATGTGCAAGAACAAGGGTGCTCAATTTGAAGATAGAGGTGGGATGGCTCAGGCTCAGAGGTAATGTTAAAAAATATTTTTTTACAGAGAGAGTTGTGGATGCATGGAACAGCCTTGGAGTCAGGAACAGTGGGAGAATTCAAGAGTGCATTAGACAGGCATAAGGCAATTCTAGTGGGGGGTAGGAGAAAGTAAGCTGTTGATTAACTAGAATCTGCAGCTTATCCATCAGGTAGGGAAATGGGCAGACTAGGTAGGCCAAGCGGTCCTTATCTGCCATCAAATTCTATGTTTCTATGTTTCTACTCCACAGTTAGTGTTGCTGCACCATGCTTCTCCCTGCCACCAAAGTCAGATTTGTTGCTGCACTGCCCAAAAGAAAAAAACAGAAAAATACTTTCATCTTGTGTTAGGGGGTGAAGAACAGAAGGCAGTAAGGTGCAGAAGTACTGACTGTTTGGCCAAGAGACAAGGGAGGCATTAGGGTACAGCAGCCCAAACTGTGGGACAGGGTACAGCAGCCACACCTAGGTGGAACTGACACAATTTTGGGGGCAGAGGCCAGGGTGCAGCAAATGCCATGTAGCAGCATGATGCAGCAGCCCTCACTGTGGAGGCAAGGGGCTCTAGGGCACAGCAGGCAAAGGCAGCCCTGCCTGAGTAGGCAGGAACAGGGTGTAGCAACCCTGGCTGTGGTGGCAAGAGACTATGGACAGGATGGTGCAGAAGCCTTGACTGTGGGGCAGGTCACAGTTGGGCATGAGGGGTACAGCATCCCTGACTGTGGGATGGACTGTGCATGGTGCAGCAGCCCTGAATGTTCAGGTAGATGATGGGGGCAACAGGGTGCAGCAACCCCAACCGTATTGGAGAAGACAGTGGGCAGCAGGGTGCAGCAGCCTTGAATAGGGGCAAGAGACAGGGGGCTTATGGGGCAGGAGTTGGGGCTTCAGAGTGCAGGTGCCAGGAAACAAAGGACATCAGAATGCTCTACACTGTTTCTAGTTATACATGATGTATTTTCACACAGAAGCCATCAATGAACTGAAATTTGTGAGCTCACATAGTACATGTGCCTGAAATAGCAGAGTGTGACAGGCAGACTCCTGTTTGTCAATCTGAGAGGAAGAGAATTGTTCTTACAAGGACCTATTTATTGCGGCTACATCAAAGGCAAGCTACTTGTAGGAATTAACAAACTTTAGATTTATTTTATATCCACTAAATAAACAACCCAGTGTTATACAGCTAGAAAAAAAACAGAGTTTTGATGGGACAGAACTCATAGCTGTGATACAGACAAGTTGATTTCTCAAATGCATACCACTTCAATTCAGCACTGAAACTCAAATGATCAGCTTTTTAGAAGAACACATTGATAGATTTTCAGCTAATTCATCTGAACACATACCAGAGACTAAGTTAGTAAAAACCCTGGACAGCAAACAATTAACTCTACAGACTGCTCTAATTAGGAAGTTTACAGCTCTTAAGTCAAGCAGGGACTTGCACTGCTGAAGCAGTAGCTTACTCCAATATGATGTTATCCCTCTCCAAGGCTCAGTCAGAGGAACAGAAACAGCCTGATTCCAGTTAGTGCAGAACAAGTTAATAAATGTCTACTTAAAGAAAAAAACAGCAAAATGGCATGACATTTTCAGGAAACACTACTCATGACACAGGGACTTGAATTCAGGCTTTTTTAACAATGTGTGAAATAGTTGCCATTGATCTTTAAATGTCTGTACACACTATGGCTCTTGGTAGTGGATAAAATCCACAAAGAAGTGGACGCTAGTAGGGTGGCGGGGCCATTTCAGAAGCTGCCTATTGACACATTCAGAATGTCACCCCTTGGGGTGGTACCCAAGAGAATTCAAGGGGACTACAGACCAATACATCATCTGTCATACTCTAAGGGAATGTCAGAGAATGACTACATCACTGCGGAGGACAGCGCAGTTAGTTATGCATCTTTTCCTAGGGCGGTCAGGCTGACACAACAAGCTGGCAGGGGAGCTTGTTTGGCAAAGAGCAACATAAAATTCACTTTTTGGCTATTGCCGGAAAGTCTGGCTGATTTCAACCTGTTGGGTTTTTCATTTGAAGGGGGATTTACTTTGACAAGGCTATGCCCATGGGCTGCTCCATACCGTACGCGGGCTTCGAGGCATTTAGTCGATTTTTTGAATGGGCCACAATACAGTTCACAGGGAACAAGAAAATAACACATTACCTGGATGAATTCTTGTTCATTGGGGAACCTGGGACTTTGGACTACGCTGACACCCTAAGGGATTTCAGGCAGCTCATGGGGCGGGTCAGAGTGCCATTAGCACATGAGAGGACAGAGGGGCCAGTAACATGGCTCACATACCTGGGCATAGAAATGGATTTCCTAGACATGGTTTTGAGGCTACCAAGCAAAAAAAGGAAGGGTTTGAAGACATTAGTAGCAGAGGTTCGTAGGACAAAGAAGGTTACCCTGAAGAAGCTGCAGTCTCTGATTGGGCCCCTAAAATTTGCATGTAAGGCAATGTCACTGGGGAGGCCATTCATCAGATGATTAGCATTGGCAATGAGGGATGCACCCCAGCCGGGGCACCACATCAGATTGTCTTCAGCCATGCGGGCAGAGCTAGAGGTTTGGGGCACATTTCTACAGCATTTTAATGGGGTGTCAATGTGGCAAACCGGGGAGGAGTTCCAACAAGACTGTCAATTGGTCACAGATGCAGCAGGGTTGTGGGCTATGGAGTCTATTTTCAGGGTTCTTGGTTCGCTGAGCCATGGGATTAGCAGTGTCAGTGTCTCAGTAGGTAGCACACTCGCCTCTGAGGCTGGGAGATCAGAGGGCTGTGGGTTCAGTTCCCACATCTGGCGCTTGGGTTAATATCCCAGTACTGACACTGTAGTGCAGCATGATAGGGGTGTTGCACTTCTGAGGTGCCGTCTTTCAGATGAGACGTTAAACAGAGGTCCCATCTGCTTGGATTGGTGGTAGTTCAGGTCGATGCTAAAGATCCCATGGCACTTATCGAAAAGAGTGGGGGAATTTCCCCAGTGTCCTGGCCAAATTTCCCTCATTCACTAAAAATACCACTAACAGCTTAATCTGGTTCAAGGTCAGTTGGCATTCATCTGTATCCCCCTCCCCGGGTCATGCCTGAAAATAGGCAGGATTTGTCTAGTGCACTTACCCGGTCAACAAAAACTAAATAAAAAAATAAAATAAAATGACAGCTGGCGAGAGGCCGGCCCTACAAAGAATGTAACTATTCCAGAATTGTTTCCTATTGTGGCTACTATATTTGTGTGTGTGTGTGTGTGTGTGGGGGGGGGGATAGGTTTAGGAACCACAAGGTAATGTTCCAGTCGGATAACATGGCGGTAGTGGGGATACTGAATACACAGTCATCTAACTCACAGGAGGTAATGAGACTCTTGAGAGTATTCGTGCTGCGCTGCCTGCAGCTCAATCTCTCATTCAGGGCAAAGCACATACCAGGGTGAAGAATGTAATTGCAGATGCATTATCTCGCCTGCAGTTTGAGCATTTCTGGCTAATGGCACCGGAGGCAGAGGCAACCCCAGCACAGGTCCGGGTATTTTGTGGCAGGAGGTGATACTCGAATGGCCAAACTGTCTCAGCATGTGTGGGCTCCAGGAACCTGGTGTAAGTATCAAGCACATGTGAAGTAATTCAAAGGGTTTTGTAAAGGGCAGTGGCGGGGCATTATGTAGAATGCCGGCCTGGTTCAACAGTTTGCATATTCCCTGGTAGATGAGGGTAGGTCACCAGCCTATATCCACAGCTATCTGTCAGGGATGGCTTTCATAACAAAGTTATATGGGCTTCAGGATATGCCCCCCGGAACAGTAACAGTTCTACAGCGACATGTGTTGATATCGACAACAGCACCATGCCGCTGTAGAAGTGTTGCTGGGACCAGGTAACCCTCTTCCCTCAACCTGCACCCCCTCCCGAACCAACTCTGACCTGGAGTTAGAATCTAATAGTACAGGGGTGATCGAGGGGGGAGCCCCCTGATGAAAACACACACATCGATATGTGCGGCTCCATGTTGACTGCATCTCGTGTCGACATGCAGCCTGGTGCTGTGATGCTGGTCGACGTGTTTCTTGTCGAACCGGTATCGCAGAGCCGGGCTTCGGGATGTCACGGGCTCATTTATCATCAGAAAGGTGGTGGACAGGTGCCCAGAATACAGGGGCATAGGAAAGACATGGGGAATCCAGTGGATGGGAAACTGCTAAGCCAAATAGTAATTAGGCCATCGCAGGTCTGCTCATCCGAGGATGAGACAAGGCTGTTTAGAGCGCTGTTTGCCTCTACATTTTTTGGGGCCGTTAGGGTGTCAGAATTGGTGGAAGACTCTACTGTTACAGACGGTCATAACCATGTTTTCTTTGTACAGTCTCTGTCCTTTATTGTACTGTGCCTTATTTTAAAGATATATTTAAGAAACTGCTGTTAACTACTTACGTTACATCACATTTTACCTATGATTCCTTAATATTGGTCTACTGTATAGACAGTCCTCTGTAAATGTATATGTACTGGTTTCCTATACAAATCCATACCAATCTTGTTGCCAATGTTTTTGCACTGCTATTGTACTTTACCTCCCCAGTCATCCCTGAAAAAGGGACTGTCTTGTCTCAGTGGGCCTACCTGGTTACCAGAATTCAATACATGAATAAATGAACTTAGAGTGGGGAGATGTTGAGTTGCAGGAGGACTGTATAAAGATGACTTTGAGGCAGTCAAAGATGGTGCAGCTAGGCCCACCTCAGAGGTAACGCTTCACAGGGTGCAGGGCCACCTGCAGTGCCCATGGGTGCTGATCAGTGACTATGCCAGGCGGAGAGGTGACAAGCATGGCATTTTTTTCATGCACAGTGATGGGAGGACAGTGACTAGATACCAGTTTACAGTGGTGCTAAAGAAGGGTACACATACAGATTTCTATACCCACTACATCCGGATAAGGGTGGCCACTGAGGCAGCAAGGCTAGGGTGTCAGGAGAATCAGATAAAGGACATGGGAGGCTGGCAGTTTAGGGCGAACAGGGGATACATTACACCTTCTGGGACTGGACAGGAAGGTGGTGCATAAGCAAGAAGACCCAGGAAGCACTCATTTCATATGATTTATTCCAACAGATCTACCACATGTAGTCAAATGTTTCTGGATGATCGGGCATTCCTTTGTCAGAAGAGCCTGCGACCAGATGGTAAGGCAGGCTCGAGGGATACAGATGGGTTTACCCGCAAGGAAGGTAGCGGTGCTTTGGTGTGCAACAGGAGGAATGAGATACGGGGATTTAGTGCCCAGACTGTGTAAAATGGGATTCGTGGATGATCTGTTGGAAGGATTGATCATACACCTCGTGGGGAATGATCTGAGCAGTGTGTCATCCATCGACTTGTAGAAGGCCATCCTGACAGACCTGCTTTGGATGAAACAACAGATGCCTAGCACATGGCTGGCATGGCCCAGGATGGTGCTGAAGTTAAGAAGGTTGACAGGGCTGCCGCTAAGCCTGAGAAAAAGTGTGCAGGGAGGTGAATCGAGAGGTGTCTCAATGCTGCCTGGTATGGGAGAGTCAGGTAGCATACCATCACTTCCTCACAGTTGAATGTAAGGGTTTATTCAACAGTGATGAGATACATCTGTTGGATGTGGGTTCGGCATTGTTTAATAGTAGCATTCTGGAGGTCTTGGAAGAATGGGTGCAAAGTATTATCCCTGAGGCATTTAGGAGATGCGTAATGGGATTACGTATTGTGTGGTAGAGAATTCAGTAAGGTAATAAAAGGTATGAGGAAACAACACAGAGAAGGGGTGTGCCAGAGATGTGGGACATTCAAGAATGTAAGGGGGTGTGGCCCAGTAAGGGCACACTCCTGATGTTTGGAAAAAATGGGATGGAGTGGGGGAGCCATGGAACGCGATGGTCGAGCAGTTGAGGCCCTGTGAGGGCAGCACTGCATGGCTATGGCCTAGATGGTCCCAATTTTCATCATGTTTAGCCTGTCAAGGGGGAGACTGGCCAGCCCAGTGGGGATTGCTACGGGATCCCTTGGCCATAAGGCTAGAAGATTTTTGGACGGGGTGTGTTGGATGCACAACCGAATGAATCTGCTGCCTCAGGGTGAATACTTTCGCTGTATTACTGTATCATTTAGTGAAGCTGCAGAAGATATGTATTCTCATGTATTGAATGATGATTATGTATGTACTTCTGATTATGCTGAGTAAAAATGTGGCCTTTACTGCCAAAACAAAGAACTGATGTCCAGTGCTTTATTGGGGAATGGGGGAAGGAGCTATATGAGCATTGGCCAACTGGAAGCATACAAAAGCATCCGGTCAGGCTATTTAACATTTGCATTCCTCAGAATCCCTCAAGGTCTCTTTCTTCTTGATTACTGGAAAAGTGACAGTAAAGGAGAGAACGTCACACGAGGTGCCAGCTCACCAACAGAGTAGGTGCAGTTACTAAGGGAACTCCTACACAGATGCAATCCTATAGAGCAGGAGTCTCCCAAGAACAGGAGTTCTGCAACAGGTCATATATGGCCTTTTGTATATAATTCTTGAGACTCTTTCTGTAAGGTAAGATGACCGTAAAATGTTAAATGTTATGTGAATTACAGTATAGTATCCGTGGTAACCAAATGTAAATTCATTTAAAAATGTACTTCCAAAGAGCTTGGCCACAGCTGTGAATCATCTGCAAATGTACTCATTTGAGCGTTTTGCTATTATTAATGCCAATGAAAACCTGAATAAAAAAAAAAAGAGTTGTAACCAGGTTGGTTGCAGAGTGATAGAGTAAGTGAGAGAGTTCCAGATCCTTGCCCCCACCCAGGGATCTTGGGTGAGCTGTGAGCCACTGCATTTACATACAGTTCTGGTTATTGGTAAATTCAAGTTTTTTTCAAATGTATCCCAGTAACAAAACCTGCAAGTGAATGGCCCATTTTTCTGGAAACCAGTGTGTCTCAGTAAATATTTTACTGGCATAGGGTATACCGGTAACGCTACATTTACTGGCTAACTGTGTGAATGTAAATGCGGTGAGTGATAGACACATGAAACTGTGTTTTCTGACAGATGGGCTTAACATGCAAACTCTAGTATCCCATTCAGAGGCCAGCTGGGGGGGGTAAAGGGAGTGGGGCAACATACTAAGCTCCCTGAAGATGGAAGGCGAGGCAACTCACCCTTTTTTAACCCTCACTTACCCTTGGAGAAGCATTGACATCAGCTGTGAAGGCAGCTGACTCCTCACATTATGGGCTATGGTAGGGTGCAGCTCTGGTGACCCTGAAATGTTGTGCTGGGAAGACAGAACTATCGTGGAAATGTGCATGAAAACTTTAGTAAAAAATAATGTAAAAAAAAAAAAAGAAAAACAAACTCTGCAGTCATTAATTCACTTTCATTTTTATTTTTGCAATGTGTAAATAGCGTACAATGCAGCAGTTTCTGTGAGGTATATGGAGTTGCAAAAGATCGACGCGTTTTCACCCTACAGCAGGGAGCCTGGCGACAGATCCCTGGCAACCTGTCCCACGTCACTGTCAGCCCAGTTGGGGTGTGGGGTGTGAATCAAAAGAACATCATCTTCAAACTGGTGAATGATACCTGGACTGAAGTGAGGGGTAAGAGTTTCTGATCAGCATTTCCAGGAGTTGGGCAATAAAAGCGTTATACAAACCTGCCTCTTACAACATAACATTAAATGAAGTGAAACCTCAGTCTAATAGAGTAATGCTGTACCATTACATGATAGTGACAGCTGCAGAGGGGTACACCTGTCTTTGTTCAACTTAGAATTCTAATAGGTTCTAAAAGGTTAGTTTGTTAACATCTTTTCAAAACTGGTAATATGAATGCATTTGCATGTTAATTACATGCTAATTCCATGCAAATACACATCTGCCTTTTAAACTTGTAGAATTTGTCTTTTTTTTTTGCTTCCCCATGCGCCCACTGGCCATGCACTCCTTCAAGCCCCACAGGGACTGAGCTTGTCCACACATGCTCCCTTGCCACCCACCACCCCCACATCACAACCGTCCAGGGTATCCTGATATATCTATTCATTGGGTGGGTTCCCTTCCTTTAAAGGAAATTAGCCTTACTGGCCTGCCATAGGTCCTGGGTGCTGCTGGGGACAGCCTTCCTGCCAGGGAGCTTTGGCAACGAGGGTCCGGGAGGCCGTCATCCTGCCTGGTTGGTGCGCCATTTTCCTGCCATTTTCTCCCATGGGAGTGTGACATCCAGGACGTCTGGGCATGAGCTGATGTTCGTCATGCTCCCAAAGCAATGTCCTGATGTGCTGCCCTTCCCACGGCCTCTGCCAGAGGTCAGTCAACCCCAGGAAGCATGTCCTCTCCCTCCCCGGAGTTGGCGAGCCATTGTAGGATGCTCCCCGCTGGCCGGCCCTCCGACCCCTGGGTCTGTTCCCGAACTTGGGTTGTCGGCAGAAATCCAACCACTGCACTGGCAGGCCAGGTAGAATTGGTCTTAAAGCTAAACGGTTCTTAAACAGGAGGTTCTTTTTGGTTCTAAATTTTAGCCTTAATAAGCAAAACTGAGGAGGAGAGGTTGCACTGGCAGAAAAAGGGGAGATTTTGTTGATGGGGGACCTGAGCATGCCAGATGTTAACTAGAGCACCTTTGCTGCAGCCACATCCAAGAGCAGTGGCATTCTTGATGCCCTACATGGGGCATGCCTCAGACAGCTAGTGCTGGAACCCACTC
Organism: Neoceratodus forsteri; assembly: GCA_016271365.2. Taxonomy (NCBI): domain Eukaryota; kingdom Metazoa; phylum Chordata; order Ceratodontiformes; family Ceratodontidae; genus Neoceratodus; species Neoceratodus forsteri. The sequence continues at coordinate 28,627,428 of CM028138.1, forward strand.
AGGAGGGAGCAATCTTAGACCTGGTACTCTCAAACTGGGACGGAGAGAGGATCTTAGATTTAGAAGTGGGTAGCAATCTGGGAACAAGTGATTACCAAACAGCCATAGAGTCAAGCCATACAAAAGTGAGGGTACTGGATTTTAGGAGGACTGACTTTGGCAAAATGGGAGAGTACCTCAGAAAAGCACTAGCAAACAGGCAAGAAGTAGGGGTGGAGCAGCAATGGGGAAACATCAGAACTGCCATCACAGAGAGAACAAGCCTTTGTCTGAAGGAAATAAACAAATGAAAATGAAAGAAAAAAACACTATGGTTCTCAAAAGAGGTGGCGGGGAAGGTTAGGGAGAAAAAGATTGCATTTAGGAAATATAAGGAAACACAGAAGGAGCAGGACAGCGAACTGTACCAGTTAAAGCAGAAGGAAGTCGGGAAGGTAGTCAGAATAGCAAAGGCCCAAACTGAGGAAAAGATAGCCAACTCGGTTAGGAGGGGGGATAAAACCTTTATAGGTATATTAGGGAGCAAAGAAAGACCAAGGGAGGATAGTGAGGCTTAATAAAGGGAGGGAGGGTGGGTGAGCAGAAAGGGAGAGTGAAAAAACAGGGATACTGAACGAATACTTCTGCTCAGTATTCACAAAAGAAGAGGAGGGGCGATACCTAATCCAATTAATAGAAGCACTCTGGATGGTTGGGGGGGAGGGGTTGATATCAGTCCATTCACAGAAGAAAGGGTTCTGAAAGAATTCCTAAAATTGAAAGTGGACAAAGCAATGGGGCCTGATGGGATTCATCCCAGAATTCTAAAGGAACTAAGGGGAGAACTAGTGACACCACTGACTACCATTTTTAACAAATCATGGAAGGATGGTGTGGTACCTGAGGACTGGAGAAGGGTGGATGTGATTCCCCTTCACAAAAGTGGGAGCAAGGCAGAAGCAGGAAACTACAGACCTGTTAGTTTGACCTCAGTGGTAGGGAAAATAATGGAATCACTTCTAAAAAAAGGAACTGTTGAGTACCTAGAAGCCAGCGGAACACAGGACCCAAGGCAGCATGGATTCACAGTGGGAAGGTCATGTCAGACGACTGTAATAGATTTCTTTGATTGGGTGACCAAAGTAGTAGACCAGGGAGGGGCTATGGATGTGGCCTACCTAGACTTTATCAAGGCATTTGACACAGTACCACACAAAAGATTAATAAACAAATTAGCCAGCCTGGGAGAGGGTTCCAGGGTGGTAGCCTGGATAAACAACTGGATGGACAACAGGACACAGAGGGTAATAGCAAACGGAGTCCACTCAGAAGAAACAAGGGTTACTAGTGGGGTACCACAGGGTTCAGTACTGGGACTGATCCTTTTTAATGTCTTTATAAGTGATATTGCGGAGGGACTGGAAAGAAAAGTATGCCTCTTTGTAGATGACACGAAGATCTGCAGCAGGGATGATACTTGGGTGGGGGGGAGGTGTTTGGAAAGGATGAGAAGGCAGCTTTGATTCAATGCAATGAACCTGCGAAACAAAACCCAGGAAAGAGTACACAGTGGGGGAGGGGTACTAACAACAACAAAAATGGAGAGGGACCTGGGGGTAGTCATGTCAGATGACCTAAAGGTAAGCAAGCAATGTAAGAAGGCATTAAGGAGGGCTGGGGGGATACTGGGATGCATAGGAAGAGGCATCACCAGTAGAAAACAGGAAGCTGTTATCCCTCTGTACAGACAGTTGGTGAGGCCCCATCTGGAGTACTGTGTGCAGTTCTGGAGACCCCATCTCCGCAAGGACATAGACAAGATGGAGGCAATCCAGAGGAGGGCAACTGAAATGGTGCAGAGCTTGCACCAGAAGCCATATGAAGAGAGACTAAAGGAGCATAATATGTATACCCTCAAAGAAAGGAAGGAGAGGGAGGACATGATAGAAACTTTCAAGTACCTCAGGGGGGCACAATTTGAAGATACTGTAGGGATGGCTAAGGGGAAACATGAGGAAGTATTTTTTTCATGGAGAGGGTGGTGGACACATGGAACAGCCTTCCTGAGGAGGTCACGGGGTCAAAAACAGTGATGGGAATTCAGGAATGCATGGGACAAACATAAACCAATTCTAGTGGGGGTAATTAGGAGGAAGCAGACTGTTGGTTTACTAGGACCTACAGCTTATCCAATAGGTAGGGAAATGGGAAGACTGGGTGGGCCAAGCGATCCTTATCTGCCGTCAAAGTCCATGTTTCTATGTTTCTCTGTTTCTCTGATGTAGCCTATAGAAGAGATAGCTGAAAGGAGTCACGCTCACCATGTTCTAAATACTGAAGGGGATAGACAGGGTGGGGTACACACAGATGTTTGAGCTATTTAATTAATTAATTTGCTTTTGTTTATCAGGTAAGCACACTAGACAGCCAAGTGCCTATTTTCAGGAGCGACCTGGGAGGTTACAATGTACAGACGAAAACAATTTGGCAGTATACATCAATTCACATATAAGACAGTCTGCATCACATCACGTGAGAAACAGCATGGTACCGGTGTTTGACAGCCGTCAATGTACAGAACATCGCAAGTGCATATTAATGAGCTGGAGCCCAAGAGCTCAGAGACAGTACAGAATATTCACAAAAAATATGTACTGAAAGGCAAGAAAGGAACACATTTTCAGACAGTACAGCTGATATAGCCAGCAGATTAAGCACATTCAGTACCAGGAGTCTCATCTCCTCACACAGCAGTGGCCAGGTTAGAGTCGTCTCAGCAGGTCAGTTTGGAGTTGCGAGGGCCCCTTAGGTGCAGAGATAGGAGGATGCCAATTTGAGGAAACCCCATAGGGAGGATTTGAAACAGGAGTGGGAGGGGAAGGAGTGAGTATTTACTGGGAGGGAGTTCCACAATCTAGGTGCAAAGACAGTGAAGGCCTGGTCACCCATTTGAGTACGGGCTTTGGGAACCTGGAGGACATGAGAGCCACAGGATCTTAGATGGTAGGAGGGGGTAGCAGGTTTGAGGGACAGAGTGAGAGCAGGAGGTGAGGCAGTTCTGATGATGTTGTCAGTGAAGCTGCTGAGGACAAAGGTGCGATGTTTTTCTTGGGGGAAACCACTCGAGCCTGGCGTATAACTCACAGTGGTGCATGAGGCGGGGAGCAGAGAGTGCAAAGCGACACACATTGTTGTAGGTGGTGTCCCATTTTGAGAGACTGGTTTTGGGATGGGGCAAAGGAGGCAAGCCCATAGCAGAGTGAGGAGAGGAGGACCCCCTTGGCCAGGGTGAGTTGTGCAGCTGGGGTTAGATAGCTTTTTGCTCTGCAAGCCAGGCCCATATTGTAGTCTGCAGCCTTGCAAATGTTGCGAATTGTCAGGGAAAAGTCAAGGTTCGGGTCAAGGGTTACCCCCAGGTACCTGACAGAGTCCACAGCTTGCAGGAGGCAACCATTGGCTCCTGAGATTTGTAATGGAGCAGGGCAGGTTTTTGTTTTGGCCAGAGAGCCAAAGAGCATGGCCTGGGTCTTTTATTGGTTAATAGCAAGCTTGTGGCCCTTTAGCAAGGTTTGGATTCAAGTGAAGTCAGAGTTCAACCTGGTGTTGATGTTTTTGATGTCCTGGGAGCTGTTGATGATGGCAAGGTTGTCTGCAAACAGGGTGGGGTGCCCGTGGACCGGGACTGAGGGCAGCTCATTTATGTAAAGGGAAAACAGGAGGGGCCCGAGAACAGATCCCTGGGGTCCCCACACTTCACAGGAGAGAAAGCAGAGAGGGCCTGACTGAATCTAGTGTATTGTTGTCTCCCGGAGAGGTAGTTAGAGAACCAGGGATGAGCCGCGGGGGGGGGGGGCTATGCCGAGGGACAAGAGTGTGGAGCCCAGTAGCGAGTGGTCGACTAGGTCAAAGGCTTTTGAGAGGTCCATGAAGATGGCACTGGTCAGCTTGCCTTGGTCAGTGGCAGACCTGATTGCTGAGGTGACCCCAGCAAGGGCGGTGTTAGTACTGTGCCCTTTATGGAAGCCGTGTTGTGCTGGGGTGAGTAGGTCATAGCTTTGTAGGTAGTGGGTGAGCTGTGAGGCAACCACCTTCTTAAGTAGTTTACTAACCGCAGATAGGATTGCAATGGGGTGGTAGTTCGTGAGGATTTTGGGGTCCCCTTGTTTGAAAACTGGGACAACTTTGCCACTTTCCACACATCAGGGATGGATCCTGAGGTCAGGGATGTGTTGAAGATGTGGGTAATAGGCTGGACCAGAGGCGAGGGCCCCCAGACAGAGCAATTTGGGCTCTATGTTGTCATGCCCAGCTCCGGTGTGAAGGGAGAGACCAGCAAGGAGTGTCTGTGTCTCTGTGGCAGAGACTATTCTTAGGTAGAACAGAGCATGAGTGGTTTTACCACTGAGCAAGTGACCTTGAGCCTTAGGGTCAGGGGGCAGGGAGGGGTGAGCAGGTCGGTCAGAGAACATGGAGTTAAAAGCATTGGCAATTGTATGTGGGTTGTTGCAGCTAACCCCGCCAATTTGCATGTCAAAGACCCGGACTCTGGCAGAGCCTCCAACAGTCTTCGTGATGTTTTGCCAGAAACTCCTCGGGTTCCTGGCCGAGGATAGCAAGGCAGATCTGCAGTATTCGCTCTTTGCAGAGCGAATGGCTCTTTTGCATTCGTTTCTCAGCTGCCTACACTCCTGGAAGTCAGAGCTTGTGAGGGAGGTGTTGTACTTCACCCAGCATTTGTTCATCTGCTTCATGAGGGAAAATAGTCCACTATGTAGCCATTTTATGATGGTGTCCCCACCCTCCTCTTTGTAAGGGGAGCGTGCTTGTTTTGCGGGGCAGTAAAGACAGCAATAACGTTGTCAAGGGCTACAGAGGGGTCGCTTGTGGCAGTGACCTTGGACAAGTCAGCATGGTAAAGGTCAGCAAGGTAGTTATCAAGGTTAAATTTAGAGAAATCCCTCATCTGGATCACTTTACAGGGGATCCTGGGAGAGGAGCTACCCCAGGTGCAGAAGGTTGGAGAGTGATCAGAGATGCCGTCAGGGAGGATCCCAGAGCAGGTACTATTGTCGGGTCTGTTACTCAGCATCCAGTCGATGAGGGATCCTTTATCCTCTAGATGAGAAAGCCTTGTGGGATCCGAGAAGAGTTGGGTTAGGACAAGTCCTATGGTGAGTACTGTAGTAGTAGAACCCGAGGATACACAGGTAAGATGAAGGGAGGAGGTGAGAAGAGGGGACATTTACAAAAAAAGTTATTTTATTCACATATTAGCATATGGAATAGCCTACCCAGTGAGGTTGTGGAAACTAACACTGTTCAGGTCTTCAGAGCTGGATCAGATATATTTTGTGGAGTGAATGATATTGAGCGTTGCACATCATTAGTAGAGAAACATTCTGGAGACAAAGCTTGGATGTGTATCCAGGTTCAAACTGCATATGTTCAAGGTCATGTGACAGGAGGGACAGACGAGATGGACTGTAAATACCTTCAGTCACTACACTGGTAGTACAGTATTTTACTATAGTAAGGAACAGGAAAGCAATATCAAATGTTTTATAGTAAATAGTTTGGTAGATGTTTAAAATAATGCACCATTTTTGGAACTGTGTGTCATTCCAAATTAAATTTAAAAAATGTAGAATAATGGCTGAGTATGGGTTATAACAAGAATGCCCCCCCCCCCAGGGTGTGGGATGCCACATAAACCACAAGATCAAAGCTCAAGTTGTTTCTAAAGAGATGTCACACTGACAGTGTGTGTGACTTTTGAGTTTTACACACCCTATCCAGCCTTTATTTTATAAAATTGCTGGGGAGTGTTTTCTCACCACAGCAATTATATAAAATATTGGCGCAAGGACCTAGCATGGACCATGGCCAAGCAGCTGCCAAAACCATTCTGTTTTTTGTTTTTTTCCCCACTGACTTGCTCATGTTCCCACCTGCTGCCCTCTTGCATCAGGAAAACTCTGCTTCCTGACTGAAGAAAAAAAACACTACTGTCCTTAGTTTCCCCATATTGGCCTCTTCCTGTTATGATCTCCCCACCCTCCCAGCCTCACTAAAAGAAACAGAAGACAGTCAAGTGCTACTCATAGTCCAGCACTGAAGGACAATGGCTGGCGCATATGTGGAGCGACAGAAACCAGGAGCGTGTTCGCCGTTATACCCCGTGAGTTATAACAGCAAATTATAACTGGGTTTCCCAATGGCATAAAATACTGACAAGTTATATAAAATAATAATCTGCTTAAACTGATGAACATTTTTTTACATAGATTTTTATAGAATTTTTCTGATTTTCTCCTTGTATCCCCCCCCAGGACCCCGGCACATGGCTATACATGCACGTGGTGGTGCACATGTACAGCAGAAACCACCTCAGCCCCTTCTGTCCACCCATACTGCCTCCCCTTACCACCTACGTTACCTCACTGGACTGCCACTCAGTGGGGATGGAACTACAGGAGGGGCAACAACCCACCCCCACCACCCTCGGGAGAGGAGAGCAGCCGACAGCCTGTTCCTTCGGCCCTCCCCATGCTGGCACCCCGACAACCTGAGGTAATTCCTGAACCTGGGTAACTAGCACAGTGCAAGGTAAGGCGTCCAGTGCCTCAACCCTTGGTGCCACTGGGCCAGCAATGAACACAGTTTATTAAGTAATTCCATCCCCTAAAATATTACTTTCATTTGGGGGGGGGTGAATTGGTTAATAATCATTCATCTTTTTGGAGTTTAAACATAATTGATGTCTGTCAATAATTAAAAGTTACCCATACGATCAGCGCGTGAGCTTATGATGTCAGATCATTTATAATGTGCCAGAAAGGAACAGCCTGCAACCAGAGGTAGTAGTGGAAAAAACAGTGGGGGGTTTCAAACATGCATGGAATAAGGATAGGGGAATAAATGGGGTGGCGAGAGGGTCGCTGGAGACACTTTAGAGACTGCTGAGACAGGATAGGCAGGGGACAATGGGACAGACTTGGTGTGCAAAGCAGTCCTTTTCTGATGACAAATTGTATGTTTCTGTGTTTCCATTTTAAGCAGAGGCACAAGAAATTGAGCAAACAATTTATTTGACTACCTTTTTCACTATAAAAGATTCCAGGCACCTTCCTGTTTTATTTGGCGGTAAAATGTTCTAGTGCCATAAAAATGTGGAGAATTTTACAAATCCTTGAACGCATTTTTTCTCAAGAACAAAAAAGATGCATGCCAGATTGACTTAGAAGTTGCAGTGTAGACCTGGCAAAGGGTTAGGACTGAGGAAGTAAGTGTGCTGCATAAGAAGTACCTTGAAAAGTAGATTTGAAGGGTCTGCTAATGCTTTTATTAATTATAGTTGAAGCTAGCTTTTTGGAAAAACATTTTTGTCAGCACTGCTCCTTTAAGGTACACCTAGATGAATTGCTGTGTTTACCAAGAAAATGATAGTTTCCTCTGGGAATTAGGGTGGGTGGAGACATCCTTATAAGGTAATGCTGTTTCCACAGCATACTTATTTATACCTGCTTATGAGGTGGGGGGATGACATGATGCACCTAAAGTCCCTTCCGGCATTAATGAACTAGTAGTACCAAAAACAGCCGACAGAAAATGTAGTGTAAATATTTTTAAGTAGCCAGTTGTCACTTTTGGTTTCTGAAGTTTGTTTATTTTTCCTTTTGCTAACTAGAACATTTTCTACCTGACGGTACAGGTGTGATGTGCGAGGCAGTACCTCACCTAAAGGCTACTATATCTATGGTTGTTCTTTTCCCCTTCCTACCTTCTTTTTGAATTCTTTGGTAACCAGGAAAAATGTGGTGCACTCTTTAGACTCCACAGTATGCTGGGCTCCTTAATTAGATTTCAACAAAACAAGTTACAACAACATGTGAAATATCACATTTACCTTCAGTTAGCTTTGCAAACTGAGTTGTAATACAGGGTTTTCCCTTTAAACTGGTTTCAATTGTTGTGTTTTCAGACAGTTTTGTTCAGGATTTCTGTATTTTCAACATAGAAGTACATAGATTATGTGGCATCGTTTTGATCCCCATATCTTCGAAAAATTATATCAACCTACTAGATAATATATGGAGAAGGGTTACATACTTAATACCCAAACTAAGATGCATGTCCTACCCTGACAGACTAGGTGTGCTAAACTTGTATGATCTAGAGACCAGAAGAAAGTGAGCCGATCTTTTGATGCTTTTCAATATTTTGCATGATGAACAACTTTTAAAACAATATATTACACCTGTAACTAGAACAATTTTTTTTTAAGATCACATGATAATTAAGAATACAGAAGGTGTTTACTAATAAACGGGATTTTTTTTTATAAGAGCCTGTAAATTATGGAATAGCCTGCCACAGTACCTGGCCAATTTGTCTGACTTTAACTAATTTAAGACACAGCTGGACGAGTATCTGTTTGGGTTTTAGGGACTTTAATCACACTAGGAGTGGAAGACAGTCACGGCGGGCCTAGTACCTTCTTCTATCTTAAGATACCGAGTAGTATTGAGTATAAATCGGTGATGTGACGTCATGTTCTCATAAAATGGAGACCCTAGGGTAGTTACAGGGTAGGAGCAAGAACAGTGGAGACAAACAAAAGCAAACGTGTATATTCCCAACAGTTATTGGAAAAGAGCTGTCTGTTGACAAGGAAACAAAATTTACAAGATATGAGGGTATAGTTTTCCTTGGTCATATGTTACACCTTTCACACCGACTGGTTTTACAAACAAAGATCTCTGACATCAGAACTTCTTTGTAACCTGGGCATGTATTCAAAATAGTGAATGAATTGATACAAGTAGTTTAAGGAGTATGTGAGCATCAAAAATAGCCCAAAAACCAGACTACGCATAAGTGAAATCAGACGATCAGATAAGGACCCAAAAAACTGGATTATCGAGTCTAAAAGTGGACAGGTGGCAACCCTACCTTTACACAGCAGCACACTGGGCTTGGTAGCACGTTATGTGGCTCTTTGTTAAATATAAAAATCAACCTGATCAAAATCCTTGTTGTGCATGTTCTAAACTGCTGTGCACATTCAAAACAAAAATGAAACATATTGCACAGTGCTTAAACTCAGTCAGGCCACAGGAGTATGGGACACAGAAACACAGAATTTGATGGCAGATGAGGACTGCTTGGCCCATCCAGTCTGTCCCCTTCTCCCCACCTACACTATTACTGAAGACTGCACCCAATCTATAGCTCTTTCTTCCTCCTCCCCCCTTCTTTTCCACTATGATTTCCTTGTGCTTATCCCATGGATTCATGAAACACACCACCGGTTTTGCCCCCTTCATCTCTGCTGGAAGGTTGTTCCAGGAATCCACCACTCTTTCTGTGGAGAACTACCTCCCCACATCTCTCCTGAATCTACCCCCTCCTTCAGCTTCACAGTATGTCCCCTTGTTCTTGAGCACCTTTTCTTCTGAAAAATACTTCCTTTGGGTACCTTATTTACTCCTGTGGGGTATTTTCTTTTCATAGAACTTTTTGCCCCTGTTGCCACCTTGTGCCTGTCATCAGGCCTGAAGTCTGAGATTCTCAGTGCCATTTGCTGCCCCTTCTGCCATCACACCAGTGAGAATCTATACAGTGTAGGATCCGAGAATCCCAGAGGTCATCACAAAAGGCTACAGGGGGTTTTGCTGAATTTTCGTCTGTTTTTTTTCCCCTCTTAACTCCCTGGGGCCTCAGCAACTACAGTGGCATGTGTCATGGAGATGCACATGCACTGGAACCAGTAGCCCTGCTCCACTCACCCTGCCTAGCACCAGTCCCCCATTTGCATGACGCTACATTTGAGGCTCCACTCAATGGCAGCCAAGAGGCATGAAGGCTCACTATGTCAATCTGGGATAGGACAGCAGCCACTCAATCCTCTTCCAGCCTACCCCCCCGACTGACCCCCAGCAATCTGAGCTCGGACATGAACTTGGGTCGCTGGTGTGGAGCAAGGCAAGGTGCTTTACAGCACCTCAGCCCTTAGTGCCACTGAGCCAGCTCCCCTGTGAGGTATTTAAAGGTCTCTATCACTTCCTAGTCTCCCTCCTCTGCTCCAGGGTGGACATATTGAGGTCCTACAATCTCTCTTCATAGGACTTTTGATGCAGTCCTGCACCATTTTAGCTGCTCTCCTCTGGACTGCCTCCACTCTGTCTATGGGTGAAGGTGGTCCAGAGGATGGCAAAACTGAAATGGTGTGTGGCCTGCATCAAAAGCCCTATGAGAAGAGATGAAAGGACCTCAATATGTCCACCCTGGAAGGGGGGGAATGGAACTAAGGACCATACACAATATAAAATAATATATAGTCAACACCACCAACTCAGCCCTTGTTTCCATCTCAGGGATTGTGATAACATCATGGGCCCCTCAAGCTTCATCCTTGAGGTCTCTATGATGTCATCACAACCCCCCGAAGGCTTCACTCTTGAGGTCAGTGATGTCATCACAACCACTTGATGGAAACACAGCCTTCTTTGTTGGGTATGATTGCCTGTACCTTATTCTATAAGCAGCAGTATTTGCTAACAGGCAAATATTTCACTATAGACTTTTGTTAATATGTACGTCTAGAAAATGACATTGATATTCCCATTTTTCTTTTCATTTTATTATGAAGATATGTAAGCTGAATTTTGTAAATTTTCCTGGCATTTTGCCAAACCAACCTTTCTCTCATCTTGGTATGGTGCGGTGTTGTTTACCATGCAAATCATGTTGTAGCACCATCCAAATACTTCTGCAGTGTGACTGTAGTATGTGCCTGTAACAAGAGCTCACAAGAAATATCCAGAATTTATAATAAAGCAGTTATTTATTCTTGTTATTTCTTTTTGTGTCTCATGTGATTAGTACCTTGAGCAAGCTAGCTGTCTTGGAGGGAGGGGCAGAAGAGGGTAATTACGGCTTAAAACAGGAGTGCAACAAAAATATTTTTTCTAAAAAGATACTTTCAGCTACTTTTAATAAAAATCATACATGTGATACGTCCAACTTGCTTAAGAGGGAGATTTGGATCAAATTAGTCGGGAGATTGGCCTGCTGGTAGGGAGATGCCGTAACGTCATGCATTTGTCCTTAAATGGCATCAAAAACATAAGAAAAAAGTCATTACAAAAAAGTAATGCATTTCATTTTATCAAGAATAGGCACTAAAAAGAATAAACAACTAGTTACATAAAGTTATCAGATACATTGTTCATCACTGATTTCATTTTTATGTGTCTTTATCTGCCCAAAAAAGATGGATATTTTGGACAGAATTTTACTTAAGCAGGAGATTTTGTTTCCCAGGAGGGAGGGAGGGAGTTCAGTCAAAAAAAAAACAGGAGTCTCCTGCGTAAAGAGGGAGATATCACATGTATGAAAAATATTAGTATACATGTCAAATCTACTTTTCTAGGTACATCCTAGGTTTCACATCATGAGTTATTGTACTTCTCATTCATACCCACTGCCAGGTTTACAATGTTATTTCAAGGCCAAATGTGGCAGCCATCTTTTTTCTCTTAAAGAAAAAAAATCTAAACTTGAAACATTCCTAAAATCCTCACATGTTGATGGAACTAGAACATTTTACAACCCTGGAAGCCATCCGGAAATTTTAGTAGTGAAAACAAGGTAGGGTCACATTTTTTGCTCGGTTTCCCTGCAATGTTGCTTTAAGTGTCTGTGCAGGCAGGTAAGTAGACTGTGAAAACAGCAGAGTCGATGGGCTGCATTTTCAAAGACGGCTGTTTTCTGCACCCATGCAGAGAGACCCTTGTTGGTTCACAAGTTGTTTTCTGCATGGGCGTTGTGTTTTTGAACATGGAGCCATTTGCAACCAGCTCCACAATTTATGTTAGCTTGCACCCATTTCTTGGTGCTGCTATGCTTAAATATTATACCTGATTGGACCACGCATAACATTCTCCGGCTCTCCACAGCTGTGCCTACCACCCTTGTGGCAATTAAGACTTAGCACTAATTCAGAGCTTTTTTTTCTTCACCAGTGGCTGCTGAGTTGGGCTGAGTCCCAAAATAAGCTGAAAATCTGGCCGGAGGTGTCTGAAGACAGTCAGTTCTAAATGCTCCCCCCCAACACACACACACACACACACACACACACACACACACACACACTTTGTTTGCATTTAGCCACTAAATGGCAGTCAATTAAAGTAATTGCTTTGTATGTCAAGGGCTAGTCCCCTAATTAGCATGGCTAGCTGCAGGAGTGGAACTGGTCTGAACCCGATAGTAGTCTTAAATGTTTGTAAAATATTTACAGAAGAAGATGGAAGGTTTGATACCTTTTATTGGACCAACAAGTGTCTTGTACAAAGATAGAATTATGCACAAGCTTTTGGGACCACACAGGTTCCTTCTTCAGGTGAATAGCAAAACTGAGCAACATAAGCAGTATTTATGTCCTCTGTGGAGCAATTAAAAATCAGGAAGTGAAGTAGGAAGGTGACAAAGGGGAATAAAGATGAAAGTCTAAGATTCACTTTTTGGTCCAAAAAAAGGTATCAAACCTTCCATTTTCTCCTGTTTTGCAAGGACCAATATGGCTGGAATATTTTTATAGAATATTTACAGAAATGATATCCATACCCATGATAATATGTTACTGTACCTGAATAAAAAAACAAAAAAACAGTATTTTGCATTCTTTCGTTTTTATGGGTAGCATTCTGTTACATTTCTCTTCTTGGAACCATTGACCTGGAGTTTTAACTATGTTATGATTTGTGTACAAAACTCAAATCACACAGGTTCCTTCTTCAGGTGAATAGCAACACAAGACCTCCTTGTGAATGAGCTTGCTCAATGGAGTTTTCCTGCAATAAACTTGAACTTGAACTTGAACAACATTAACAGTATTTATATCCACTGTGGAGCAATTAAAAATCAGGAAGTGAAGTAGGAAGGTGATAAAGGGGACTAGAGATGAAAGTCTAAGATGCAAAATAAAAACATGAGAAGAAATGGGGAGGGGGCTAAGTAGGAACAGGTGAGTAGGAGATGCAAGAAAGCTAAAGGGAAGACAAAAGCACGCAGATAGGATCTGAGATCAGAGGCTGGCTGTAAGGGTGGAATAGACAGGAGATGCCTAAGAGATGCATGGAAATCAAGAAATTAGGAGAAACAGAAGAACAAATGCCTAGATAAACAGAGTGTGAGGTAGTATAAATAAAGGTGAGAAAACAAATGGGAGGGGGTGGGACTGAGCTCAAGCATTAGTAGGAGAGGCAGGGAGGATGTGATGTATAGGTAAAAAGAGGCAGATCAGGCAGAACTCAGAGAAAAGAATAATAATAAGAGAAATACAGAACCAAAGTGTGTTAAATAATGACATGATTTAGTACACAATAAAAATAATTACAGATTACCATAGTGTGTCATGAAACCAATGTCCCGATTCAGTCCAGAAATGTTAGATTTAAATTGTTTAATATATTTCAATTTCCATGTCCTTCTGTTCTGTGTGTTTCTGAAGTTGCATCTTAGTTTCAAGATGGATAAATCCAAGAGAGAGTGATCTGTTTGTGATCCTACACATGCCAATCCAGCAATGTGGTTTACCTAATTCAATGCAAGACATGCACAAATGGTTGCTGTATTGGGGAAACTAGCCAACCACTGAAAATCAGAATTAATCACCACCGTCACACAATAGTAAACCAGATTATCAGCACTCCAGTAGGAAATCATTTTTCACAAACAGATCACTCTCTCTTGGATTTATCTCTCTTGATACTAAGAGGCAACTTCAGAAACACACAGGACAAAAATCCACCAATATACCCACTCCCTGTCATGGTATATTGCTTAAATAATCCATTGTTAGGGGAAATAATTCATGCAGCTCATGCAAAACAATAACTACAAGTGGTAGTTTCAGAATATCAGCACTATCCCATCTTTTACATGTTCTCCCTTTTCTTTCAGAGGTGAACTTCTGAAGCAGATTGATGCGGGCGCTGCCCAATTTGTAAGTGGTGTCACTGCCACCAACAACATCTTCTGTCTCCCTGAGGCAGAAAAGGTCCCATCAGATCTAATGTCTTTCACACCTCTTGATAGTGCTCTCATGTACTACAGCTGTGGGCCTATAGGCTGCTGAACCTCTTTTATCGGCACGGCATTACTCCAGAGTCTTGTGGAGGAAGCATGTGGGAAAAACAGATGGTGGATTTGTAATGATTGCAGTTGCGACAGATGGACCGGTCTATGGTGTGAACAAGGACGGAGGACTTTGGCGAATGTAATTAATCATGAGTGATCTGACTTCTCAAGTCCCAGTGCTGGTGGCTCAGCAGATTGCACACTCATCTCTGAGGCCAGAAGATCAGAAGGCTGTGGGTTCTATCACGACACCAGGCACTTGGGTAAATACCAATAATGACACTGCAGTGCAGCATGAGGTGGGTGCTGCACTCCTGAGGTGCTGTCTTTTGGATAAGATGTTAACCCAAGGTCCCATCTTCCTGTTCTGGTGGTAGTTCAGGAGCGACCTGGGTTCAGGAGTGAGCTTGGGTGCTGGGGGTTGACAGCAATGGGATGAGGATTGAGCACCTGCTGGGCTGCTTTTCTCCCCCGGGGGGAGGGTTGGGGCATGTCCGGTGCATCAGCGGCTCCCGATGGAGAACGGGGGGGTGCTGCAGTACATCAGCTGCACATCAGTGTGGCTGACGCAGGTAGGGTTGCCGTGCACCAAGCGTCAGAGTGTATCATGTGGGGAAGGGGGGAAGAAAACCAGAACAAGGAAAAAGCTTGGCTGTGCGGGGTAGGTGATGGCACCTGACCCTCAAGCCCACCCCTGGATCCACCTCGCCTGGCCTTCCAGTTCCTCTACCTGGGCCCCCACCTACAGCCAGAGTCTAAACTGTAAGAGTGCCCAAGAGAAGGGGCGGCCCCATCCCAGAGGGGTTAAGCTGGGGGTGCTAGCTGTAGGGAGGGGGGAGAGAGAGGAGGCTCAGGGTCGAGGGGACCTCAGGCGGGCAGGAACAGGCAGGATGCCTGAGAGAGACTCCGTGGGCCATGACTGGAGTGACAAAGAATGGAAAAAAAATTTACTAGTATGCAACAGGAATGTGTCCCTGACCTTATGAGATGAAGTGTGTTCACAAACAACAGAGAATAAACAGATTTAAAGGATCTCTCCTTTATTTAGTTCAAATCTATTAAGAAAATTACTTGGTTCTGACTGAAGATGGCATCCAAAAATGTCTCACATTCAACACACCATTCCAACATAAATCACAATAATTAAGGACACCAATACTCAGCATGGGCCTACTTTTTAAAGTACTTTTTAAGGTCTTCGATATCCATGATCCATTAAAAAACAGAAGCAAGTGTAAGGCAGTCATTGGTACTGGATGTCAGAAGAGATTATTGCAATATAATTACTGGTGATGGCTAATAACAGTCCGATTACTGCACCTACGAAATGCCATAATAACCGGATTTCAGGTTATTTCACTTCCAAAAACCATAATAATATGAATTCCAGTTATTACGGCTTTTGCCAGCATGGACAAATGCCCACTGCACTTACTGCGCGACACACCGAGCTCAAGACAATTCAGGCATGTACTTACTTTTGTCAAGTAAGACACCTCAGGTAGTTGCATGTCCTCTTCATCTCGGCTGTGTCCTCTAAACACCACTAACTAACTTAAACACTAAAGCTCCCTTCACCAATCCCAGAAAAATTCAGTAGTTCATTCAACAAACCTGTGAACATAAACCTATACTTTTCACTCACTCCCTAACCTTCTCTTTTTCTTCTCATGGGTTTCCACACCAAGCCAATGACCCCAATCTCCATGGAAACAGTTATAGATCTCCGTTCCTTCATCTGAAATAAAAATTTTAACTGTTAAAAACATTTTTTTCTCATGTTAATTGTTATCCACACTGGGACTCTTAGTAAAGTCTTTAAAAGAAGACAATGATCCGCAGCAAACAAAATTACAAATAACTCATCAGAAATGCGGTATTTATGTCTACTGAAACTATTGCATTTTCAAAGTTGTTCACTTGTTTGCATGTTGACTACTTGTTTTTCTTCAACTTGGGTACACTGACATATCTAAATTGTAGCTGTTCCTTCCAACTTATATGCAGTTGTTTGACTGGTTTAACAGAACAAAGCAGTTTTTCTCAAAAAAGTATTTTTCTTCTTGATGACTAAATAGATAGCAGTCACCAGCAATTATAAAAAAATAAAGGATAGGCAAGCATGTAATTATGGATTTTTTTCACGCATCCTTGGTGTGTGATGACCACATAAATGTCTCGAGCTTCACTCTCGAGGTTTATGGGTCATCACACAACTTGGGTGTGTGAAAAAAATCCATAATACACACTTACCTATCCATTATTCTCTATTTTATCCACAATTACACAATCTTGGTAGCCCATACACTATAAAATACAATGTATGGTCTTTGGTTAACAAAGGCGCTGAAAACACTTCTCAAGGTTGCTATGACATCTAATAACCTCTCAGGCTATGATCTCGAGGTTTACAATGATGTCATGGCAACTTCTCGAAGTGTTTACAGTGCGGTTATGAACCAAAGATCATACATTATCCTATATGTTATGCTATCAGAAGAAGATATTCAGGGCACAGAGGCTAACACGTCTAAACTGTGAAGCCGTTAAGTGCTATTACAAAGTGCTTAGGAATCCATGCAAAACATTCATTTGCAAAGCCAGGGAAAGTTATGGACCAACTTGAGTCAGTGTGTAAAAATAAACATATAGCACATTTTATTCTAGACAGGGTGTAATAACAGAACAGGTCAAATTCCTCTAGTTAAACAAAAATGGCAAAGGGTTTCTTGATAGGTCAATCATATGTGTTTATTTATTTAAAATGTTTAACCAGGAAAGAGATACTGAGCTGATAACTAGTTTCTGGATGCATCCTGGGGGAGAGAGGAGCGGGAGATTAATACTAAGAATAAGAGGTCAAATACAATCATATAGTAACATGAGAAACAAAACCATTAAACAGTTGCAAATAGAAAATGAATATGAGTAAAAACACATTCTTATACGTAAAGAAGGGAAATGCAGTTGAAAAGCATAAACAGGGTGAAATCAGTGAAGGGGAGAAATGAAAAGATGCCAGTCATAGACAGTTGCAGGAAGTATAACAAAAGTTATGAAGAAGAGACTTTAGAGAGGAAGAGGAAGAGGCAGAATGAACTGGAAAGGGAAGGGATCACCAAAGTTTAGGAAATCGGTAATAAAAAGCATCCCATCCTACAGTATATTGTATCTCATAAGTCATATCTATGTATTTATTGATTCCTACACATAATAAGTAACGTAGTCCTTCCATGCATGTTACAGCTGCTTAAATGGGTCTAGTCCTATACTCCATGCTATGAACTTGTAGGTCACAATGAGTACCATTGCTGATTTGCAAACAATCTGACCAAATGCTGCTGCCTAGCTTACCTTACCAATCTGGAGGGAATGTTTGGAACCATCAATAGTCGAGCACGGGTCCTGAGGAAAATATAGGGGCAATGCAGGGGGGGGAGGATAATGAGTATCTGATTGCCTGATCCAACCTAAACAACTGATACAAAGAGCTTATCGTAATGGAGTGGTGACTGCCCAGAACATTGACCAGATGTGCCTGAGGGAGATGGTTGAAGGAGCTGGACAGTCAGAAACGTTACTCATGAAGGAGATTAGATGAACATGTAAATAACCCCCTTCCCCATGGTAGATTGGTACAGGAGGACAGGAAGAAAAAAAACATGTGGATGAAAAAGGTATGGCAATGACGCTCGTCAAAAGGATGGAAGTCTACTACCTCACCACCCATTCAGGGTGGAGACCAAGTATTGAGGATATACATAGGCAGATTAATGAGCTTACTGAACAGGTGGCAGATATGTGGCCTGGCTGGGAATGACATTGTCACCATGCGTCATACACACCAGGTCAGAAGAGGACTTAGGGGCACCCTGGTGCATCCATGCCGACAGACAGAATGATGCTGGTAACTAGAGAGGACATCTACGCTACCACTGTGGCGAAGCTGGGCACACCAAAAGAGAATCCAGCCAAGCTGAAGCCCCTCAGTCGGTGGTGCAGAAGTGTTAAAAGGGAACAGTCACCAGCAAGGGCCCCCACACTCAAGTGTGAGGCTGGTCCCAATGTGCACTTTGTGTGCAAAAACATTTTCCTGTACCTACTGTTTACTGTAAGACAATAGACTGTATCAGACTCATCTTGCTTAGTTCTAGGCTGACATCTTCTGTTACTACAAATCCCAGAATCCCTTGCAACTGACACCAGAGCAGTAGGCAGCAGTGAGAAGGTTCAATAGCCTACAGTGCATATTAGAGTTGATATAAGCTCTGGTCTTTCCTTTTCTGGTCCTGCTGTTCTCCATGGGCTATGTATAGTCACAGAGGACTGTACTTACCCATGGAGAAAAGTAGTCCTGGAAAACATCTGATCAGAGATTATAAAAGCTCTAACATGCATTACACACTACTGAATCTCCCACTGCTGTCTACCGATCTGATGTCAGCTGCAGGGATTCTGGGATTTGTAGTAAAAGAAGATGTCAGCCTACAAGTAAGATAACTTGGTCTAATACAATCTACTATATTACAGTACCCAGTAAGTAAACCAAAATGTTTTTGCATGCAAAGTGCACATTGGGACCATCCCACACTTGAGTGTGGGGGCCCTTTGTGCTGACTGTCCTGCTTTAAACAAGAAGCACCCAGCTGGCCCGGTGGCACTGAGGGTTGAGGCACTGGACACCACACCTCGCTCCGCGCTGGAAACCTGTGTTCAGGAGTGAGCACGGGTCACCAAGGGTTGGCCAGGGATGAGGGAGGAAGGGAGAAGGATTGAGTGCCCAAGGGACTGCTTTCCTTTCCCAGGTGGCTTGCAGCTTCCTGCTGAATGATTGCTCCTATAGAGGCCTGAGGGGTAGTGTGGGATGGGGGAGCAACACTGTTCTGGGTAGCAGCGTGAGCACACCTCCATGCATCCGGGCATGCCAGCAGTAAGGGGAGAAAAGTGGAAAATGGAACTGGCAGACCCCATGATGGTCTGGACGCTCCCCTGGTACCAGCTTCCCCGGCTTCTGGATTGTGCTCCCAAGGAGGGAGAAAGCTGGCATGCCTCCCTCCGGCTTTGCCACGGGGGTGGGAAAGATGAGGAAATTACTGGGGCAGAGCTGAATCAGGGGCAGTTGGGCTCAGAGGACGAGCCCTCTGAGGGAGAGCTGAAGCCACCTGCCAGCTCCAAGGAGGAAAATAGAATAACACAAAAAAAATTAAAAATGAGAAGCACCGCCAGGAAAATTTCCATCCATCTTGGCCCAGTGCAGAGTCCCTGAAACAGACTACACCATCAGTAAAAAGCTGCGGTACAATATTGTTGCAAAGCAACTGACTGGACTGCCTAGGAGGGTCCCAGTAAAACTTGAAGGCTTTGCCAGTACTTAAAGGGGAACTGTCAGCAATAAGAACCTCACACGCAAGTGTGAGGCTGATTCTAATTAACCCTTTGTGTGCAGCAACACTTTTATTACTTACTGATCACTGCAGTGTCATAAATAAATCAGGCTAATGTCATTGACTTGTTAGATGCCATTTCATGCAACCAGACATCCCAGAATTCCCTGCTGCTGACATCAGAGGAGAACTGCAGAGTTGGGAGATTCAATTGCCTTCGATAGCCTGCAGTGAATATCAGAGTTTTTTGTAAGCTGTAATCTACAATGTGCTGGACTGCTGTTCTCCTGGAGCTAGGTACAGTCAGGTTACTAACATACTATTTGCCAGCAGATTAGGCCTTACGGTCTATCGAGTCTGCTCGAACCTTAGATCCTTAGTTGGGTGCCGAGGCCCTCCCATCCCTTGTGCTCCAGAAACCCCTATCATCCATCCCCAACCCCTGGGACAGGCCATCATCTGATACATCCACTTTCTGTGTCTGTCCCACCCTCTCTTGAAGCCCTCCACTGTGGATCTCTGAACCAGCTCGCCAGGCAGTGCATTCCAAGGGTCCACCACCCTCTCAGTGAAAAACCTCCTCCTTCTTTCCCCCCTCAACCTTCCAACTTCAAACCATGCCCTCTGGTGATACCTCCCTGCTTTAGTCTAAAAATCTCCTCCATGTTTACCCTATTTATTCCCTTGAGGTACTTGAAGACCTCAATCATGTCCCCCATGTCTCTCCTCTCCTCCAATGAAAACAGGCAGAGCTCCTCAAGTCTGTCCTCATACGTCAAATCCCCTAGCCCTCGTATCATCTTAGTTGCCCTCCTCTGTACCCTCTCCAGGAGCTGTATGTCCCTCTTCAAGTGTGGTCTCCAGTACTGTACACAGTACTCAAGGTGTGGTCTAACTAGTCCATTGTACAGCAGCAGAATCACTTCCTTGCTCCTAGAGGTGATCCCCTTACGATGCATCCCAACATCCTGTTTGCCTTGCTAGCCGCTCTCCTGCACTGCTCAGAGTTATTCATGCATCCACCATGACCCCTAGGTCTTTTTCCCTATTGAGGCTCTCGCCTCCCTCCCAGGGTGTACCTGTGTTTAGGGGTTTCCCGACCAAGATGCAACACCTTGCACTCGTGATATTGAAATTTAATTTCCATGTGTGAGCCCAGCTTCCAGGGTGTCCAGGTCCCGCAGGGCCAACCTCCTCTTCTCCCTCAACTACTGCTCCCATCTTGGAGTCATCCACGAAGAGACTCACTTCACACCCTATACCCTCCTGATGTCCGATATGTATGCATTAAACAGGATTGGACCCAGGACCGAGCTCCTGGTACCTCACTACCAACCTCTCTAGGGTTCGAGAGCTCCCCACAGACCACTACTGTCTGGGTGCGTCCAGCTAGCCAGTTTTCAATCCATCTGACCATCAAAGGGCCTACTCCTAACCCCATCAGTTTCTCCACCAGACCATTGTGGGGGACAGAGTCAAATGCCTTGCTGAAGTCCAAGAATAATGCATCCACAGGCTTTCCCCTGTCCAGTTCTGATGTTACCCATTCGTAGAACTCCACAAGATTGGTTTGACATGATCTACCCAGCACAAACCCATGTTGCCAACTATCCAGACCTCCCACCTCCTCCAAGTACACCCCCAATCGTTCCTTTAGTATACTCTCCATTAATTTTCCCACCACCGAGGTCAAACTGATGGGTCTATAGTTACCTGGTACTTCCCTCGACCCCCTTTATGGATTGGCACATGTGCCTCGCGCCAATCCCTAGGCACCCTCCCTGTCTCAAGTGACCTGTTGAAGAGCTCCGCCAGGGGTGCAGCCAGTATGTCCACCAATTCCCATAGTACTCTCGGATGAATGCCATCCGGCCCAGGAGATTTGTCTTTCTTTAGGGCCTTGAGGGCTAACCACACCCTTTTGGTGGAGATAGCATCATCCGTCCCCTCCACCTTACTGGCCTTTTTATCCTTATCCAGATGTGACACCCCTTGGGTACCTCTCCCTCCCTCTTGCTCCATTTCTGTTGCTCCCCTGATCCCACTCACTGCCGCTTCTATCCCCTTCTTGCCTTGCTTTGTAGATATCCCATCCCCCTCACTAGTGAACACAGAGGCAAAGTACTCATTAAATACCTCTGGTCCCTCACCTCTTCCACCCACCCTCCTTCTGATCTCAATCTGCTGAGATGGCCCTTAGTTTTTCTCCACTCCCCAATGTACCAGAAGAACCCCTTTTCCCCTCCTTGTATCCCCGGTGCCAGCCGCTGCTCTTTACTGGACTTTGTTCCCCTCACCATACGGGTGACTTTTCTAGATGCAAGATGGTACATTTCTATCCCTATCCCCTTGTTGTTTTATATTTTTGTAGCGCCTTCTTTTCTCTGACCGCTACCTGTACCTCACTGGACCAGCAGCATGGTTTATGTGACCTTGCTCCTTACGCTTTCAACTTAGTGCAGATCCTGACTGCCTCATGAAGTCCCCGTTTTATGACCTCCCATCTCCTTTCCACACTTGTCATTGAGGTAATCCCCTTCAAGTGATCCTTGAGAATATTTCCCATGCCCTCAAAGTCTGCCCCCCTGAAGTCCACTGCCAGTGTCCTAGATCTCCCCCTCCCTCCCTCCATGCTTATTTGAAACCAGACAGTATTGTGCTCGCTCCCAGTCAGGGGGTCCTGTACAACCAGGTCCCTTACCAGATCCCCATCTGCCAGAACCACATCCAGGACATGCCCCTCCCTTGTGGGCTCCATCACATGCTGTGTTAAGAACACATCCTGGAAGCCGTCCAGCAGCCTCTGCTCCTTGGCCACCTTAGAGGACATGGTTCCCCAGTTTGTACCTGGCATATTGAGGTCCCCCATCAACACCACTCCTTCCCCTTTTGGTCCACACTGGGCAATGATGTTGTCCAGCAAACCATCCTCTAGAACATCACTCATCCCGGGGGGCCTATATACTACACCTAGCTTGACCTTATCTCCTGCTAGGGATCGTGGGTGACCCATAAGGCCTCCACATTCCTCTGCCTCTTCTACCTAGCAATTTCTATGTCATCTGTAATGAACATAGCCACTCCACCCCCTCTGCCCTCCTTTCTATCCTTCCTAAGCATAGTGTACCCCGTACGTTTGGGGTCCCAGTCATGGTTTTTGTTGGCCCACGTCTCCGTGACTGCCGCCACATCCACCCCCTCGAACAGCATGGCCTGGAACTCTGGCAACTTGTTTCCCAAGCTCCTGGCATTTACTAACACCAACCCCCACCCCTTATCCCTGATCCTCTTTGTTGAACCCCACCCAGATTCCTTATACTTCCATCCTCCCTCTGCTCCTCCTGAAACCTCCACCCCCAGTCTGTTTCCCCCCTCCCCTCCTTGGGCTTGAAGGCTACTCCCCTCATCTGTAGGACAGGGCTTCTGGTCAGCCCCTCCCTTAGTTACTTAGGTACTAAGCCACTTGAGCACAGCAGGACCAGCAAACATCTGATTTTAGCTTACAAAATCTTTAACATGTATAATGCAGGCTATTGAAGGCTATTGAATCTCCCAGCTCTGCAGTTCTCCTCTGATGTCAGCTGCAGGGGATTCTGGGATGCCTGGTTACACAAAATGGCCTCTTAGAAGTCAGCAGAATTAGCCTAGTGCATTCTACTCTGCTGCAGTAAACAGTAAGCAGAAAATGTTTTTGTGCACAAAGTGCAAATTGGGATCAGCCTCACACTTGGGTGTGAAGGTTTTATTGCTGACAGTTCCCCTTTAATGGTTGGAAAGTGGGTCTCCACTGACCGTCATTTTTAAGGATCAAAATCAGCAGCATCTGTGACACTTGCCTTTGTACCCCTTAGAAGGACAAATCATTTAAGGAGTGAATGATTGACCTTATCAATACCTGGGGGTTACATGTTGTTATGTAGATGGAGTTCCTCTGAAGCATGGCAGGAATACAGATGCTGATGAAAACACTTGTCTTGATGTGCTGTAGTATAGGAATGAAAAATGAAGTGCCTGTCCTGATTGGGTTAAATGCTTATATGGTTTTACACCTCTCATAGCTATGAGTGGAAATAGAGGGCCCCAGATGCATCCAAAAAAACCTTTGTATCCATGCCTTGATCTGTGATGCCTACCAGACTGAGTTACTTACTACAATGCCTTTGCCTGGGATCTGCCCATTTGATGACAAACAACTGGTTTTGCCACCCCAAGTTGAGTGCTCTGAGACAGGAACTGTTGAAGTCTCACAACTTGGATCGTATTCTGCATTGATCACTGATACATCTGTGGATGGAGAGCAGCCACATTGACTGATGATGGAGCGAGGATTGCTGTTAGCCCCTACTATTTTTATTTTATATTGTATTGTTTTTTTTCCTCACCTTGGCTGCCCAGCTGATCCTATCAGACCTACCACTCAACCCTGTCACCCGGCTTCTCTGGGTCTTACCGCACTCCCTCAACTCTCACCCAGAGGGTCTCTGTGAAGGTGCCTGGTCATTGGTGCAGGGCCTGCAGTGGCTTCGGCATTATCCTGCTGCTGTTTTTTTCCCAGTTTTTTTGTCCTGAGTGAACTGCCGCGTGTGCCTTGGATGCAATTTGGGAGCTCTGCCTACACGGAGACCACCCTAGCATCCTGCATGCAGTCCCTCTTCCCTGCAGGATCACACTGTGCTGCCTCCTGGAGACCTTCAGACAGCAGACAAACAGAGAGGCCTTGTAACCTCCCTCCCTGATGGAGGAGAGCTGTTCTAGGGATGTTCAATCCTCCCTCCATGGCTGGCCCTCTAGCAACCTACATCTGTTTCCAAACCTGGGTCACCAGCACAGCAGGAGGTGAGGCACCAAGTGCCTTGGTCCTTCACACCACTGGGCCAGTACCCATACTATTTTAAGAGCTTGAAGGGTTATTGTCCGTGTGAGTCATAAGATGGAGAAAGAAGTTACTGTTCACAGACAGAGAACACTGGCTCACATTTTGGAACAGAATCTGTGTAGAGTGTGGCCCCAGACAACTCCATCTCTATGAAGCTCAACCCTCCTCGGTCATTTGATTTCAGAGACTCGGATTCCCCAGTGTTGGAATTGTATAAGTGGGTACTGAGCCATAAACCTGCCAAATGGTCGAAGTTTTTTCTTTGAGTGAAATCCAGATATGTCTGATGAGAGGAGCATGATACCTGTCTCAATGGCTACCCAACCATTCCTTGAAAGATCAAGATGTTTGACCCAAGCAGATGTGGAAGACATCAGAAAATAACTCCTGTAGTTGTCAGCAATGGACATCATCAGAGGCAAGGAACTCGTATGTTTCCACAATTCTGTTTGGATGAAGAATGGAGCTATAATTATGTGCATTTCCTACCATACTCTGAACAAGTGTGCAGCTATGAGGTACTATACCATGCCATGCCATGCCATGAGCGGAGGATGCCCTCTAAAAATGAATAGACACAAGGCAGGTCGTTGGGTGGGTTAAAGAGTTTAATCAGAGGTGATATTCCTCAGATGATAAAATCAACTTTGGAGAATGGCCGACACCTGAGCCTTCAGTGTCAGATCACTGTCAAGGATCATGCCCAGATTTTTCACCTTGGCAGAAGCAACAAGCTGAGAAGCACCAAGCATACGATTGGTTGTCTCTTCTATCTGTCCAGCTTCCTGCCGATGTAGAGACCCAGTCACCAATACTTCCATCTTTTTGGGTTAACCTGTAGCCAGTTGGAGGATATCTAGTGCTGTATCTCAGTCAGACAAGTATTAAACACAGAGACTGTGCCCTGTAGTCCTGATGCAGAAGACATATACAGCTGAGTGTCATCTGCATAGCACTGAAACCCATTTAAAAGACAAAGAACCTCTGTGCGTAAACACTGAGGCAAGAGTTACCCCAAAGGGCATTTGGCTGGGAAGCCAAGTTTCAAGAAAATACAAAATCACACATGCCCCCACAATGCAAAGCATCATGGGCTGCATATGCAAATCACCACAGAATGTTATGCTGGTCCAACTTTAAGCAAAATTGCATGGTGCCAAAAGGCCTCTCACACAGTTTGCAAAGGGTGCTAACAGAAGACATAGACACGTGTTTCGTCCTACCAGGACTCATCAGTATGCCTCGTCTGTTTGACACCCCTGTGGAATAGACCAGCTACCCCTAAGGCAGTGTGCCTGGAATATATTGTGGTGAACCCATTAAAATAAAAAAACATTTAAAAGACAAAGAACCTCTGTGAGTAAACACTGAGGCAAGGGTTACCCCAAAGGGCATTTGGCTGGGAAGCCAAGTTTCAAGAAAATACAAAATCACACATGCCCCCACAATGCAAAGCATCATGGGCTGCATATGCAAATCACCACAGAATGTTATGCTGGTCCAACTTTAAGCAAAATTGCATGGGAAACCCATATTGTACCGTCTAATGCTATCTCCCAAGGGCAGCATGTACACCGTGGATAAAATTGGCAAAAGGATCGAACCCTGTGGAACACCACAGGGCTGGGGTGTCGGGTGTTAGGAGATATGCATCTCATAAAGCACATACATAGAGGATAACTCATGGGCAACTGTGCACAACAAGCCTGTGTTGGCATTAAGAGGTTGCCATGGTAACCACTCATCCTCAAGAACAAAGCTTTAGAGGTTTTGGTTGCATGACAGCCTTGGGATGTAAACTCAGACTTGGCTGCCCAAATATTGTTTTTTATAGTGTATGGGTGCCTGCATTTGAAATTGTTCTTTAAACCAGTTTGCTTCACATGAACACTCACTGCTGAGACATGCTGAGCAATCACCGGCCTCACTTCCCTCCCCAGTGAGTTCATCTCATGTTCTCCCTAACTGATGTAATGTGGCATAACTCCAGCTGCTCCTTTCCACGTTCTTAAAATGAAAAAAAGATGACTTTCTTGATCACCAAAAATGTTTTGTCTGTGTCAACATCAGTGATACGGACATTCTAAGTTGTACCCCAGTAGTTACATACCTAGTGCAGTAGAACAACACTTTTACATCATTACTGTGGCACACAAACCTATTCTATGAATGGAATTTAATCCTGAACAGCGATCCGCCTCACACTGCAAACTTATTAGCAATCACTTGCAAGGTGTCTAGAGGCATTTATAATACATTTTCTATTCAGTTTATTTTTTTTTATTTAAAGCAAGTGCAGGTAGCGCTACTGCTTCTCTCTCTCCCCCCTCTCCTTGCATCTAAAGTGGTTTGCTCCAATTTAGCATTCCCAGCATGAGGTGAGAACTGAACCCTGCATAACAGGGCCTGCAGTTCTGATCTTTGATTGGCTGCAATCACTAAAGTGTGCAATATTATTGGAAACAGAACTAATATCGGGTTTGTTGCACAAAGCAATCCTTGCCCTACATACCACAATATACAATGAGTAGGGCCAGGATATGCACATCCTGGGGGTCTGAAGGATACCCACTTATGCACTAACTACATGCACCCACTGAGTACCCCTGCCTAGGGCCATCCCAACTGGAGCCTGTGCAGCTGGGGAACTGGGCTGGGTAGGGGGTAGAGAGTTGGTGCACCCACAGGGGGTAGCATGCACAATGTCCTTTACAGTCTACCATGCCAGTTTTGGGGGGCTGTCCATTACATCAGTTTGAGATCTTTTGAAATGGGTGCATACCCTCCTATCCAGAGGCCATGTGGCCACATGGCACCCAAAGCTATGCACCCTGGCACCCCTCCATGCCAAAGAGGGCCGGCAGGTGAATGTTGACTGCATGGGGCTATCTGATGAAACTTGAACCTTTTCAGGAGGACTGTGGGGGTCATAGCAGTCTGTGTGTGGGCCATCATGTCCCATGATCCACTGCTCCCACAAAGCAAGGGATTCACTTTGGGGCTGGTTGAGACATCTAGTCAGAAGCCCACAATCCATCTCCCTGGCTGCCCCTGCCCCATGCATTGATCTATGCAGCCAGCAGGAAGTCATGCATCTCAGCCCTTGTATCCCATGGGGGATGGCTACATGAAGTTTAGTTGCATATTCCAGAATGTGCCCCTACCAGCCCCCACCTGCCCCCACCAGCATGTACCGGGCCCATTCATATGTAGGGCCCATTATGAGTAATTTCTAGTGTTTAGCCAGGTTCATCACACACTCTTTAAGTTTCAGTGTCAGGACAGATGTGTGTCAGGGGGACTGGCATACAGGCCTCTGGAGAGGGGGTTCTGCTGATGGCAGTTCAGGTGTGCAGTGGGGGCCTGTGATGCCACAAGGGCTCAAGCAGGGATTCCTCTGGCTATCGAGGCCAAGCCACACGGGTCTGGATGCTTGCATTGGGTATTCAGACATCTGGACCTGCTCCTTCATGCACCAGTGATCCACTATGGCTCCCAGGATGGGTATCCGATTGGATGCCTGCCTGTGTCTGTTACTCCACTTCCATTCACCCTGCGCAGTCCAGCTCACCGGGGGCGAGGCTGCAGACAGGTGCCTCAGGGGTGCTTGCAGTTGTGAATACCACGCACCCTGCACCTGTCCGGGGCAGTGGAGTTACTGAGGCAGGAAATGCACCTCCAAAGCATAATTCCTACCTGTTCATGCATAGGCCACATTAAGAGCGAGTAAGGACAACCTGATACTGTACCATTTGACCTGGTTCAGATCTGCCTCTAAACTGGTTCTGGCCCAGTTTGGAAAATGTACCTGTTTTGGCAAACTAGAGTAAATCAGAACCTTCTGGAAAAAAATCTATGTCAGAATCTGAACTAGGTTACAGCAGACCCTCCAATGTCCTACAGCAGTTAGAATGCAAAATTGCAATGCTGCTTCCCAAAAAGCTGTGTGGAATGTTTTTTTTTGAATTCTGTAGAGTTCTGGAAAGCATCTCTATGTGAATCGCGAAATGACACATAACCACAAAATTGGAAAAGAAAGTTGCAGTTCATGTTAACTGGAATACTATCCCACTGTTTATGAAAACCATGAATTAGTAATCAACAGTTTAAAAATAAAATTCACTTTTGGAATTTTAGAGTTCCTCTTCTGAGAGAATTCTGCAGAACTTCTGAAATTCTGAGGATATCTAACGATGCACGTTTAAGGGTTGCACACAGCTCTACTGATAGTGCATAATGGTTTCACCCACATCCAGCCACGGTCAATATTTTACCACTTAAATACTTTCTCCTCATTCATGGTTGGGCTGGCAAATTCTTCAGTAGGGCAGCAGACTAAGCAACAACCAACTAATTTTAGCAGGACAACAAACACAACAAAAAACTGAAAACCAGCCTACACACCACTGCCACATAAGTAGTTATGTGCAAATCCCACACAACAGCGGTTGCCAGTTGCCCCAAGAAAACACATCCAGGGGAGGGGATTTACAAGTAACTATTTATGTGGTCATGGAGGGGGGAAGGGGGGAAAGCAACAAGGCCATCACCCAAGTTTTGTGAAAACCAATTTTTTTGTAAGAAATAGTGGATGGGTGACCATCCACAACAAGGCTGTGTTTTCATCGAGGTTGCTGATGACATCATACATAAGGATGTAAATCCATCATGGAGGTCACGGAAACCATGATAGTCAGGTGCCTCCATGACTTTCGCCTTTTTTGATGGTTTCCCTTTTGCGAATGCGCAGTAGCGCGCTGTCTGTCTGGAATGCGCATGCGCGAGTGGCGTGATGCTCTAGATCCTCAGAAACGGCCCCTAAGCAGGCATTCACATATTGGTGCCATCTTCTCTGCTTGTGCAGCAATTTTCAACAGGAGCACAACCAGGATTCGTTGGGGCTTCTCTGGTCGCCAAATTAAGTAAAAACATGATCGGACGACGTTCTGACTGCCTGCGTTTGAGGGAGAATTGCTGGTGGCCTGGAGGGGGAGGTAACAGACAGTCCAGTGAAGTGTTGAATCGGGGAAGGCAAAAGAGTGAACGTGTGTGGCCTTCGTGAGTCTCTGCCTAGAAAGTGAACTTGTGGAGAGTTCAGTCTGAGAAAGAGCCAGATAGTGAACTTGTGGAGGGAGTGACCCTGCAAAAGCTAAAGGCAGAGGGACAGAATAAAAGCTATCTTCTTGTATCCCTGTATCTGTATTTGAGGGAGGATTTGCTTGTGTGGATGTAAGAAAGCCACAGGCAGCAGCTGAACTGAATTCCTGGACTGGGGAGAGTGAAATTGTGAGCTGTTGCTTGTGTTTTGCATTGAAACTGCTAAAGGGAGAAGGAATAAAATAAAAAAGAACTTCTACTGGACAGCACTGCTCAAACAGCATGTCAAGAAAACACATCAGTTAAGTGGGTGGGTGCTCTGGATTAATTTCATGCTGCTAAAAGAAGCACTTTCAAGCAAAGGGCAGGGAGTTTAGCCTGAGGCTTTAGAGTGCAAAATATGCAGCAAAAAATGTTTGGCTGATGAAACAGCAGGTGAAGAGCAGAAGTTCTTGAAGAGAGGTGGAGTGCAAGAATTTCCACAGAGAGATCCCCCCACCATATTTCATCCTGCCAGGGTCTGGAGAAAAAGTGAACTTTGTGCCAGCCTTAACCTGCCTTGCATTGACCTGCCACAGGATCACAGTGCAGGAGCAACGGACTGGTCCAGGAACCTGAAGAGGGACAGAAGAGAAGGCCTACAGTGAAAGTAAGGTAAGGTCACTTCTTTTTATAACAGGTGTGTGTGTGTGGGGGGTAGACACTGTGCAGTTAATTGGATTTTCTAAGCAGCAACCCAAGCTTGTTTGACAAAAAAAAAAAAAAAATGTAGTTCCTGAGTATTGTCCGGGCCACACCATATGTTGCTGCCACCTGGCTCTCTGTGTGAGCCAGACACCCAAGAGGGGTTGGTGTGCTGCCCTGTCACCGAGATTGACAGAGAGCTAAGTGAACTCCTGCAGCAGTGTAATGTGGGCCTGGGTCACTCAGATCCATGGTGGTGTGCGGGGGGTGTATGCTGCTGCCTAGACAGTGCAGCTTAAAAGGAAGACATTTAAATGACAGCGAACTGAGGTGGCGTGCATGGCAGGGTGGGTTTTGTTCAGCTGGGGATTTGCATCCTAGCCCAACAAAACCCACACTACCATACATGCCACCTCAGTTTGCTGTCATTGAAATGTCTCCCTTTTAGGCTGCACTGTTTAGGCAGCAGCATACACCCCCCGCACACCACCGTGGATCTGAATGACCCAGGCCCACATTACACTGCTGCATTTGTGCTGCTCAGGCAGGAGTTCAGTCTGAGAAAGAGTTAGAAAACAGATAACCCTGCACTGTCACCATGTGTTGCTGCCACCTGGCTCTGTGTGTGAGAAAGACACCCAAGAGGGATTGGTGTGGTGTCCTGTCAGTGAGATTGACAGAGAACTAAGTTAACTTCTGCCTGAGCAGGACAAATGCAGCCGTGTAATCTGGGTCTGGGTCACTCAGATGCATGGCGGTGTGCCGGGGGGTGTATACTGCTGCCTAGACAGTGCAACTTAAAAGGGAGACATCTCAGTGGCAGTGAACTGAGGTGGCATGCATGGCAGGGTGGGTTTTGTTATGCTGGGGTTTTGCATCCTAGCCCAACAAAACCCACCCTGCCATGCATGCCACCTCAGTTCGCTGTCAGTGAAATGTCTCCCTTTTAAGCTGCACTCCACAATCTGGGCATGGGTGGCTCACTCACCGTGACATGAAGATCTGTGCCATTCATGCTGTTGCTATTTCCATGTTGTCTTTCTCACAGACATCAGCAAAGCAAGTAATAGTCTGCTTTGCCTTTTTTCTACCTAGCAAGCCTCGTCTGGGGGGAAGCTCATAGCTTGGGACGTGGTGGTTCTACCTGTTAGAGAGTGAAGAGACAGACTGTGATGGTGACGATCAAGATCACAGAGATCGTCTCAGAAGATCAGCAAAAGAAGTTTGGGTGTTGTCCTGAAGTGACCGTCCATCCTCCATCCTTCCATCTCACGGACTCTCTCATCCTTCAAAGAAGACACTAAATAGAAGATCAACATCAGATAAGTTTGGCAGTACTCATTCATCTGTTGTACTGTACCACCAGTTGTTGAGACAGAGCTGTCATTTAAAAAAGCACTGTGACACAGAGACAGTTTTATAGACATTTATTTCATGAGACTGTGTGATCTAGACTGTCAATTTACAGAGCACCAGCTATTTGTTAGATTGTGAATCATTTCGAGACTGCAAGCATGTTGAGCATGTAGTACTGTATATTGTCTACAGCTGAATGTTTTGTGCATAGAAACATTTTAAAATACAGTAGTAGTAGTACTGTAATTTAATTTTCAGCTTTGAAATTGAATCTCAGAGTCAGGATTAGAATCAGTGGAAAATGGAGGTAGCTGTGCAACATCTGGGGGGGAGAAATTATTCTTCTGACAAATATGTCAAATCTAAGATTTCAAAAATGAATGCAAATGAACGCTGTGCTCAGTATGCTAGTAATGTTTTTCACGCGCGTGATGGCAAACTCTTTTGTTCTACAGGCAATGTGCCTGTGGATTTCTCAAGAGAGGCAAGCTGTGACAAACATCTGGGTAGTACAGTGCATC
This sequence comes from Neoceratodus forsteri, assembly GCA_016271365.2. Taxonomy (NCBI): domain Eukaryota; kingdom Metazoa; phylum Chordata; order Ceratodontiformes; family Ceratodontidae; genus Neoceratodus; species Neoceratodus forsteri. The sequence goes on from CM028138.1 coordinate 28,659,470, forward strand.
AGTGGAAAGGCAAAAGCGTAGAGCAGGCAAAGTTGCAAGGTATAAAAAAACCAAAAACTGTGACTGAACCGTTTAGAAATTCAACTGAGGAACAGTTACATAGAAGAACGGAGCTTTACAAATTAACTGAAGCTTTTACAGCAGCTAATTTCAGGCAACGCAGACTGATAGAGTTCTGTCACTGAATTAACATGTTAAGGTTACAATAAATAAGTTAAACACTGCAAACCTAACATGTTAATTCAGTGACAGAACTCTGTCAGTCTGTATTGCCTGAAACATGCTCTCTCTTTGCTACAAGACATTGCTGAAGCAAAATTTAGGTTGTGGCACCTGTGCTGCAGACAGGCAGGAAAGACACAGCTTTGACACCCCAACAATCTTTTCTTGTTCAGGCTGCAGGCTAGGTTGGTCAGCACCAGTTAATCAGACACCTAGCAGGTACTTAGGTGGTGGTCTTAACCTTTTTTTGGGGGGAGGGTCTGCCTTTCCTGTCTCTGGATCTTCAACCGCCCTGCCTACAGTATATGCTGTATTGTTTAAGAGGTTCTTGCATGAGTTAACAAATGCCACATAGATTTTGGTAAGAGTTGACCTGCTGTTACCAGGAAAAAAAATAGCAGCTGGGTCAAAATCAATCATTTGTTTTCTTTCACTCCTTTCATGTTGTACATGCTGGAATCGATTCCAACTAGTTAAACGTTCACTTACATTTTACTGTTCCTCTCAGGAACAAATATTTGAATGTGTTACATGAAATTGGTATGCTGTGGTTGGTAAAACTGACACTCACATTACAGTGACATTAACTGTCTGTGGACCAGATCCATCCCATCTATCTCTGTTGTGTTTCATTGATTCTGAAGGGTCCCGGACAGAAAGAAATATACTGCCCTACTAGGTCCATTTTGCATCATACAACACTGTGACTGCTGCACAGTGACATTTGAGATGTGCCCTACGGCTAGCATGTCACTTTGTTTTGATTGACCTCCCTGTAATTTAAGGAACAAATATATTCATATACAAGTAATGCTGTTCCTCCTGTTATTTCGAGGCACAGCAGCCAGGCTGGGATTGGTTTGGAATTTTGGCTACAAGCTGTGGTTGGTAACACTTTGGATTTTAGCACTTTTGTTCCTTACTGTACAAAACAGAAGTAGTGTAATGCATGAAATGTATTAATTCTGGACTGCGAACCAGAACAACACATAAATTTTATATAACAACAAGAATATATCCTTAAAGATGTATGACCTGGGCCAAATGACACTGTGAACACTTTCCTTAAACGGTATGAAAAAGCAATAAATTCAATAATTTGTTGCTAAAACATTGACTTTAATAGCATTGTATGTTACTAAAAAAAGTGCCTGTGACTTTGCCATGACATTTGCACTTTTGTCCACTACCACCCCGTGAATTTTTTAAAAAGTGGCCGTGACCAAACCATGACTTTTGTCACTTTTTCCCATGGCAAACTTACATCCCTAATCGTACAGTCTTCGAGAGCAAAGCTCAACAGGTCTCCATGATGTCATCAACAACCGAGATAAAAACACAGCCTCAGTTGCAGATGGTCACCCATCCACTATTTATATGGTATATGATAAAAAAAACGGCCAGGGCTCATTTAGTTTTTGTATTTTTTTTTCTTCTTTCAGTTGTGTGTTATCTTACATGTTCTCTGGAGTGGTTCTCTCCAGCTTCTCCCCACTCCTAGTGCCGTTGCCGCTCCCCAGCTCACTCCAGCTTCTTCGCACTTCTGCTCTATTCAGCTACTGTTTTCTATGCCAGACATTAAAATAAAAAAAACCAAAAATTCACTTTTGTGGCACCGAGTGGTGAAAGCTCTGTGTGTCAAAATTGGCAGTGTCCACTTCTTGCCGCTCGCTAATCATGCCGCCATGTTTCCGCAATTGTTTTCATTAGCGCAACATTGAGTGAGCCAATTGGGAGGCAGATCAAAGCTGAAAAACTGTTCTACTGTCGATGTGATGTCAGAGCGATAGCAAAATAACTTTTATGGCTGTTGAACTGTCCTATACCAAGATTTGGAAATGCACCATTTTCTGTGGTGAATAAGCCCTGTCCATATACTATATTTGCAATGCACATCTCTTAAGAATAAGATATTATCCCCTTTTATTACAAACCAGACATTAGTCACTGTAAATTGGGACAGTACTGCAGTAGCTTATTAGAAGTATCCCTTAACCATTTTTTTATTCTAGGGAAAAAGTTACGAGTTAAAGAAACTACGTTGAAAAAAAAGTCACCAAAAAAAGTCCACCCGCATATGCAGTTTGTTTTTATTAGACTCATTTGTGTTTTCAAGCCTTGTAGATGTCCCACAAGTAGCCTTTAAAGCCTGTTTGAGGATCTTTTAATTTCAACAGGCATTTCCTGATAAATGACTCTCTCTCTCTCTCTCTATACCTCTGATTATTTTAAGTTCAAATGTAATTTAAATACTTTTGTTCTGATTTTATGTCTGAACTCTGTACAGTGCTCAGAGCCTTTCTGGACTGGGCACTTTCCCTTGCCTTGCCTTACTATATCCCTATATAGAGTGCTATAATGATGCAGCCCATATGGGCAAAGGGGGAGGAGTGTCTGCGAGGATGGAGGGTATCGGCCTCACAAAACTGACTCGAAGATTATTAACAGATTTTTTCATGTTCCAACTGTTACGAAGCATTCCTGTATTCTGATTGGTCAGTGGGTGCCTGGAACAGTAATGTTATTTAAGGAACAAGCCACGAGGGGGTGTGGGTTATTGGGGGATTTACCATGGCTGGAGTAGTTTGCCCACAAGGCACAGCCGAGTGGGTAAATCCTCACCAGCCGTGGTAAATCCCCTGATAACCCACATCCTCCGAGTGGCTTATTGTGATTATACCAAGATTCATTTTTATGTTTGCTTGCATGCATGTGCAAGAAGCATAGTGCCACCATACAAGTTTTCATAGGTGTGCCTCCCCTACTTCCAATGCCCTCCCCCTTTTGCAGGCATGGCTGCACTGCGCCAATGAATATCCGAGCTGTCTATGACAGCCGTTCAGATGCAGTGGTGTACAGTTCTGAGGAAAACACCACCACAATCAGTGGTGGTAACGTGTAGTCAATTTGCATACTGCCATCAGCAGTATGCAAATTGCCTACACGAATGTCAGCACTGCATCTAAACTGTCATAGACAGTTTGTCATCGTCCCCCCCCCCGAACACTACATAGCAAACTGGGAGCCCACCCCAGCATGTTCATGCACTCCCCTCCACCCCACACTACCATGACCGACGGGGGTGCCCAATCCCCCATCGGCTCCACTACCCCTCCAAACAGACTTCTAGGTGCCATGCTGGGAGCCCACCCAAGCATGGCAAAAGTTGGTATGGCCAATGAGGGTGCCCAATCCCCCGTCAGCTCCACTGTCCCCCCAAAATAACTTTCCAACTGCCATGCTGAGAGCCCACCCCAGCATGGCAAAAGTCCTACGTCGTCTTCCTAAATAAGAAAAGAAAAAAAACTGTAAAAAAAAGGTCCTCTGTCGCCTGTCTTGCCCCCTTCCCCAACCTGCACCCACTGTCTTCGCACCCACCACCCCACACCCCCCGACCCCATACATATCTCCGGAGCCCAGCACGACGATCTTCGGAGGACTGGGAACATGTCCGCACTCTTCAAAGCCAACTGCGAACTGAAGAAATGCCGGTAAGCTGTATAGTGGCATAAATGGGTTTTTTTCAACTTTGGTGCATATCTCAGCCATTTGGGGGATTTTTCCACCAAACTTTCAACATGGGGTTCTTGGGGACCCACCTCATGAACTCAGTCACTGTCATTTTGTTATTCGACCCTGAAAGGTGATTTCATGGTCACTGTGCGGAACCACCTTTTGGGACCAAGTAATGAAATGACAGTGCCACAGTTCATGAGGTAGCCCCCCCAAACCCTATGCTGAAAATTTGGTGAGAAAATTCCCAAAAATGACTGTTTTATGAGCGTGCGTTGCGCAGTCCCTACACACACTTGTAACTGCACGAATTTTTAATATTTTCACTCCAGATTTTCAACATTGCCATTTTACCACACCTCCTTAAGAGCAGTAAAGCTGTCATTTTTCACATCTTGCCCAAAATGTGTTTTCGCACCTGTAGCGCAAAATGGCGCAGTCAGTGTGCAAAATCAATGTTTGGGACAGATTAAGAAAATCACAGTGACACTGTTCATGAGCAGAGGTCTTAAAATGGCTATGTTGAAAATTTTGTGACAAAAGTCCATAAAATGACTGTGTTACGAGTGTGCATTGCAGTTTCCATGCACCCTTGTAAGTTCACAAGTTTGTACTATATTCAGTCCAGATTTTCAACACTGGCATTTTTCCACACCTCCTTATGAATAGTACAGCTGTCATTTTTCACACCATGGCTGAAATGTGTTTTTGTACTTCCGGTGCAGAAATGCATGGTCGCTGTGGGAAATCAGTGTTTAGGACAGATTAAGAAAATTGCAATGACACTGTTCATGAGCGGAGGTCCCAAAATGCCTGTGTTGACAATCTACTGTAAAAAATCCCCAAACTAATTACATTACGGGTGTGCGTTGCACAGTTTATACGCACACTCGTGACTTCAATAGTTTTTTGATATTTTCACTCCAGATTTTCAACATTGCAATTTTTTACATCTCCTCATGAACAGTACAGCTGCCATTTTTCACATCCTGTTCAAAATGTGTTTTTGCACTTGTGGTGCCAAATGGCCTAGCCACTGTGCAAAATCAGTTTTCTGCTAACAAACTGATATTGCCACTATTCATGAGGTGGGGGTCACAAAAACCCATGTTGAAAATTTGGAGTGAAAATACCAATGAACGCCTGGGAAGTTAGGGTTTCTGACCATAACGCCCCGCCCTGTAGAGGTGAGCATGCTACCTATTGAGCCACTGACACTGATATGTGTAAATGGAGAGGTGCCTTTGAAGCTGAAGGGGAGGAGGCAGCACGAATGCAGAATGGGAGGGAGGACCAGAGTACATGGAGCCTGTAAGTGAAAAAGGACTGACCAGCAGAGGGCTTGGAATGAATGCTGGAAAAGGAGTGGGAGTCATCAGAGTGCCATAGTGATACAGTACTTGAGTGTGACAGAAGGCAGATGTTCACTGAGGTGAGAGGTAGGCCTGTGTCTGTCACCATCTTGGGGGGGGGATAGGCATTACATACAAGGACCAGAAGGGATGCCCACTGGGCTACCAGGACAAGTAAATACAGATCAAGGCATTGGGATGGAGATCGGGTAAGGGGGGGTCCCCTAGACTGCCAGGGAAAGTCAAAATATGTAGATGATATCATTGTGATGGCAATCGGGGTGGGAGGGGGACCCTAGCCTTTTATTTACGTTTTTTAACATACACCCCGCACCTCAGATGCTGGAGCAGGGCATGCACCACTGTGTGCATTTGTGAGGGTAGGGGTTGATAAAACAAGCCCTACACAGGTAGCCTGTCAGAACTCCCAAACCCCATTAATATGCCATTGTGTCCTCTACGTATTAATTTGCATAGGTGCATGGTGTCTGTTGGTGCCACCACACGAACAGATCAATGCCATGCTGAATGTGCACCTGATCATACCAGTGGTTGCACTAACTGGAACTGGACTTTGGGAAAATGAGAGAGTGCCTCAGAAAAGCACTAGCAAACAGGCAAGAAGGAGGGGTGGAGGAACAATGGAGAGTAATCAAAACAGCCATCACAGAGGCAACAAGCCTTTGTGTAAAGCAGATCAACAAAACAAAACGAAGGAAAAAACCACTATGGTTCTCAAAAGAGGTGGTAGGGAAGGTTAAGGAGAAAAGGATAGCATTCAGGAAATATAAGGAAACACAGAAGGAGAAAGACAGAGAACTTTATCAGTTAAAGCAGGAAGAGGCTGGGAAGGCAGTCAGAATAGCAAAGGCCCAAACCGAGGAAAGGATAGCCAACTCTGTTAAGAAGGGGGATAAGACCTTTTATAGGTACATTAGGGAGCAAAGAAAGACCAAAGGAGGGATACTGAGGCTTAATAAAGGGAGGAATGTGGGTAGAGGGTGACAATGAAAAAGCAGGGATACTGAATCGAATATTTCTGCTCAGTATTCACAAAAGAAGAGGAGGGGAGGTACCTAAACCAAACAAGAGAAACACTCTGAAGATGAGGGTCAATACCAGTCCATTTACAGAAGAAAGGGTTCTGAAAGAACTAATAAAATTGAAGGTGGACAAAGCAATGGGGCCTGATGGGATTCACCCAAGAATTCTAAAAGAACTAAGGTAGAACTAATGACACGTGACTACTCTCTTTAACAAATCATGGAGGATGGGGTGGTACCTGAGGACTGGAGGAGGTGGATGTGATTCCTCTTCACAACAGTGGGAGCAGGACAGAGGCAGAAACTACAGACCAGTTAGTTTGACCTCAGTGGTAGGTAAAATGATGGAATCACTTCTGAAGGAAAGAATTGTTGAGTACCTAGAGGCCAGTGGGGCACGGGACCCAAGACAGCATGGATTCATGATGGGAAGGTCGTGTCAGACGAATCTAATAGATTCCTTTGACTGGGTGACCAAAGTAGTAGACCAGGGAGGGGCTGTGGACATGGCTTACCTAGATTTTAGCAAGGCATTTGATACAGTCATACAAAAGATTAATACACAAGTTAGCCAGCCTTGGAGTGGGTCCCAAAGTGGTAGCCTGGATAAAAAATTGGCTAGACAACATGACGCAAACGGTAGTAGTAAATGGAGTCCACAGTGAAGAAAGCAGGGTTACTAGCGGGGTACCGCAGGGTTCAGTACTGGGACCGGTCCTTTTTAATGTCTTTATAAGTGACACTGCAGAGGAACTGGAAGGAAAAGTATGTCTCTTTGCAGATGACACAAAGATCTGCAACAGGGTTGATACACCAGATGGAGTGGAAAGGATGAGAAGGGACTTGGCAAGGTTGGAGGAATGGTCAAATGTATGGCAGCTCAGATTCAATGCAAAGAAGTACAAGGCAATGCAGCTGGGAAACAAAAACCCAGGGCAAGAGTACACAATGGGGGGTGAGATACTGACAACAGTAAAAATGGAAAGGGACCTGGGGGTAGTCATATCAGATGACCTAAAGGTGGGCAAGCAATGTGAGAGGGCAGTAAGGAAGGCTGGGGGGATATTGGGATGCACAGGGAGAGGCATCACCAGTAGAAAACAGGAAGTTATTATCCCTCTGTACAGACAGTTGGTGAGACCCCATCTGGAGTACTGTGTGCAGTTCTGGAGACCCCATCTCCACAAAGACATAGACAGAGTCGAGGCTGTCCAGAGGAGGGCAACCAAAATGGTGCAGGGTCTGCACCAGAAGACGTATGAAGAAAGACTAAAGGAGCTTAATATGTATACCCTTGAGGAAAGGAGGGAGAGGGGACATGATAGAAACTTTCAAGTACCTCAAGGGAATCAACAAAGTCCAAGAGGGTAGCATCTTTCAAAAAAGAGGTGTGCAAGAACAAGAGGGCACAATTTGAAGATGGGGGGTGGCGGCTCAGAGGTAATTTAAGGAAGTATTTTTTCACAGAGAGGGTTGTGGATGCATGGAACGGCCTTCCGGAGGAGGTTGTGGAGTCAAAATCAGTGGTGGAATTCAAGCATGCATGGGACAGTCATAAGGCAATTCTGGGGGGTGGGGGTCAGAAGAAGTAGGCTGCTGGTTAACTAGGATCTTCAGCTTATCCAGTAGGTAGGGAAATGGGCAGACTGGGTGGGCCAAGCGGTCCTTATCTGCCGTCAAATTCTATGTTTCTATGTTTCTACTTCAACGGGAGAGTGTTTGTGTGGGTATTCGCGGCTGCATGCAGTGTTCCTATCTTTATAAATGATTTTAAAAACACAAAATAATCCATATGGATTGTACTGGAATAATTCTCTGTTGTATGCATATCACAGAAATTGAAATGAATTAAAAAAGAATACCTCTCAATCACCAGCTTACAGCAAAATACCTATTTGGTGGATAACCAACTAGGACCTCTGCAAATACAGCTGTGAACTTCCATTCTCATTTTACTTTTTTCTCTCTCTAATGTCCTACGTTCACCTTTGCTCATCTTAAATGATTAAAATTAGAAATCACTTTTACTGTAATTAGTTCTGACTTGGGAAGTCTAAAAATGTATTCACAATCTTGATCCTGTATGCTTACAACTGTCAGTGTATATAATGTTTGTTATAATTGATGAATATGTCTCTAGTTTGATGAATACATTTAATAATGATATCGTGTTACAAAGAGTTACTTAGAGTTTTTCTCTTTTAGTCATGTTTCAAAGAAATGTATCTATCTTGATTTGAATCACATAAGTCAACTGAGTACAAACTAGTTAAATTTGCACTTGTACTAAATGTATTTCTGAAAGAATTTTGTTTTAATAACATTTTATTGATAAATAAAATGCTAATAAAATGCTTATTACAAAAATACTGTGGTGGAATATAAGTCAATGTAAAAAAAAATAAGTTTTGAATTGTTTCACAACATTCTGCACACTTTGCTTCTTGGAACCTGGAATTTGAAGTTAGAGGTTTTGACTACATTGCTACATGAATCTGGGATGGATTCTGAGTGCTGCTTTGATAGTCAGTTGACACCCTGGGGGAGAGGCCAGAGGGCTATCACAGTGGAAGAGTTAATTGGGCTGGTTATATCTGAACTGAGTACTGAGATTTTTCAGATAACCTCGTTTCCAAGCCTTGCACCTTTACAGCAAGCAATTGCTACCAGTAAGATAAAGGATGGTAGCGATATCTATACTATAATCAAATAAGCTCATGCATAATTAAGAATTATGAAATGGGTAGAAAGAATGCTGGCTCCTGATTGGCCAAGAGCAGCTTTTAGCTGGGCCGTTATCCCAGCACAATGGCCCAGCTAAAAGTTAAATGTTTAAAAAAGGCAGAAAATGTACTAAAAATGACCCATTTCATAATTGCAGTAAGGCACTCCAGGGGATGTGTTATGGTGTGCTAACGGCCCTTCTCAGGTGGTGGAAGCACTCGGCTACACCTCGTGCTTCAACCCACCTGAGGTGGGCTGTTATCCCACCATAACACTCCCCCTGCCATGCCTTATTGCTTAAATAAAGCATACCATGGGGTGGGTTGTGATGTGATAATGGCTTGCCATGGGGGAGTTGAAGCATGAGGCAAAGCCAATTGCTTCCACTAGCTGAGAAGGCCCGTTAGCCCACCTTAACACACCCCCTGGAGTTCTTTATTATGATTATGAAATGGGTCATTTTTATTAAATTGGATGTATTTTTTAAACATATTTTTGTTTAGCTCCTTTCAGGCAGGCGGTTGTGCTGGAATAACGGCCCGGCTGAAAATACCTCTTAACCAATCTGGAGCCAGCATTCTTTCTACCCATTTCATGATGGAAATTAAGTCAATGCATGATGGAGATAAAAAGTAAGCATCTGCTGGCTCAGTTGGCACAGTGGTAGCCCTTTCACTCACGAGGCAGGTGGCCTAGGTTTGAGAGTGAACCAGGATTATCGGGGGCTGGCTGGGGAGAGGAAAGCCATGCATCCAACCAGACATTCCTTTCCTCAGGGGTAGGTATCTACTGCCCTGCTATTTCATTGCCCCCAGAGTGATGACAGGCAGTGGTGCAGAAGGGGGCAGCATGTCAAGGGGATGTCTTTGATATCACACGGCATGTACATGCCCCTGCCCATCGTGATATCCTTGCATGAGATTTCCTCAAGGGTGGGAGAACAAAACAGGAAGAAAACCCCCTCAGCGGTGAAGTATGGTTGCCCTGCCCTACCTGCAGACTCCACACCTGCTGACCTGGACTCTCACCTGATGTGTGAATTTAACTCCCATGGGACCTGCCCCAGCCTGAAGGGCTCAATCATGAATCATTGCTTGGTACTAAGGAGACAGAGATTGGTCCCTTTAGAAGAAGGCATCTCTCAGCTGACATCAGCTACAAAGCTGAAGGATAAATAGTTTAGGTTACGCTTGAGTTTCCTGGCATCTAGTTAGCTCTATTGCATTACAGGGGAAATAATTTAAAACGGTTTAGGAAAATAAGGTGGTTATGAATAGAGTAGAGAGTTTGATTTCTGAGTGTGAACATGTTACCCGAGAAGCTGGGATTCATGCAGGCCCCCAAATCCCATATTGGGGCAGAAAAAAGAAAGAGCGCATTGCAAAGGTGAGGCTCTCTGCCCTTGGGAAGGATATCATGAACTGTCCAGTATTTACGCATCCCCTGTTGGCCTAACAAGAAGGGCTATTGGTGTTGGTCTGAAAGCAGACACTTGCTAGCCCGCTCAGATGGAGAAAGGCTGCAGCTGTGAGGACCCCAATTATCAAGGTGGTGGAAATAGTTGGTTTTAGACACCAGCAGCCCAGAAGTTGGTAGGGGGCCCCTACTAAAGAGTGCCATTGTATAATTAAGCAATAATGCATGACAGGGTGTGTGTTGTGCTGGGATAACGTCACACCTGGGGTGATTAGGCACGAGGCCACAGGCCGAGTGCGACTAATCACCCCAGAAGTGATGCTATCCCAGCACAACACACACCCTGGAGTGCATTATTGCTATTATACAATGGCTCATTTTATTTTAGGTAGAAAAAGATAGGAAAACCTGTTTAAAATACAAATTGATTTCATTTTTTTGTTTGGGAAGATATACTTATTGAAAAAAAAGTCCACAGTTCCTGTCTTGTGCAGGAGGTGGCGCTGACCCCTACATGGTTTCTCTGTATTCCTTTTAATGTCTGTCTTTGTGGCTCTGTCTTTTTGAACCCCTGTGCACCTTGTCCTTTTACTCTTTCCCCGTGCTGTTACTGAGAGAGACAGTGTAGAGACGCTGTATGCATCTTGAAAAGACGTTGGTGTTTCATTTTTTTTCACTTGCTAATTCACTCACTGTTTTCCCCTGATGTTACTGAGAGAGACAGTGTAGAGATGCTGTATGCATCTTGAAAAGACGTTGGCATTTCATGGCTTGATGTGGTGATTCACTTCGCTCGCTCAGAGTGGTGTCAAGCCTGAAGTGAAGGAAGGTTAGTTTGGGTTTTAAAATAATAACTAAATGGAAGAAATGTATTTGAGGAGCCAGTGAGCGTTATGGCAAGAGAGGACTCAGCGAGCGTTATGAGTAGAGCTGCATGGTCACTGTTTAAAATGCACGCTCACTCGCGTCTGAAATTACAGGGTTCGCGATGTAGTTTTCTTTTTATCGGGTAACTTAGGAGCAGATTTTAACTCAGTGTTCAGTAAACAGAGTGCTGTCAGTGTAGGGGCAGACCAGGTTGTAAGACTGATCATCCTGTCAGCAAGGAGGGTAGTGGGGCAGGCAATCGCGTTGTGGAGTGATTGGTTTTTTTGTTTGTTTTTTTTTAACATTTGATGCAGTCTTTTCTGTGCTGGGACTAGATCCGTGATGTTGTACTGGGATAACATCACAGGTCCAGTCCCAGACTGACGAATCAGAGCCCAAGATTTTTTTTGCCGTTGTATAATACAGTATTTGAGAACTCTAAAAGAGATTTTTGGAACTCTTAATAAAGGTTTTAGGAACTCTCAATAGAGGTTTTAGGATATCTTATTAAATGGTTTAGGAACTGTCAGTAAAGACAGAGAAACATAGAATCTGATGACAGCTAAGGGTCACATGACCCATCCAGTCTACCTGTTTTGGGTTGCTAGCAAAGTGCTAGTGTCTGTCAAAAGATAATAGGAAAATCGTTGAAATACCATAGACCATCATGAAATTGCTTCCCTTCAGTCTATTTTTATTAAATTTTTTTTTACTACTTTGCTATTATCTTTTTGTATGCCTTTACTTCCCTTCTCAGGTGTTGACTGTTGCCGTTTGTTTCTACACTTACATTTGTGAACCACTGCGGAAGGTGCAGAATGACTGCTCCTCTTCAGATGAAGCAGTGTGGCAGTCCCCGGGGCTGGTGAGATTTGTCTGCATTAAAAGATGCTGAAACGACGGGGAGCCAAAACAATGGAAGGGTTTTCTGCCCCTGTGTGAATGTTCCCCAGTACAGGCAGACTTTCCTGGTGAAGAGTTCCTGGGTGAAAAATACCCGACACTCTTTATAGCCAGTCAGCAGACATCGTGTTATGGAGCAGTACAACACAGAAGCATAGATACTGTTGGCAGGTTAAGACCACATGGCCAGTCTAGTCTGTCCAAAAACCTTGGAAACATGGGTTCAATACACTTGTGGAGACACTGAGTTGACAGGTAAAATACTGAGACTCGCCTGCACACAAAGTTCAATGCAAAATTCAGCCACTGTACTTTACTGCAAATGAGCAAGTAGGCACTAGGGACAACAATAAGGGTTGTGTAAGCTGCTGGCTAAATGCCCAGCGCTTCGCTAAATTATGCTGTTTGTTCTTATAGCTTGCTTGCTCGTTTGTGACAAAGTAACTGATTTTTTGCATTAAACTTCACGTGTGCAAGGTGATTCTTAGCATTTCACCTGCCAGCTCAGTGATTCCATGAGTGCACCAAACCCTTGTTTTCTTTGTTGTGATTGCAGGGTAGCTCATTATGCTGGAAGCACTGTAGATCCCTCCTTATGCAAAGCCTTTTCCTTGTTGTGAGTGTCCAAAAGCCTGCCCAGTATTGTGACGTTCCCCTCTCTCCCCCAAGCTGCCCCACTTTTCACCATTCCCACGTCACTGTATCATCCCCTTTGATCCTTCCAACTGTTTCAGCAAAAGCAAACTCCTCAGGAAGCTTGTTCCAATTTTATTCCACCCTATCCATAAAGAAGTACTTCCTGACATCCTTTCTGAGCGCCCCATGCCAGTTTAATGGCGTATTTTTATCCTTGGGTCAGGTTTCCGGACAGTGATATGACTTCCTGTTTCCCATGATCACTGTTCCCATGTGCGATGTTGTACGCTGACTGCTGCAGAACAGTATCACTGAGATTCACCATGTGATTGTTCAGAAAACAAGCAGCCAGCAATAAACAGTAAAAATGTATTATAGATTGCGGAAGCATCCCCACCCAATCACAGTTTTGTCTTCAGTTGCGTGTGAGGTATTCTTATTACTGTAAGAATATCTCATGTGCTAAGCCACTGTAATAGGCTTCTAGCTGGCTGCTCGTGCTGTCAGCATTTTAAATTTAAAAAAATATTTTTTATTTAAAACGTTAGTGATCTATAATAATTTTATAGGACTCTTTCGGTGGGGGGTTCTTATGGATCTAAGAGCGTCATCTCTTGCATTCTTAAGACCACAGAACTGCTCACCTTCAGTTCACAGCCCTTTAGTTCTAATGTGAGGCGACACTTATATCCTTAAAATTTATAATCAAAAGCATTATGAGATGATTGGATACCACTGAAGGAGAAACACGATGGTGCAAGTTACCAGAAAAATCAAAAGTATTGGAATTGCATTAACTCTAATGTTGTCTAGGTTTCCTGCTTGATACCATTAGCAGGTTTGTAAATATTTCAGATTGACAAGCTCTTCCTCCCATTACTTGTCTCAAAAATATCTTGACTGTCTCCAAGTGACCTCACAGCTGCTGTTTCTGGCATCACAGTCTGTAGCTGCAGTAAACATAGTGATGTCATATACTGTGTGCCATGAAGTCACAGAAAATCTGCTTTTTGTACAGACTTCTTGAACAAGCTGAGGAAAACATGCTGCAGAATCTGGGAAAGACAAGTCCGCTGCCTCAAACAGTGTTTCCAGGTTTGCTGTAATAACCAAATTGCGTGTGTGAATGTTTACAGAATCGTCCCCATCAGTTTTTGTCACCTATATTTTTTCCTCCTAGGCCCAGCCAGCCAGATCTCTTTCCTTGTATGCACCTCAACCAATGACCCAGCCATTGAGTCTTCTCTGACCACCTGTCCCTTACTGTTCCCACCTTTGTTTTACAGCTCTGGTACCACCCCCCCACTCCAGATTTCCCCCGGGGGGGGTAAGCTCTACCTTTTCCCATGACCATAGTGGGCATTCCCCCCTTACCTAGCCAGCTCTTGTGGTGTCCCTGGGGGGCGGACCAGAACAATGGCAGACTGAGGACCTGTAATGGTCAGGTGATTAGCGCAATGTGAACCAGCTTCGACTCACCAGTTAAAAGGTTTTTGAATTTTTATTTTACTACACTTTCCATTAATCAGAAAAGACACCGACAGTTCTTTGCACAGCAAGGTCCTCAAGGTTTCAGTGGTGTTTTTACGTTTGCTTGCACGCATGTGCAAGAAACATAATGCCATCATCTGAGTTTTCAGAGGTGTGTCAGCATCTTCCAATTCAGTCAGTGTGTTTGCAGGCGTGGTCACAGTTCTCCAATCACTGCTGAAGCTGTCTATGACAGCAGTTGAAAATGCAGTGGCTTACAGTTGAAAGAGGGAGCTACGCTTCAGTGAGCAGCTCCTCCCCCCACACACACACAGATCAACTGTGTCAGTTGCCTGATAGAATGGTGTAGTCTTGTCTAGCTTAAAGAGACAAGCCACACATCATTACTTTAATAAACTGTTCCCTGCCAAAGCAGGACCACCAAAATGTGTGGGTGCCTAACAGTCCTTACACACGCCAGCTCTCCAAAGCACACCTTCATGGACTCCATGGGTTCTAATCCTCCAGAAAAAAATACCTCAGCATTTGATGTGAAAACTCAGACTTCTTTGTATGTGTAATTCCAAGCATTTTCTCTTACTAGACTCTGTCAATGTGAACTCCTCGCTGCTAAAACCTATGCAAATGAACTTGAGCGTACTGTACTACTTGCAGCTGAAGCAAAGAACAGCCAGAATGCACAAAGAATACTGCTATGCATTTCAGCAGCAGCCAGTGGGGGAGGTTTTCATGACTGAAGCACTTTAATGCACCTTTTAGTGCTGTCATATACACACCCCTGTGTGGTAATTCACTAAACTGCACACTTAGTCTGTAATGCAGCTTCAAAATATTTTTTTTTCTCTGAATTGCCGTGAGCTGGTATTTAGATAGAATCACACAGCTCTTTCTCAAATCAGATGCTCAATAAAGTCACATCACCTTGTGACCCTAAACATCTTAGGGTTGGACATGTGCCCTAACAAAATAGCAAAAACTAGGTATAGAAAAAGAAAACACAAATTCAACCGTAGCTCACAATCAAATCCACCCTTTTCTCCGGTGAATCTGGAGCCGCCTAACAGCCCACTCCTGGGTGCTCATGCACTCCCTTCACCCGCACAACATATGGCCGACGGGGATGCTGTTGCATTTTATTTCATAATTTCTTGATCCTGTTGCTGCCACCATACTGATACAGTGATACTTTTTATGGCTCGAAAACTGCTTGACATTAGCTGAATTATAAATGGCATCCCTGTTTGACGCTGTGGTGCGGAATATGGTGGTGCTCAAATTTTAAGCCAAGTATTACATGCAGATATGTTGTTATTGACTCATGTCACTTACCATTTATACATCTATTGATTTTTTCAATTCACTTTTGCTGACAAATGTTGATCGCAGGGATTCTGGTGTCACAATTCAGTTCAGCGATGTGTAACATCTTAGTGCAGATGCTAAGTAACTGTTTTAAAATGCTGAAAAAGTTAACAGCGATGAAAGTGCATGAACTTCTTTCTTCCGTGTCTGGAGTTGTAGTGGTGTTATTGGCAAGTGCATGTCCCTTTGCTCTAGATCTATCAGCGAGATGTATATTCTGTGCAATGGACAGTGGCTGAATGTTATCAGCTGACAGTTTTCATTTCATTATCAACAGATAAATATTCAGGGCTTTGCAAATGCAACTTTGCTGGTAGCACAGTTTTCATGCCCCCAAGTGTCTCATCAGTTGGTGGTTATATCTTAACCGATGATCACAAAAAGTATGAAAAAGATTTGCCGCTGAGTAATGTAAATGCTAATCCACCTAAGCACCTTTAGGCTGCAAACATAATTTAAACGTATAGGGATTCTGGACCGATGTATCACTCCTTGGCACAGCAACGGTTAATAAGTTTAAGCACATTCTCAGAAATATTGTTTCACTTGCCCTCTCCCCACTACGATCCTGGTCACCTGAAATAAACTGACATTTTAGTATCTGTTTTACATCTTGGCTCAGTTAGGCAATCAACACTGTAAGAACATGAGACGGACATATAAATGGGGACTATAAGAACATGGTCACCTGAAATAAACCTGACATTTTAGTGTCTGTTTTACATCTTGGCTCAGTTAGGCAATTAGCTGTAAGAACATAATGGACATATACATGGGGACTATAAGAACATGCCGTGGGTGCTCCTGCCTTAGTCCAGCTGTGCAACATCAGCCTGAAGCTCAGTGTAGAGCTTACTGTCTACCACTTTGTTCACCCCCCATGTACCTGTACCATTTCACATCCTCCCTTGCCTTAGTCCAGCTGTGCTACATCAGCCTGAAGCTCTGGTAGGGCTTACTGTCTACCACTTTGTTCACCACCCCATGTACCTGCACCATTTCACATCCTCCCTTGATCTACAGTGAATGGATCCCTCATTCATACGTCACATATGCACGCACAAAAAAGAAAACAACGGTCTTCAAAATACATTTATTATGTTTGTTATGTTTGCTTGCACACATGTGCAAGAAACATAGTGCCATCATCCGAGATTTCGGAGGTGTATCACCCGCTCTTCCAATTCAATCAGTGTGTTGGCAGGGGCGGCCTCTGTAAGCCAATGCATGATGGAGCTGTCTGTGACAAGCTCCAAAATGCAGTGGCATACAGTTCAAAGGGGGAGCGACGCTCAGTGAGCAGCGATAAGATATTGCTTGCTCATGCGCAGCTCCCCCCCACACACACGCACATGCAGGCGTCTGCGCCCTCCCGCTTGCGCACACACTGTATAGCCGGCCACGGGTGCCCAATCCCCATCAGCTGTGCTGCGCTCACCCGCCCCTCAAAGCCTTCCAAATGCCATGCTGGGTGTCCACCCCAGCATGGCAACTCATGATATAGCCGGGGGTGCCAATCCCCCATTGGCTGAATGCCCCCAACCATCCTTGTGCCATGCTGGGAGCCCACCCCAGCGTGGCAAACGTCCTGCATCATCATTGGAAACAAAAAGAACACCTGTAAAGAAAAAACGGTCCCACGTAGTCTCCCTGACCCCTCCCACAACCCGCACCCACCCACTGCACACCCTGCCCCACACCCCCCTCACCCCATACTTACCTCTGGACCTTGGCACAATGATCTGTGGTGGACCGGGAACACGTCTGCACTCTTCAAAGCCAACTGCGAACTGAGGAAATGCCGGTAAGCTGTATAATGGGCTAGATAGGGGGGTTTCAACTTTATTGCATATCTCAGGCATTTTTGGGAATTTTGCACCAAATTTTCAACATGGGGTTTTTGGGACCCCTTCTCATGAATTATGTCACTGTCATGGCGTTATTGGGTGCCGAAGGGTGATTTCGCAGTTACTGCGCGAAATCACCTTTCAGGACTGATTAATGAAATGACACTGCCAGTGTTCATAAGGTGGGCTCTCAAAGCCTTATTTCTTGAATTTGGTGGAAAAATTTTAAAACGATTGTTTTACGAAGACTGCATTGTGCAGTTCCTATCACGCTCATGCGTTCGAAATTTTCAATATTTTCACTCCAGATTTTCAACATGGACATTTTACCACACCTTCTTATAAGTAGTACAGCTGTCATTTTTCACATCTCACCCAAAACGTGTTTCCACCACGTAGCACACAATGGCGCAGTCGGTGTGCTAAATCAATGTATGGGACAAATTAAGAAAATCACAGTGACACTGTTCATGAGCAGAGGTCTTAAAATGCCTATGTTGAAAATTTGGTGAAAAAATTCCAAAAAATGACTGTTTTACGAGCGTGCATTGTGCAGTTCCTACGTACGCTCGTAAGTTCGCGAACTTTCAATATTTACACTCCAGATTTTCAACATTGCCATTTTACCACACCTCCTTATGAGCAGTACAGCTGTCATTTTTCACATCTTGCCCAAAATGTGTTTCCACATGTAGCGCACAATGGCACAGTCGATGTGCGAAATCAATGTATGGGACACATTAAGAAAATCACAGTGACACTGTTCATGAGCAGAGGTCTTAAAATGGCTATGTTGAAAATTTGGTGAAAACACTTCTAAAAATGACTGTTTTACGAGCGTGCGTTGCGCAGTTCCTATGCATGCTCATAAGTTTGCAAATTTAATATTTTCACTCCAGATTTTCAGCATTGCCATTTTATTACACTTTGTTACGAACAGTACAGCTGCCATTTTTCATATGCTGCCCAAAGTGTGTTTTCGCATATGTAGCGCACCATGGTGCTGTTGGTGTGTGAAAGCAATGTTTCGGACAGATTAAGAAAATCACAGTTACACTGTTCATGAGCAGAGGTCTTAAAATGGCTATGTTGAAAATTTGGTGACAAAACTCCATAAAATGACTGTGTTACGAGTGAGCATTGCACAGTTTCCACGCACCCTTGTAAGTTCATGACTTTGTAATATTTTAAGCCCAGATTTTCACCAGTGGCATTTTTCACACTGCCTTATTTACAGTACAGCTGTCATTTTTTCAACTTGGCAAGTGTGTTTTCACACTTTAGCGCGAGAGATGCGTGGTCGCTGTGGGAAATTATTGTTCGGACAGATAAAGAAAATCACAGTGACACTGTTCATGATCGGAGGCACCAAAATGCCTGAGTTGACAATCTGCTGTAAAAAATCCCCAATCTAATTATATTACCCAGATTGTCATTGCACAGTTTCTATGTCGCTATGACTTACCACATTTTTAAATATTTTTACTGCAGATTTACAACATTGCCATTTTTACACCTCCCATGAACAGTACAGCTGTCATTTTTACATCCTTTTCGAATGTTTTTGCACTGTGGTGCTAAATGCCGTAGAGTCGCTGGTGCATAAGCAGCTTCGCTAAGAAACTGATATTCCCCCTGTTCATGAGTGGGGTCATAAAAACCATGTTGAACATTTGGAGTGAAAATACCAATGAATGCCTGAGATATTAGGGTTTCCAACCATAACGCCCAACCCTGTAGAGAATGACAGGCATCAGGGGTGTGACTTGGGATTCTTGCCTGTAATGCTCATACCATTCCACACCCTGCAGCCAGTGAGAAGCATTGAGGTATGCCTTGGACTCTTCGGCACCAAAGTTCACCCCATTCTCCTATGTTTCACCCATCCCACTGTATTTCCTAATGGAATGGGGTGCGCATAAGGACCAAAGACCCCAAGGAACACCGTGACACTTGCCAGTGTCTGCAGGGTGGGATGTAATGAAATGGCGTGACCGTTATGGCTGACGACCCAAAGGCACACCCCAATGCCTGTCACTCTTTGCAGGGAGGTGGTGGGGTTGGCTTCAGTTCAATACTTCACTGCCATTACTATTACGCAGCTCTGTAACTTCTACACTACCACTGCCAATGCCAGCAAGCAAACATTCGGCATTGACAAATGCTTGTTTACTTAGGGAGTATCTAGAGTATTTACTTTGGTTTTGAAAACACACGTTTTTGGTAATTAATTAAAAGGCGGTACATACAGCAGCTCTGCAATGCAATTAACATTACATTCCATATTCTGCAACAATCAAGACATGCTATTAGAACAATTAATGACTTTTTGCAAACAACAGACTTGCCACATTACAGTGTAACAGCATAATATTTTTCGGTATTACCTCTCCTGTTTTGTGACTTTCCACTGCAGGGAAGAAAAACATCTTTTAAAGGAGAACTGTGAAGAAACTTAAGTCATGTTTCCCAGTAGGAGCTGTTTTTTTTTAAATACTGGTTCAGACTCTGTTATTGTTCCATCTATACAGGTCTATTAGTAACCTCAGTGTGTGTTTCTGATTTACATTATGGGGGTAAGTGCCATTTTAGAACTTGGTGATGTAGTTTATGTGTCTCCCAACCTGAGAATTCCACAGTACAGTAGAACATGAACGCATTGTGCCAACAACAGAACAGTTATGCAAGGAACATAAATACAGCATTCAGTTTTAAGTTCATCCTTACTACCTGTGTCTAAATCAGAAATACCCAATAGTATACAAAAAGCCTGTAGAAATGGAACAGTCACAGAACTGAATCCAGTATTTAAAAAAAATCTCTCCTGGGGAAAATTTCTTACAGGTTCAGCACAGCTCTCCTTTAACTTTAATTGCATTTATTCTCTTTCTGGGAAGCCCTCAAAGCAATTTAAACAAATGAACTTCCTTTTCTATTTTTATTTTACAATATAAGTTCATTCTTGTCCAGCATTTACTCAGCTTAATTTTGTAATATTTACATGCTAAAATTTGTTCACATTTTTTGACCCAGCTTATTATTTGGCTTATATACCGTAGCTCCTTTTTGGAACAAAGCCTTTCCATCCGAATTACCAGAGTGCTTCCTGCTTCTGCTCTGTCCCTACTGAGCATGTCACTTAAAGCAACAGTGCAACAAAATATCTTTTCCAAAAAGCTAGTGCCAGCTACAGTCAAACATATTAGCATACCTGCCAAATCTACCTTTCTAGGTACCGTCTATGCAGCGCACCTCGTATTTGTTTTTAAAAATGTTCTCAATGCAACACAGTCAGTGGGGGTAAGCACCACAGCAACCAAGCGGTCAGAGCAAAACCGCACTCTTTGTAGGCTGAAAAGCCAATAGTGTTTTACTAACCCTTTGTGTTACATGGGGTTGCTGATGTAACCAGAGGACGTTGGTCATTTTGGGCAGGACAGTTGCCAGATGGACCACTTGGTAAGCAGTAGCAGAGCTGCTCAGCAATTTTAAAACATTAAGGTTTTTTTTTCCGACAGTGCACAGTCCATGGGGGATAAGCACTGTAGCAGCCAAGTGGCTGGAGAATAATCACACTGTAGGCTGAAAAGTCTACTTTAAAGTGTTTTACTGACATTTTCCATTACAGAGAGGCCTGGGGTGACCAGAGGAAGCCCGCTATTTTGGGTGGGATGTTTGCCAAATGGATCAATCGGTGAGCAGTAAGAGGGCTGCTCAAAAGGTATAAAAGGCCCCACTCCTAACGTGTCCCACACGTGTTCATGTCTCAGCATGTTAGTGGAACAGCACAGAAGTGAAACAAGTAGCTGGCAGCTCAGCTGATGGCAAGCATTCACAGATGGAAGCAGGGAAGCAGGAGGCACTGCCAGGTGACTGAGGTAAGGTTCCTAGTTACTCCAGTTGTATACAGTCACTGCGGGGAAGGGTGGAGGGTAAAAGATAAGACAGAACTGGGAATAGGTGCAACATCCTATCTAAGGGAGGAGTATAAAGAAATTTAAGAAGGGTATGGGGAAGCGCTAATAGCAACCTATCTAGGGTCAGGTAGCAAAGGGTTAGGTGAAGGTGAAAGTGCTACTACCTCAATAGAAAAAAGCAGAGAAAGGTAAGGGGGTAAAGGAAGGAGGAGAACACTTGATACGAGAGGGAACTACTTGTTGAGGGTGGTAGAAGGGAAAACCCTATCTAGGGTAAGGGTACAAAGGAGCGAAACAAGTAAAAAAAGGGGATAACTAGATGCACCACATCAGGTTAAGGGTTCAAAACTATTTCCAGGTGACACAGGAAGGGTAGGAACTGGGAATGCTGGGAAAGGTACAGTGCAGTGGTTGTGGGCTTGCGCAGTTTTCAGAGGGACCTTCTGGAGACTGCAGTACTGATCCATCTGCATAAGCAGCACCTCTCAGGGCTGAGGGAAGAGGTCACTAGACTCCAGGCTGAGTTGGTGGGAATTTGGGGGACCTCTTCCCCCACCAAGGGATCACCATGTCTGCCACCGTTACCTCAGAAGATGTCAAGGAGGAGGTATGGCAGGACTATGGTGGGTTCCAGAAGGGTGGAGGTGGTGTGTCAGGGGTACATTCCTCAACTGGTAACACTATGTAATTCCTACACCACTCTGGCAGGGAGGGACTGCCGAGAGGAGGCACCCATGGTAGTTGCCAGGGAGGATTGGAGGTCCTCCATAGTGGAGATCCCAAGGAGGGTGGTAGAGGACTCTAGAGGAAGAAGCAACTTTTAGAGGGGGACTCAGCTATGAGGGGGATAGATCTGGAAACAGGAAGGGAGGATAGAGAGGGAAGTCAGGTGTCTAAATGGTGCCACAGCCTGGAGGGATGGGAAGTGGATCCTGAGGCTTGCTAGGGTGGCAGGGTGAGAGGGAAATCTGGATGTCATTGTCCACCTGGAGACTAATGACCTGACTAGGGATGTGGGTGGGATAGTGAAGGGGAGTTTAGGGGGCTGGGGAAGGGTCTTAGGTAGCACACTCAGTGGCTTTCACTAAGGTGCTGCCTGTCTATGACAGAGGGAGGAAAGGGATCTCTGAACCAGGAGCTTCAAGTCATGGCTGAAGGCATGGTGCAGACAGGAGGGGTTCAGCTACGCTGGGGAGTGGAGATCTTCCTGCTGGAATAAGGGCCTATACAGGGGTGCTGGCCTGCATCCATCTGAGAGGGGAACTGCAGTCCTCAGTGAACAGTTTAAATGTTAATTTGATAAACATTTAAACTAGCCAAGGGGGGTGGTAAGAGGAATCAGGTAGGCATAAACTGCTCCCCCCCCCATAGACTGAAACAGAGAATAGGAAGGATCCAACGGAAGATGAATCCCCCAAGGTGCAAAATAATAAGAAGCAGGGTGGTAGAAATGAAGGGGGATGAGAATGAGAGCATTGAAAAGAGAGGGGGAAGGAGGGAAGGCAAAGGGGAAAAAAGGGGTTAGCAAGCAGAGCAGTAACACAATCTGCATGTGTGTGAATGCTAGAAGTCTAGGAAATAAACTTCTGGTTCTAGAGGCCATCGTCGCAGAGGCTGACCTGAATATTGTGGCCATTACCAAGTCACAGTGCCCTGAAAGGCATGACTGAGGCATGGCCATACCAGGCTATACTCGGTTGAGGAAGGACAGGGTGGGAAGGAAAGGAGAAGGTGTGGTGCTTTATGTGAAGGAATTAAAAGTGACAGAGATACAGAGAATCGGGGACTGGGGCAGAGATACTGTAGGTCACCATGAGATGGGAACTGGAACCACTATTCATACTGGTATGATCCACAGTCCTCCAGGACAGCAGAAGGATTTAGATAAGGTATGGGTGAAAACCATTGGCAAGATGGCAGAAAATGGAGAGGTGCTGCTGGTGGGGAACGTCAAACTGCTGGATGTAGATTGAAGCTTCCCGGCTGCAGCTTTAGCTAGAAGCAGGGACATCCTGCACTCCCCGTGGGGGGCATTCCACAGGCAACTAGTCAGGAAGCCTACTCGTGATGATGCAATACGGGACCTGGTGCTCACTAACAGGAGCAGTGTTGCAGATATCAAGGTGGGAGGCCACCTGGGGACCAGCGATCACCATACAGTGTGATTCAACATAAGGACGGCTGTGCAATCAAACCACACAAGGGTAAGGGCCGTGGACTTCATAGGGCAGATTTTAAAAAGATGAGTGAATGCCTCAGGGATGACCTAGCAGGGGGATGAGCTGTGTGGGGTGGAGAAACAGTGGGCAAAGTTAAAGGAGGGCATATGCTCGCCTCCAAGCAAGTGAGCAAAAGCAAGAGAACAGACCACTATGGTTCTCGAAAGAAGCCGCTGAAAAAGTAAAGGCTAAAAGGGTAACATTCAGAAGGTATAAGGAAACACAGAGGGAGGAGGAAGGGAGGTGAATCAGGAAAAAGAGAGAAGTAGGGAAAGCAGTAAGTATTAAATGAATTGGAAAGCTGCTTCTCAAATTCTCTTAAATGGTATTTATGCTATATATTTTTGTATTGTTTTTATAATCGCTGATATGTTTACACACAGGACTGTCATGTAAACAAGGATACTTACAGTATTCTCTAATGACATGAAACCTGTATAACAATAAAGGAATGGATTCTCAAAACCTCGAGGACTAAGTCACATTCTGCAACTCCAGTTGCGGACTGAAAGCTCCACAGCTGACAATATTGGTATTCTCATCTGCCACAGCTGTGGAAGATGTTACAGCTGGTCCCACCAGCCGTAACATTTTTCTGCAGCTGCAGAGAAAAACCACCCATGAGCGGCAGTAAATTGTGGACCTGGTCATAAACCAACTCCACTTTTGAGAATACCGTAGCTGCGGGAGAAACTGCGGTTCTACAAGTGCTGAGTTTGTCCCGCAGCTGTGGGATTTTCCTGAGCTTTAAGAATCCAGCCCAGAGCTTTTATCTATCTGTCTGTCTGTCTGTCTATCAGTCTGTCTGTCTATCTATCTATCTATCTACAGACAATCCGTCTGTCTGTCTGTCTGTCTGTCTATCTATCTATCTATCTATCTATCTATCTATCTATCTATCTATCTATCTATCAGGCTATCTACTGTATCTATCGTGAAGGTGCAAACTAAAGAGAGACTGGGCCAGATAGTAACAAAAGGTGGCAAGATATTTTCTAAGTACTGTATGTAAGTGAAAAGAAGAAGAGCAGAGGAGGGATTGTAATGTTAAGAACAGAAGATGGGGGTTGTGCAAAAGAGGGCCAGGAAAAGGCAGATATCCTGAACAAATCCTTTTTTCCTGTGTTCACAAAGAAGGGAATGGTCTGTAAAAAAGTAACAGAAGCATTGGAGGAAGGGAAGGGGACGCTAGTTCTTTTTCTGAGGAGAAAGTCCAGAAGGGACTCCCAAATCTGAAAGTGGACAAAGCGATGGGACCAGATGGGGTGTATCCAAGAATATTAGCGAAGCACAGGGAAGTAATAGCTGCACCTCTGACAGTCCTATTTAACAGATCACTGGAATAACAGTGGTTCTGGAGGACTAAAAGAGGGCAGATGTAGTCCCACTTCCCAAAAGTGGTAGCAGGGAGGAGGCTGGCACCTGTAGGCCACTCAGCTTGACATCGGTGGTGGGAGAGTTAATGGAATCATTACTGATGGAAAGATTCTGGAATATCTTTAATCCACAGGGCTACAAGACCCAAGGCACCACAGGCTCATGGGGGAGAGGTCACGTCAAATGAATCTGACAGATGTCGTTGACTGGGTGGCAACCAGAGAATTAGAACAGGGTAGAGTGGTGGACATGGCCTACCTTAATTTCAGTAAAACATTCAACATCTTTCCACACAGGGGACTCATAAAGAAGCTGAGCCGCTCCGGGGTGGGTCCAAAGGTAGCAAACTGGGTAAGAACCTGGTTTGGGGATAGGTGATAGAGGCTGGTAGTAAACAGAGTTCACTTCAGAGAAGAGAGGGTGATCAGTGGAGTGCCTCAGGGATCAGTTCTGGGGCTGGTCCTCTTTAATGTCTTCATAACTGACATTGCAGAGTAGTTGGAAGGGAAGATCTGCCCATTTGCAGATAACATCAAACTCTGCAACAGGGTGGACACTCCGGAGGGGGTTGGGGGTGTAGAAGGAATGAGCAGAGACCTGACAAAGCTCAAGGAGTAGTCAAGGGTATGGCAGCTGAGTTTCAATGCAAAAATGTGCAAAATCATGCACTTAGGGCACAGAAACCCAGGGGCGTAGTACAAAATGGATGGAGAAGTAGTAATGACTACCAAACAGGAAAGAGGCCGGGGGGTAATATTATCTGATGACCTAAAGGTTGCCAGGCAGTGTGACAAGGCAGTTGGGAGGGCTAGTGGGATGCTGGGGTGCATGGGTGGTATCACCAGCAGAAGGAGGGAGGTAGTGTTGCCTCTGTATAGACTGCTGGTGAGACCCCACCTTGAGTACTGTGTTCACTTCTGGAAACCATGGGCTGGATTTTTAAAGCACCTCTAGATCGCCCCAAGTTGCTGTGGTCTAGGGCAGTGGTGCACCCCAGCTGTGTCAGGGACCCTGTGACATATTCAGGAAGAACAGGGTCCCTGCACCACAAATCTGGGATTTGCTGCACCCACAGGTGTGCGCCAAAACTATCAGTGCACCTGCAGGAAATGCCGCAAGGATCTGGCCCTCCCCACCTGGTGTAACAGTAGAGGTGCCAGGATGGTTGGGGGTGGGGGGGCAAACCCAGGTGATGCATGCGGGATACAGGGTGGCATGGGGTGCCATAGAGGCAGTTGGGGAGGGGGTGGGCAGCCATATTAGTGAAGGTGCACCTGGCAGGGGTGCTAATTATTGCCAAGGAACAGTGACAGGGGGTAAAGAAACACATAGTGCCATGGCCCCAAGTGGACACAGCCCTGGGAACAGCCACCAGGGCTGTGCCCACATGAGGCCATGGCACTGTGTGTCTCTGTACTCACTAGCACCATTCCTTGGCAGTGACAGTATTGCCCAATAATTGGCTCCCTTGCTGGGTGCACCATCACTAAAATGCCTGCCCATCCCCACCCCAACCACCACCATGCCACCCCTGAACACAACTGTCTGAGCCCACCCAATAAAAGTCACCATAGTGGCTTGGGACTGGTGCAAGGGGATTAGACCAGCTCATTGCTGGTCTATCTTGAGCCCTTTGTTGCAGCCAGAGTGGGGCTTCCTAACTCCCAGAAAAGTGGATGTTGCAGCCCCACCATGGTGCAAGCCCCTTTGCAACATGAGGAACCCTCAGTTTTGTTGCAAGGGGAGTGCAATACTACCCTGACACAGCAGCTCCCAATTCAGATGCAGACTACATTTCTGAATAAGGAATGATGCAACCTTGCATCCTTCAGAGGGCTTTGAAAATCCAGCTCCACATCTCCAGAAAGACATAGACAGAGTGGAGGCTGTCCAGAGGAGGATAACTTAAATGGTGCCGGGTCTGCATCAGAAGCCATTTGAGGAGAAACCAAAGGACATCAATATGTACACCATGGAAGAGAGGGCAGGATATGATAGAGACCTTTAAATACATCATGGGCTGGAGAGCCGGCCGGGAGGAGAAGGATTGAGTGTCCTGTGACTGTCCACCTTCTCTGGGGGGAGGGAGGGGACGCTGCTCACTGTCTGCCACCTCCTGGTGGAGGCCGGGAGAGCAACAGCTCAAGCGAGCCCCACTGCACACAGGGGCGTGGTGAACGTCAGCATTGGCCTAGACGTCCGTGGCACACCATGCCCCTGGGGAGAAAAGCAGAAACTCAGCCTCCTGGTTGGCCAGATGATGGCTGCCGGCTTCTGCCGACTCGAGTGCCCTGACATCCCAGAATCCACCTCAGCAGCGCCCGGGGACTGAAAGAGTAGAGCGCTGGCTTCCCCTCCTGGTGCCTTCCCCCTCGGAGGAGAGGGACTCATCTGGTGAAGGGGTACACCAGGCCACCCCTGGGTTGGCTGCAATGTGAGGTGAGTGGAAGGAGGTCAGGGCAAGGGGATCAGGGGTGGGTCCATGAGCAGCCAGAAGGAGGAGGCAGGTCAGGGGGCAAGTAAGGAGCAAAAGAAAAATACCTCATGGGCATTAATAAGGTACAAGAGGGGAGTATTTTTCAGGAAAAAATCTTCAAGAACATGGGGATATTCAAAGAAGCTGGATGGGGGTAGATTCAGGAGAGACGTGAGGAAGTACTTCTTCACAGAAAGAGTGGTGGATGTGTGGAACAGTCTTCCAGCAGAGGTTGTGGGGTAAAAACAGTGGAAGAGTTCAAGAATGCATGGGACAGGCATAAGAGAATCTCAGTGGAAAGGAAGGAGGGGGGGAGATCTGGAGATCAAGTAGAGTCTGTGATGATAGTCTAAATTGGGAAAAATGGGCAGCCTGGGTGGGCTGAGTGGTCCTTACTTGCTGTCAAATTCTATGTTTCTATGTTTCTAATCTTTACCAGGTCTAGAATGGTATTTCTGTGTCGAATGTGGCAGTCATCTAGTTTTCATGGGAAAAAAACTACTTTAAAATGTGTATAAAAATACTCAAAGTTTGTTGGAGTTAAAAATTGTAACCTGATGCATGGAATCTTTGATAGCGATAAAAAAAAGGTAGGGTCAAAGTTCACTGCTGCACTAAATGCATTATATCTGTGGTACACACAGAGAGTAATTAATTCCTGGAATTCACTGCCAGAGAGCATTGTAACTAGTACCTCTATTAATTTGTTCAAAACAAATTTGGATTTAAACATGGGAGATACCAAATTTAATTTCCACCAATAAGTTTTGGTGGTGAGTCTATAAAGGGCAATCTTGCCCACTGAACTCGTAAACATCCTATGATCCTATGATGTTCAAAGGGGGCAACATAGATACCAGTTCATGTTCTACCTGCAACTGTGTCCTCCCACTTGAGCCAAAACTCGAGTTCCTAGGTTTCAAAAGATCACTAGTTTTTGCAGCAATTTCTACTATTTGCCGTAGTGCATTACAAAAAAATTGATTGTAAGTCTTTTTTCATGCAAGTTCCACATGTCTGGATGCAACCAGGTCCAAAGTTTCAGCACTAGTAGACAACCAATGAGGTGGAATAGAGGTACCCAGACCTCAGACGCCGTTGCATCCAAAACAGGAAGCATAGGTTCTGAATCTCCTGCCCATAGAATTCTAGAAAATGATATATACAGAAAATTAAAATAAAGCAAATGGAAAATGGTGCAGGAAGTAATTCATGGCAAACGTCATATAATGTGGATGCAGTGCTCTGATATAAAATGTGAATTCTATGTAATTCTGTGTTTTTTTACTGTTGTGCATATTGTAAAGTTCTGTGAGTTCTGTCATCTTTCACCTCTGCTTAAAATAAATTGGTCCAAAAATAACTTTCAAAATACATTTCTACGTGTTGGATTGTGTTTTGTTTTTGTTTGTTTTTTCTTCCTACAGGTGTCTGATGTGCTCATTGTAAAATTGTGGGTTTTGCAAATGAGGTCTCTGCAGTTACATAAGCTCAGTGCTTTGCATGAACAGCTGTGCATTCAAATTTGTTTAAAAAATGAGATATTAGGGAGCGTTTTCACACTTGAGTGCCTGCACTTGCTGACAGCACTCACACGAAATGCAAGGATTACGCTATCTTTTTCTTGTACTGTTGAGGTCTACTTCAGGTATGGAACATCCTTTTTGAAGGGGGAGCGGGAATCTGAATGTGTGTGTGTGTGTGTGTGTGTAATATATCTGTATAAACCATCAGAGGAAACACCACTGTGGGGACCTCACCTCACTAGAATGGCCCTCATTCAAGGTACGGCTGTGCTTCCCCCCTATACTGTATGACCTATAAGGTCCTGCAACCCACTGCTCCTCCCAGCCTCGGTACTCTGCTTCAGTTTAGGTGGCCTGTCGGGTCACTGAGATCACTCTCTAAAGCACTGCTAGACACTCCCAGGGTCCAATCTGTTATAGGGAGCAGATCATTCAAAGCAGTTGCCCCATCCCTATGGGATTCCCTTCTCCTTAAAGTCTGCTTGAGTCCAACTTTCCTGCAATTCAAGAACAGGCTTAAATCTCTCCTGTGGACCCCAGCACTTTGTCAATGACATCCTTGCCCCTGAATTTAATCTGTTCCCTTTTCAGACCTAAAAGACTGTAACTAATAGATACTGTGATGTTGTTATGTCTGGCTTCTGTTCTGTACTATAATTTGTCATTTGCTGTGTCTTAATTAAGCAATATACCCCAACAGGGTGTGGGTTATGGCAGGATTTACCACACCAGAAGTGGTAAATCCTGCCATGATCCACACCCTAGAGTGGTATATTGCAATTATGCAATGGTTCCTTCACTTTTTGTGAGACAAAAAGGAAAAAAGTTTTTTCCTACTTTAAATCATTTTTATCAAGTTTATTATTCCACCACACAAAATAGCTCCATGTTGCTAGTTAGAATACTGTTTCCTCCCCACCCCCACCCCTCCACACCTCCAAGAGCATGGGTGGCTTCAGTCAGTTTTATTTATTTTTTAATTTTTAGTTTTAACCCGTCCCCCCACCCCAGCATGTGAGGCTTTCATTGTTATATTTTTTAGTTTTGTAGCTCTGCAACATGATGGTGTAGGTACAGGGAGTGCTTTAACGATCCGGCTGTGTTGGCGCTGGGGGTTGATTTGTCGGGACCGTGGGCGGTGGAAGGTTTGAGAGCTGAAGCTTCATTTGAAGATGTTTTGGCTTGACAGCAATACTTTTACACAGTACCAGTTTCCACTTTGTGTGTGTTTAGCTCTCGCACTGATGGGCTGCCGCTGCTCAGCTGCGTTCTAGGTTGAAGCTCATGGTGGGGCGGAGGAATGCTGATTTGATGCGGGGGAAATTTATTTCTATTTTATTTGATTTGTGTTTTTGTTTCTGTGGGAAACCTGTGTGTTTTTTTGTTTTTTTTTGTGGAGGAGATCGGGTCAGTTAATCAGTAAATGAACACACTTGTGGCAAGTCACCTGAGCACGATTGCTGATACACGATATCAAGAGAATGCTTTCCCACAAAGAAGGAATTCTAATTAAAACTGTCTGATGTTTTTGGAACAAAACAGAGGTAAATTTTTTTTTGTACTGTGGGGCTTACACCAAGGTATATGCAACACAACAGAAGACTGCAGCCTGTGGTTACTTGTGGTTTTGTGTACAGGTTTAGCGGAGAGGGAATATAGCAGTTCAACTGCTTGGATGTTTGTAGGTCGGGCAGCAGTGGATGCTTTAGATGCAGAGCTCCTGTGGTGTGTGACTGCTCCCATGAGTGACAATAGAAAGTGTCTCTAAATAAACAAGCATTTGTCAATGCCGAATGTTTGCTTGCTGGCATTGGCAGTGGTAGTGTAGAAGTTACAGAGCTGCATAATAGAAATGGCAGTGAAGTATTGAACTGAAGTCAACCCCACCACCACCCTGCAGAAAGTGACAGGCATTGGGGTGTGCCTTTGGGTCATCGGGCATAATGGCCATGCCATTTCACCACACCCTACCCTGCAGACACTGACAAGTGTCACGGTGTGCCTTGGGGTCTTTGGCCCTTATGCACACCCCATTCCATCAGGAAACATGGTGAGATGGGTGTGGTATATGAGAATGGAGTGAACTTTGGGGCCGAAGAGTCCAAGGCATACCTCGATGCCTCTCATTGGCTGCAGGATGTGGAATGGTATGAGCATTACAGGCAAGAATCCCAAGTCACACCCCTGATGCCTGTCATTCTCTACAGGGTGGGGCGTTATGGTTGGAAACCCTAATAGCTCAGGCATTCGTTGGTATTTTCACTCCAAATTTTCAACATGTTTTTTTTAGACCCCCACCTCATGAACAGTGACAATATCAGTTTGTTAGCCGGAAGCTGCTTGTGCACAGCGACTACGGCATTTAGCACCACAGGTGCAAAAACACATTCTGAACAGGATGTGAAAAATGACAGCTGTGCTGTTCATGGGGAGGTGGAAAAAATGGCAATGTTGCAAATCTGCAGTAAAAATATAAAAAAAACTGGTGAAGTCACAAGCGTGCATAGAAACTGCAATGCACACCCGTAATGTAATTTTGGATGTTATTATAACTAACCGAACCCATAAAATCCAAAACATCCAGGTCCTCCCAGACTCCCTAAGTGACCACTCCCTATCCTATTTCATTGGGTAGTCCCAATCCCAAACCCAAAGCCCAGACCACCCTCCCTGAGGTGCCTCCAACCTGGTGGGCTGAAAAACTTAAGCACTCCTCACCCAGATAAACTGGTCCCCATTCAGCATGCAACCAACATTGACACTGCCCTCGCCTTCTTCACTCACACCTTCAACATGGCCTGTGATCTCTTTGCACCCTTCACCAAAACCCGGTCCAAAAAACAGAACGCACCCTGGGTTAGCCTAGCCCTCCTACAATTACTTAGAAACTGGGATAACCTCTGGCACCTTGCCACTGAAACAGGTCGTCTGTCTGATAGGCAAGCCTACAATGCAGCCCGGAATAAGTGCTCATGGGCCATCAGGAAAGCCAAGGCAGACCATTACCAGACCTCCCTTACCTCCTCCTGGGGCTCAGCCTGGACTTTCTGGGATAATATTAAGCAACTTAATGGTAAAGCTTGCTCCCCTGCCCCATCCCAGCTCACTAGAAATGGCACTACCTCCACCGAGCCTGCCACCATAGCTAACTGGTTCAACACCACTTTCACTGACCTTAGCTCAGTCCTCCCTAGTAATTTCTTTGACCCTTCCCCCAACCAACCTCCCCCTGTCCTCCAGCACCCCAGCTTCCACCTGTGAAAGATTTCCACCCGGGAAGCCAGACCCATCCTAATCAAAGCTCTCAATGGCAACAATCTCGGCAGTGACTCACTGGACCCCAGCATCCTCAGGCTGGTGCTAGATGAAGTCCTTGCCCCACTCACCAGCCTAATTAACCAGTCACTCTGCCTGGGACAATTTCCCACAGCTTGGAAAACAGCCATAATCACACCAATTCATAAAGGGGGTGACAGGTCATTGGCCAAAAACTACCGGCCAATCTCCATCCTCCTCCCCACCTCTAAAGCCCTGGAGAAAGTGGTAGCCATTCAAATCACTGATTATCTGGCTAAGCATAACATTTTATGCCCAGAGCAACATGGCTTCCGTGCTGGTCACAGTACCAGCACTGCCCTTATTGAATTCTCCATTTTTCTACACTCCTCCTTGGATACCAGCTCCCTAGCTGGTGCAGTGTTCATCGACCTCTCAAAGGCTTTCGACACCATCTCCCATCCACTTCTGCTGAATGCATTCTGCCACACTGGTCTCTCTCAGCTGGCCCCCTGGCATGGTGCGTTAGCTATCTTGACACTCGATCTCAGTGTGTAAAAATTAATAGCACACTCTCCGATACCCGTCCCATTCTCTCTGGGGTCCCCCAAGGCTCCATCCTGGGCCCCCTTTTCTTCTCGCTCTATCTGAACACCCTGCCCAGTGCATGCCCTGGCAAAATTCTACTGTATGCAGACAACGCTGTCCTTTTTGCCACCCACTGCAATCCCATCTCCCTACAGGACTCCCTACAGCAGTCTTTCAACAGTGCCGAGGCTTGGTTTAAGGAGCGCAGACTCGTCATCAATCTTAATAAAACCAAAGCTATGCTCTTTTCCCACCCCCAAAACAAAGCTAGCAACCACCCACTCTATATCCTTCCAAGTACCAATCAGCCACTGGAACAAGTCTGCTCCTACAAATACCTTGGGGTTACCTTCGACTCAGCCCTCACATTTCACAACCACATCGACGCCCTAACATCCGCCACTAACACACGGCTTGGCATCCTCTTCCACCATAGAACCTGCCTTCCCCAAATGCTCTCGGCTCGCTGTTACATTATCCGTTCTGTCCTTGTAGACTATGGTCTACCAGTATATGGTGCTGCCGACACCACTGCACTCAACAAAATTCACTTAACCCTGAATAAAGCCTGCAGATTGATTACTGGTGCCCCAGGCTCACACACACCTGTCAGCTGTATGTCGAGGCTAACCTGCTTACCCTGGATGAGCGGCTCGATACCAAACCTGTCTCCTCACAAAAAACCCTACTTGGGCTCTCCCCTGGGAATACGGCATCCATCCACCCACCAGAGCCCTCCCACTATTGCAACACGGTCTTCCTACAAGACCACTCTAAAGGTCCCAGATCAAGAACCAGCCGTTGCCAGAGGCCTTCTGCATAGAGCCCCAACCTGGTTTAACTGTCTCCTGCCCCATCACCAATGCCACCACCATCTCCAAGTTCAAAACCACCTTTGAAACCACATCATCAGCACTCGAACTGCTCCTGTCTCTGAACATAGCCTCTACCTCTGCTTCTTGGACAACGCCCCCCGGGCAGCTCTCCACCTAGCCATCCCCAACACCACTTCCCTGTACACTGTGCCTATGTTTAACCTGGCCAGTGCCAGCTGTTTAGGTGTTTACCAACTAGATTGCTCACTTGATACCAACTTATGTAACACCTGTTATCAATTACATGTACCCTGTAACCTAATTGTATTTGTCTGACCACAGTGTGACGTGGCACCTCTGTTGAACGCCTATTGTTTTGCAAATCTATGCTATGTAACCAAAAACACAATGTATGTTTTTATGTGACGAAGTACTTTTGGAAATGAGCCTCTGGCTCAAAGGTTGTAAACTGATTCTTAGAAATAAAATAAATAAATAAATTAGTGTGGGGATATTTTTACAGCAGATTGTCAACGCAGGCATTTTGGGACCTCCGATCATGAACAGTGTCACTGTGATTTTCTTTATCTGTCCCGAACAATGATTTCCCACAGCGACCACGCATCTCTGCGCTGAAATTGTGAAAACACATTTCGTCCATGTTGTGAAAAATGACAGCTGTACTGTTCATAAGGAAGTGTGGAAAAATGCAACTGGTGAAAATCTGGGCTGAAAATACTATAAAGTCATGAACTTACGAGGGTGCATGGAAACTGCTCAATGCTGACTCGTAACACAGTCATTTTATGAACTTTTGTCACCAGATTTTCAACATAGCCATTTTAAGACCTCTGCTCATGAACAGTGTCACTGTGATTTTCTTAATCTGTCCCAAACATTGCTTTCGCACACCAACAGCACCATTGTGCGCTACATGTGCGGAAACACATTTTGGGCGACATGTGAAAAATGGCAGCTGTACTGTTCATAAGGAAGTGTAATAAAATGGCAATGTGGAAAATCTGGAGTGAAAATATAGAAATTGAGAACTACGAAAGGCATGGAGAACTGCGCAACACACGCCATGAAACAGTAATTGTTAGGAATTTTTCATCAAATTTTCAACATAGCCATTTTAAGACCTCTGCTCATGAACAGTGTCACTGTGATTTTCTTAATGTGTCCCATACATTGATTTCGCACACCGACTGCGCCATTGTGCGCTACATGGGCGGAAACATGTTTTGGGCAAGATGTGAAAAATGACAGCTGTACTGCTCATAATGAATTGTAATAAAATGGCAATGTTGAAAATCTGGAGTGAAAATATACAAAATTCGCAAACTTACGTGCGTGCGTAGGAACTGCGCAACGTGCATTCGTAAAACAGTCATTTTTAGGACTTTTTTCACCAAATTTTCAACATAGCCATTTTAAGACCTCTGCTCATTAAAAGCATCACTGTGATTTTCTTCATGTGTCCCATACATTGATTTCGCTCACCGACTGCGCCATTGTGCGCTGCATGGGCGGAAACACGTTTTGGGCTAGATGTGAAAAATGACAGCTATACTGCTCATAAGGAGGTGTGGTAAAATGGCAATGTTTGAAAATCTGGAGTGAAAATATTGAAAGTCGTGAACTTACAGTCGTGGGAACTGCTAGCAGCATGTAAGAAAACAGTCATTTTTAGGAATTTTTGCACCAAAATTTCAACATAGGCTTTTTGAGAGCCCACCTTATGAACAGTGGCAGTGTCATTTCATTACTTGGTCCTGAAAGTTGATTTCGTGCAGTGACTGCAAAATCACCCTTCGGGCCCGAATAACGCCATGACAATGCAATAATTCATGAGGAGGGGTCCCAAAAACCCCATGTTGAAAATTGTGGCCCAAAATTCCCAAAAATGCCTGAGATATGCAAAAAGTTGAAAAAACCTATCTATCCCATTATGCAGTTTACTGGCATTTCCTCAGTTAAGCGGTTGGCTTTGAAGAGTGCAAAGTGTTCCCGGTCCACCGAAAGATGTCGTCGCGCGGAGTCGGAGAGTAGTTTGGGGTGAGGGGTGGGGGGTGTGGAGAGGCAGGGTGAGCAGTGGGTGGGCGCCGGTGAGGGCAGACACATCGAGGGACCGTTTTTGATTTTCAGTTTTTTTTTAATGAGACGACGTGGGACATTTGCCACGCTGGGGTGGGCTCCCAGCATGGCAGAAGGACGGCTGGTTGGGAGGGCGTGGAGCCGATGTGGGATTGGGCACCCCCATTGGCCATAGCATCTGTTGCCATGCTGGAGTGGGCTCCCATCATGGCACCCTGTACTCGGGGGGGGGGGACAGTGGAGCCGACGGTGGATTGGGCACCTCCGTTGGCTATACGAGTGTAGCCATGCTGGGGTGAGCACCCAGCATGGCACATGGAACTGTGTTTGGGGAGGTGCAACACAGCTGACGGGATTGGGCACCCCGCTGGCTATACAGTGTGCGCTAGGGGCGGCACGGCATATGTGTGTGTGTGTGTGGTGTGTGTAGAGGGAGCACGCATGAGCAGGCGATATTCATCGCTGCTCACTGAAGTGTAACTCCCCTTTCAACTGTACTCCATCAGATTTTGGAGCTGTCATAGACAGCTCCATCAGGCATTGGAGGACTGCGGCCGCACCTGCAAACACACTGACTGAATTGGAAGAGGGCTGACACACCTCCAAAAACTCCAATGATGGCACTATGTTTCTTGCACATGCATGCAAGCAAGCATAAAAAGGGTATCTAGACGTTTTAGAAATCTCGGGCGAAAACCAGAGCCGTGATATTGGTCAGGCACTTTCGGATGAGACGTTAAACCGAGGTCCCATCTGCCTGGATTGGTGGTAGTTCAGGGGGATGTTAAAGATCCCATGGCACTTATCGAAAAGAGTAAGGGAATTTCTCCGGTGTCCTGGCCAAATTTCCCTCATTCACTAAAAATACCACCAACAGCTTAATCTGGTTCAAGGTCAGTTGGCATTCATCTGTATCCCCCTCCCCCGGGTCATGCCTGAAAATAGGCAGGATTTGTCTAGTGCACTTACCCGGTCAACAAAACCTAAATAAATAAATAAAGTGCATGGCCAGTGTAACAGCTCCACTTTTTGACAGGGATTTCTAAAACTGCTAGGCAATGTTTTTTTTTTTTTATAGACAATTTCTATTGTCTGTTCATGATTTTATCACTCAGTGTGTTGTTCTTTTTTTTAGTATGGGGAGAATACAGTGTTGGTAGGGAACACAGTGTGTAGGAGCGAGCTGTGTACAGAGCGAAGGGGCCTTTCTGTTTGTTTTTGGGGGCTTGGGGTGATTGCAGTGGTGGTACCTGATGTGGTTGACTGGTGGCTGGCACCTTTTCCTGTTGGTATATCACAGGATTTACAATGGGGAATCGTGCCAGCCAATCAGCATCCAGGAGTTTTCAAATCATTGTATAATGCTATGTAGCTAACCCAGGTCACCACTGAAAAAGGGACTCCATTGTCAAAGTGGGTTTACCTGGTTAACAAAATTCAATAAATACATTTTATATATATGTATGTATATATATATATATATATATATATATATATATATATATATACTTATACGGATGCGGTACAGCCAATATAGTTAGGGATTACCATGAATTTCTATGTTAACCCCCTAACTTTGCACCTCAATAGCTTTGGCAGTGTGCCATTAAATTTTCCCAAAGTTGGCATGCATTGTCTGGGAGGCAAGGGCTAAATATGTGAAAAGTTTTGTGATGGCTGCTTGTGCAGTTTCTGAGATCCACATATATTGTTTTTACATTAATGTCTAAAATGTTCCTAACACTTAATACACGTTTTTTGCTTTCACCTTCAGCCTAGGCAAAATTGAAATTTTTCCCAAAACTTCCATGGTAGAAGTGGCCTGTGCCAAGGTAGTGCTTTTTGAAGGTTTCATAGAAAAAATATTAAACAGTTCCAGAGTTATAAAGATTTAATTTTTTTTCTATACATGCTCAGTAGAGTTTTTGGACAAGCCTCTGATTAGACCCAAAAATCCTGTGCCGTGAGAGCTTTTTGCTTCATCACCATTTACTTCTCAAAACCAGAAAACAGTTTTTCATGTCATGTCAGTCCCATCTTATTATCCCCCCAATTAAAAAAACATGGAAAATATATAAAAACTATATATTTAAAAGCAAAAACAAAGATCAGAATCTAGCTAAATGGGACCCTTTTATCATGATTCTGGTCTTTGTTTTTAGAAAGAAATATAGCCAGAAATACCTTTTCTGGGCACCCCAACATCCAGGCTGCCTAGCTTAGTGAGAGGAGCCAGACAGGGGACATGAGTCAAATAGTGAGCACCAGGATCTAGTACTGTGGTGCTAAGGGCATTGTAAGGTAAGCAAATGCAGACTTAATAAGCCCCTCAGAACAGGACAAACACCACAATGGTTTAAAAAA